>JAFHAW010000045.1:0-333580 GCA_019022515.1 Quercus aquifolioides | reverse complement strand
ACTGAGTATGTTGGGAAACATAGTGAGGAAGAGGTGCTTGTGTTGAATGATACAGTCTCAGTACCATCAAGTTCAGAACCATCCACTCCAGTTCATGGCACTCGACAAGTACAAAGTGAGATCAGTCCTCCATTGAACAGAAAGGTACCACAACATCTCTTGTTAAACGCCCTTCCTCTAGAGTAAGATTGAACCATCCTTCCACAAATATATTGGGTAGTCTGAATGATAACATGAGGTTGAGATCAAAAGCCTTGAATGTGATCACTCACTCATGTTATCTGTCCCAATTTGAACCGAAGAAGGTAGATGAAGCACTTCAGGATGCTGATTGGGTAAATTCCATGCATGAAGAACTCCACCAATTCGTTCGGAATGATGTATGGGAATTAGTTCCTAGGCCAGAAAATGTAAATGTGATTGGAACTAAATGGATCTTTAAGAACAAGTCAGATGAACATGGTACTGTGATTAGAAACAAATCAAGACTTGTTGCACAAGGGTACACACAAGTGGAAGGAATTGACTTTGATGAGACCTTTGCACCAGTTGCAAGATTGGAATCCATTCGGATACTGTTAGCCATTGCAAGTCATCTAACTTCAAGTTGTATCAAATGGATGTCAAAAGTGCTTTCTTAAATGGGATGTTACAAGAAGAGGTGTATGTTGAGCACCCAAGGGATTGTGGATCCTCACAGACCGGATGACGTCTACAAGTTAAAGAGAGCTCTCTATGGTTTGAAACAAGCTCCTAGAGCTTGGTATGATAGATTGACTGCATATCTCACTGAGCATGGCTTCAAAAGGGGATCTGCAGATACAACTCTCTTCATTAGAAAGGATAAGACTGGTTTTGTTGTAGCTCAAATTTATGTTGATGGACATTGTTTTTGGTGCTACTAATGATTCTCTTGCTCATTCTTTTGCAGATGAAATGAAGGCGATGTTTGAGATGAGCATGGTTGGTGAATTAACTTACTTTTTGGGATTGCAGGTAAAGCAAACAGAGTCAGGAATCTACATCAATCAAGCTAAATATGCAAGAATTTGGTCAAGAGATTTGGACTGGACAAGGCTGCTCATGCTAGAACACCAATGGCTGCTAATGTGAAGTTAACAATTGATCCATCAGGTGAGTCTGTTGATGTTACTTTGTACAGAAGCATGATTGGTTGTCTCTTGTACTTAACTGCTAGTCGTCCTGATATCTCTTTTAGTGTTGGTGTTTGCTCTAGATTTCAGTCTAATCCTAAGGTCTCTCATTTAAATGCTGTTAAGAGAATTATTAAATATGTGAGTGGAACCTGTGATTATGGATTGTTTTATGAGTAAAGGAGTCAAATTTTGTCTCTTGCTGTTTTTTCTGATCTGATTGGGCTGGAATGCTGATGATTAAAAAAAGCACCACTGGGGGGTGTTTCTATGTTGGAGCCAATCTTGTGGCTTGGATGAGTAAGAACAAACTTCTGTTTCTTATCCACAGCTGAGGCTGAATATATTGCTGCTGGGAGGTTGTTGCTCTCAGCTTCTGTGGATGAAAAACTTTTGAGTGATTATGGGATTCTCAAGACACCATGGTTGTCTACTGTGATTAATTCTAGTGCCATAGATATTTCTAAAAATCCTGTTCAGCATTCTAAGACCAAACACATTGAACTAGATATCACTTCATTAGGGATTTAGTTGAAAAGAAGTTGTTATTCTTGATATATCCCTACTGACCGTCAAAATGCCGACATCTTCACCAAACCTCTTGATGGGAGTAAGTTTGAGACTCTTCGTCAAGTCATTGGTGTACTTCGGTGTCCCTAGCCTCTTCTGGCTTTCTTGGTCCTTGTGCTTAATTGCTACATTCTGTGGTGACCACTGTTCTTTGTTTGTGTCTTTTTGTTTTTTTTTTTCTAGGATTTGCATTGCATTACATTCATGCATTTCATTCTAGGATTTATTTGTCTTCTCTTTTAATAATAAAAAAAAAGAAAAAGAAAAGGAGAAAGCAAAAATTATGTTAGACACTTTTTTTTCTTGATTTTTGAAAAACAAGGTTGGTCTATCTTTTGACACATGTCATGTCCTGTGTACCTTGTTTAACTTTGATGACTTATTCATTGCACTTGACTAGTTGAAACTTTGTAGTGCATGTTGTGTGGGAAAGATATGTATGGTTTTTTAATCTCTTTGTCTTAATCATGAAGTCATATGTTATTTGACTGTCGGACTTGATTCTTTTGAGAAAGGCATAAATAACCATCTCACCACTGTTCACTAGCCAATCATGAACACCTTAGTGCATATCATAAGATTTTGTGTACTTGTTACACATGCACAAAAAGAACATAAGGTGATGCCTCAATTAAATTAAAACTGGTGTGTACTATTAGGCTTGATGCCAATTCACTTAATTCAAACCGGTGTGTATTATTAGGCTTGATGCCATTTCACATAATAAATTTCACATGCTAAGAGGCAAAAATACAAGACACTTACATGATTGCAAGCTTTTGTTCTAGGAGATGTGGGAGTTATATGATGTAACTCTTTAGGTGATAGTCTCTTTTGAATTCTATGTGATGAATTGTGTAGACTTTGGCTTTGATTGCTATTCACATATCACCTCACATGTATCTCAAGTCTTTTGCTAGTATCACACACTACACAAGTTACTCTTTGTTAAACACTGTACATGCTAGTGTGTGTGTTTTTGGTCTGACCAACCAAGTTTTGATAATATCTTGAGATTTGTGCACAACATTTTGTTGCTTGAGAAAATTCAAGGAAGAATGATTGAAATGTGTTTTTGAGAAATTTGGGTTCAAATTTTGGGTTTTTGAAAAATCATTCCATCTCATACTCATGCCATGTTGTTTTTACAATTTAATGCTTTGAGGAGTTGTTTTAAAATCTAAGATTTGCATCTTTCAAAACCTTGATTTTTTTAAAAATTAGTGAGCTTCTGCCCATTTCGATCGATCCAACCTGATTTTCGATCGATCGAAAAAGTGCCTTAGATTGTTCTAAAACGACTGTGACATTCGATCGATCGAATGTAATTTTCGATCGATCGAATATCATGAAAAAGGTTTTTAAAAGGCACTTTTCAGACTTTTTCAAAGTTACTATTTCAAAACTTTTCAAACGTTCTTTCTCTCTCCGCGTGGGCAAGCTTGATTTTGAGATTTTTGTCATTTTCTTCCGGAGTTTTTGCAAATCCTCTCTCTCCTCAAGCCGGTAAGACCTTTTTGCCCTTCATTTTGTTTTATTTCTCATCATTTCATGCATTTTTTCATGCATTTAAGGGGCGATTTTCGCACATTGTATTTTTTGATTTTTCTCTTGATTCATGCCATATTATATGCAATTGATCATTGGGTTTTTGTGGGGACACTTCACAAACATGATTCTTTCCTGTTAATTTGATCAATTTTGTGTTTGGTAAAAAATTGAAAAATCTAGGGTTTTGTTCTTGATCCGAATTGGGGATTTTGTGAAATTGGGTTAAATTTGTTGAAATTGGCTTGTTGGATTGCTGAATTTAAGCATTATAAACTATGTGTTATGTTTTGTGATGCCCAATTCATCATTTGATTTTAAAATTTCTCAATTTCTTAAATTTTTGGGGTTTTTATTAAGAAAATCTCATGTTCAAGCCAATTTCGTCAGTTTAATCTCAATTGAACTTAATTAATCACTGCATTAGTACATGCATCATGACATGGTATCTGCTCATGAATCATATAGATTTTAATTCTATTGTTTTTGTGCTAACGTGCAGTCTGCCTTTGGTTTTGTTTTTTTTTTTTTTTTGGTTTTCTCTTTGTGTCTCTGTCCTTTCCTTAGCATCATGCCTAGGAAAACTAGAGCCCGTAGGTCTATTCATTCTTCTTCTCCGTCCCCCCCTTCCTTTGACCGTGAGAAGTTTCCGAGTGAGAAATACCAAGAGATATTTGAGAGGCTTAACCTTAGGAGACGGATTTGGGCTGAGCGTTCTGTGTTGCTAGATGAGCTTGATCCTGCCATTAGGGTAAATTTTGAGTGTCGAGGTTGGTTACCTCTGGTGGATGTCTCTGATCCTCCTCCACCTTCTGCCTTGATTAGAGAGTTCTATTCGAACATCTCTATCCGCATCTATGATTCCAATACTCTAGTTAAGAGTTGGATACGAGGCGTAGAGTACACCATTACTCCTCAGGTAGTGGCTGATGCTCTAGGGGTACCATTGGTCCAGCATCCTGTCTATCCCTACGATGAGTCTCCCGAGCTGAGCGACGTTTTGTCTTACATCACTGGTACTACTGTCCAGTGGGGTTCTGATCCTCGGATCACTTCTGCTGAGCTCTCCGGGTTACACTATCTTTTCTTTAGGATAGCTTGCCATTCTCTCTGGCCCATTTCCCATGTGCACACCATTCCTCTTGAGAGGTGTGTATTTTTGTATGCCTTAGTTACTGATGCTCCTATCAGTTTTCCTCATCTTTTTCTTCGTTCTTTGAACGATGTGTATAGGAGTTCTTCCTCCTCACATGCTCTTGTTCATCCTATTTTCATTCATAGGATTCTTCTTTATCTCGATCTTAGTGGCTTTCCTTCTTCTGAGCCTGTGCATGTGATAGCTTCTATAGGTGCGTCTTTTCTTAGACAGAGGGCCGCTCATCTTCGAGCTGGTTCTAAACACCCTAGATCTGAGCCCTCTGGTAGCGTACCTCCTCCTTCTTCTTCTGCAGGTCTTGCTGGTGAGGATATTCATGATCCTGTAGGTGATGCTGCTGCTGCTGCTGATGTCCCTCCACCTCCTTCGGCTGACTTCGATATTCGTCGTACTTTAGAGACTGTCATGACCGTTCAGGCGGCTCATGGTCAGATTTTGGTGGACTTGTTGGACGAGATTCGTGCTCTACGAGTTGATTTAGCACATCTTCATTCACCCTCACCACCTCCTTTTGATGGCGACCTGTGATTGCTCTTTGGCATTCCGTCACAAAAAGGGGGAGTGGGTTATTTTGTTGTTAGGGGGAGATTTTGTTGTTAGGGGGAGATTTTTTTTGTTTCTAGATGGTATCTAGGTGTTTCATTGTGTATATCATTATTTTTGGGATATTCATGTTAGAGGGAGTAACATTGATTGATATACATGTTATTGTTTATTGATTCTTGTTGATTCACTGCGTATTGATTTATATCTATGACTTGATCATCATGATATGTCTTTATTTTGTGTTGTGTGAATCTTACAAGAATGTTATACCTGTTGTTTTACTCTTTTCTGTCACACATGCGTTTATGTGTTTGTTGAGTATTTCAGGACTATACAGGTTGATTCAACTAAGCTGCTGTCTACACTTGCAACTGATGGATAGTAGTTAGGCTGAATTTGATTTTATGAGCATTATCTTTGTAAAGGGCTTTTTATTTGTAAAACTTTGAGCTGTTGATTAGGGTTTTGTCACGGATTGCCAAAGGGGGAGTTTGTTAGGTTCTAAGGGCTTAGGATTTTATGTATTTAGAACTCTAATTTGTAATGTTGGCAAACCATGATCAAAACGTTGTATTTACTCTTGTTTAGACTTGCTCAAAGTTGGTTTAATATTGTAAAGTTGGAATCGAGTGGCTGCAGAAGTATTTGTGACTTTCAGCCTGGCTCGATCGATCGAAGAATAGACTCGATCGATCGAAAATCGCACAGGTTGAATTTTCTGCAGAATTTCCAACTCAACCCTACTTCATTAAACGTTTAGGGTTTTGTGTTTTTACCCTAGGTATATAAACTAAACCCTAGCCACGTTTTTGGAGGTTGTCCATATTGCTTTGTTGCTCATACATTGTTGTTTTGTGTGAATCTCGTGTGAGATCTTTGAGGAGCTTTCCTTTACACAAAACTTAGGGTTTTCATGGTAGAGATAATTTCAACATCTTGAAGATCATTATAGTTGCAACCATTGGAACTTAAAAGAAAAACAAGCGAGGAGCTTGTAGCTGATTGAAGAATTCAAGAAAGAAGTAGTCCGTGGATTCGGAGCCTGCGCGTGGTCGTGTCAGGAAGTTTGTACTGGTGGGTAGCATTAGGAAGTCGAGCGGGGAGCTTGTAGTCCTTCTGTAAGAACTTCAATTCTTTCATAGTGAATTCTTGTTTGCCTTGAGGATCGGTGGGTCAAATCCTCCCCAGGTTTTTACCGTGTGGTTTCCTGGGTGATCATATCTTGTGTTATTTATTTTCCGCTGCATTATTATTCTTGATATGATTATTGAATTGCTTTAACCTAGAATTGCATAATTTGACTAAGTAACAACTTGGCTAATTAATCTAGGCTACGCAATTTGTGTGTTTAAGGGGTCTAAATAACCTATCAACAAAGCTTAGGGTTTCCAAGGTAGAGATTACTCCAACATCTTGATGATCAACTCAGTTACTGCCATTGGAGCTTGAAGAAAAACAAGCGGGGAGCTTGTATCTTATTGGAGAATCCAAGAAAGAAGGAGTCCGTGGATTCGGAGCTTGCACGTGGTCGTGTCAGTAAGTTCTACTAGTGGGTAGCATTAGGAAGTCAAGCGGGGAACTTGTAAGTCCTTTTGTATGAACTTCGATTCTTTCATAGTGGATTCAGGTTTACCTTGAGGATAGCTAGGTCAAATCCTCCCCAGGTTTTTACCGCGTGGTTTCTTGGGTCATCATATCTTGTGGTCTTTACTTTTCCGCTGCTTTATATCTTGATATGATTGTTTGATTGTTTTAACCTAGAATTTCATAATATGACTAAGTTAATCACTTGGCTAATTAACTAGGTTAATCCAATTGTTGTTTTAAGGGGTCTAAAAACCTATCACAAAGTATGGACTGACAATTGCATTGCTATGTGAATCAAATAATGAAGGAATACAATTACTATTATCAATTCTAAACCAACCAGATGGAAAACAATTGCTGCAAAACTATCGACAAATCCTTCGACATACAGTTTTTGGAACAAACACATTTCGTGTCCTAAAAAACCAAGCATGCAAGAAAAATGGAGTGAGTCATTGGGATTGTGAATGCCATTACCCATATGGAAATGAAGAATTACATGTAAGATGCAAAATGTCCTCAATTGACTTGGAAATGTACAAATTAGCCAACTGAGTTTGGTAGAAATTATGTTTCCAAAAAGCATAATACAATAAAATTTCCTCATCCTATTTATAATACTAATCTCTATCTTTAAAGGAATACATCTTTTTTATTATTAATATTTATTTAAAAAACACTTGCAACAACTTAATTACAGTCCTCTAAAGTTTTCACCTAGCATGATGCTAAATTCAAATTTATAAAATCCTTTCTATCTAATTTTAAGTTAATTAAATTTTACTAACTTGGGAAGACGGATGATCAGCTCTAGACTGACTACAAGGCCAACTATAATTGTATCCTTTCCACATCTAATTCCAAGACAATACCTTCTATCATCATGAATCCTACAATATATTGTTTATACATATATAATGCAATTTAACTAGTAATACATTCAAAAATATTTCAAATAATAACATGATCATAAAAAATAAAATAAACACGCGCAACGCGCGGGTCCGCGACTAGTATGAAGTAATAGACAACCCCTCAAAATTGACCACGTTAAAATTGCAACAAAAATTGTGACATAAAAGTTGTTGTATACACTAGAATGATGATGACAACATTAAGTTAGATGGAGTTGACTAGGCATGATGATGAATATAATGATAATAAATTATTATTTTGGCTCATAAGACAAAGATTATCACTTCGAATTTAATCAATTTGAATGTGTATTTTAAACATATGTTAATTTGATTTATTTAATTAACTTTATTAAATATTATTACATAAGTAATTATTAAATTAGTCATTAGTTGAATACATTTTGAATTTATAATGAATATACCTCTTTATATATATATATATATATATATATAAACTTGTTCCTAACCCGTGCAATGCACGGGAATATCTACTGGATGAGTTTCAGGGGAAACAAAACACATCATTTTTTAGTTGGAGTAGTAAGCAAAAATGCATGAATTTTTTTTAAAAAATGATATTAAAAGAAATAGCACAAAGTTTTATTAGTTAGACAGAAGAAAGAAATGTTGTTTTATTTATTAGTTTTTGGTGGGAATAAATAAGAGAGAATATTGTGTCCCTAAATTAATTTGTGTTGTATGTATAGGTATATATAAGATAAGTTGTAATATATATACCAAAAGGTGCCTATTGAAAAGTCACAAACATTCAAATTAGATATACCAAAAGTTGCCTATTGAAAAGTCATACCCTTCATATTGGTTATACCAAAATGTGCCTATTGCCCGAAAATGTTCCTATTGAATGAAAAGGTGCATATTGACCAAAATGTGCATATTGAATAAAAATGTGTCTATTGACCAAAAATGCACCTATTAAAAAATGAAAAGGCACAACTGTACGGTGTTCTTAAATATATACATAGCATAAATTTATATAGTCACATGGTATAATAAGGAGTGGTCAACAAAATGTCTAATGTTTTGCTTTTATATTATACAAGTCCCATCAATGTGCAATCCACCTGTTTTTTTTTTTTTTCAAATTCGATGCATCCAAATATTGGGCTTATGCTCCAATTTTTTGAAATCATTAACAATAGCTCTCATAATGCTATTTTAATTATCAATTAATAATGAGTCCTTTGATGAATTAGTAAAATGGCTAACCAATAACAAAAGTGGCAGCCACGCCAAAATTTAGTCTAATAAAATTGATTCAAAATATTTGACTCTATTTTATTGACCAAATTTTCTTTATTCATCAAACCCATACACCTTTGCACATAAAAGGCCAAAGTTATGGTATTAGCATTAATGCCATTTTTAATTGTCATTTACATCCATGCAATCTTTCATAACATATCCATGTATTGCCAAATATACGGGTAATTATTAAGTAGTCCCGGAAAATCATAAATGCATACTCCTCCCTCTCACATAACTGAGAGTCCCACTAATTAAATTTATGGTGGAACCCGCAATTCATGTGAGAGGAGGGAATACGCATTTATGGTGCTCTCAGAGTATTTAATAATTTTCTCAAATGCACAGCTAACGTATTTAACAAAAGATATCAACCATATATATATATATATATATATATCATGAAGAACAAGTCACTTCACCAAGCAGTTCAGCTAATCCATGATTCTGGGAAAAAAGAAATCATCTGGTCCCTTGTAAGCTGTCTAGGGACAAATGTACACATCGGAGTTAATCTCGGGTCAACTTGAATAAGCAATGCATCATCAGTTTGAGCAATTTCTGGAACTGCCACATCAAAGGCATGATTTTGGAGCCTATAAGCAAGCTGATAATGAAGTGTAGCTGCATAAGTATCTAGTACTCGAGAAGCTCCAGTAATTTGAACTTGAACTTTGAGAGCATCACAAAGATGGGGTTCTTTTAAATGCATATTGAAATTTGGGAATAATGTGACAAAAACAGTTCCAGCATTTAGAGTTGTCTGGACAGTTCCTACGACTGCATGTTGATACTTCGAAAATCTGGAGTCAAGGAGTGCATTCTGGAGACTGCAGGGAGTCCCTTTCTTCCATGGGTGGTTAATGCCAACCTTACAGCACCAACGTGGAGATGAGTATACCCTTACTTTTGCCATGAGTTAAAAAATTCCCTAGGAAGAGAAAGAGTAATGAAGTTTTCACCATCATTTGTTAGAATATTGAACTGGTCAAACTTATAGACTTGAACGTATTCTTTTACAATAGAAGGATGAGAATGACCAATATATATTTTTATGGTTTTTTTGAAAGAAGATTGGAGTTTATTAAATATAGTGTAGGGATTTACAATAGGGAAATTAGTAGAATTTTACTATCTTTTGGTATGTGGGAGATTTCATATAAATAGTCTAGTCTATTTGCTGTGGATCTATGAAGGGAATGGTCAAAAGGGAATTTAGAGGTATCACTCTTTGCAAAGGATGTGGTAGCCATAATGGTTTTCAACAGAAAGAGTTGTTTTCCACAAACCTAACAGGACCACACTACCAACTTTTGGCTAAAAAGTCCACAAGGTGACTCTGGAAAACTAGCTTCTTTGGTTCGCTTAAAAACAGACTCCTTAGTGTTCTACTTGATTATATAGTCAAGTGTTCTGATTGATTAATACAGAGGATCCACTTATTGTGGCAATTGTAAATCACAAAGCATACTAATCAAGACAATAATCAAAGTATACTAATCAAAGGAGATGAAAACGTTATATGGCTCTAATACCAAAAATAGAGGACATACAAAAAGACACAGAATATAGAGGAAGACACAATTCAAAGGGGGTGTAAGAAGATTATTATGGGAGTTGGTTGAGAATGTAAGCAGCTAACAATACATACAATATTACTGGAAGATGTGGAATAAAACAGAATACTATATACAACAAACTTACTGATATTATTAGATTGAAAAAGATTGCTACATATGACATGAGAATTTTACATAAGGAGGAAGGAAGGGAGGAGTTCTGAAACTCTAAGGCTCTATATCCCTTCTTCATACACTGATCTTCTATTTATAGAACTCAGAACTCAAACTACAATTCAACATATTTTACAAACAATTATTTTGCCGACAATACAGTAGAATGCATGGGCTTGACAAATCTCCTAGCACCATAATGTCTTCTGGTAGGACTTGTTGGAAATAATAAAAGCTAGTGGGAATGATAAAAGCTGCTGCCATATGGAGGAATGAATGCTGCCAATGGATAAAGATGAAATCCTCTTTTTCTCCTTTTTTTTTTTATTTTTTGAAGTGTTGAACACTATTAGTCACATCCATCTTGTTAGGACATATATGTTTTAACTTGTTTAAGAACATATGTCACTTAATTATGTAAATTGGCTTATCCTTTGACAAAACGCACTCTGCTTGTAATTGGGTAGATCTAGGTGTTTTTAATACTTCAAGAAACCATGTTTCAAGGTCAAGTGTTGAAGCCATCAAGTCTGTCCAAGAAAAAGCAAGTTGAAGTGCAGAATTTTTAAATCTCGACACCTCTCGATAGCTACCTCGACACCTGCTATCTGTCGAGAATTAAAAAGTCAGAATTCCAATCTGATTTTCTTGGATCCGTGAATGTGTTTTTGGGGCTTCTTTTCTTCTAACCCTAAACATATAAAAGGATTATTTTAAGAGCCGTTTTGAGGGACACAAGTTGTATTATCATTGAGCAATCTCTGTGTATGCAAATTGTGCTCAACAGACGAAGTTCTTGACCTAGTTCATCCTTCATCAAGAAGTTGCTGTGTCTTTGCACCATAGGGTTTTGTAACCAAGCATCTTCCTGCTATTCATCACGTGGATGAACTGAAGAACTTTGCAGCCAACCATTCTTCCTCAAGTTGGTGTTCTGAAGTCGCGTATTGGGATTCGCGCATTGGTTAGTCACGTACTTGGGAGCCGTGCAACAAAGGAGGAAACTGTCGCTACAGATCAAGTCCAATTGGGTATTGGGGTAAGGGTTCAACTGTAGGTTGGTAAGGTACTTGGGATTCCTTTCTTGTAACCGCTTGATTTGATAATAGTGGAGTTTCGGGAGTGGTGACCTGAAAATCACCCGGTGGGGTTTTTGCCGTTAGGGTTTTCCCCATTCGTAAACAAATCACCGTGTTATTTATTTTCCGCTGCATATTTAGTATTTGGTGATTTGTTTGTGCTTCCACGTAATTGCATGCTTAATTGATTAATTAACAACTTGGCTAATTAATTAATTAATTAGGGTTTATCACAAGGGGTCATTCGAATTGTGACCTAACACATCTCTTCCTTCATCTCTTCCTTGGAACCAATCATCATCAATATCCAAATTTGGGTCATGATTGTCATAATAAGGGTCATTGTTTATGAAATGATGGGCAACCAGCAAAGGATTTGGTAGTTCCCAAGCATCAACATGTGGCAATTGCTAGTGATAGACTTCTGGAGTACTTGGACCTGAGTTATTCGGGTTTTGAATTCCTGTGTTGAGAGTTTCTGTCTACTTGAGTGCTTTCTGGCAACATGACCAAGAGGGGTCCACATGCACATGGAGAGAATTATTTGGATTAGTGAGCTAATGGACTTCTGGCGGGTGGAAAATTCCTTCTGCTTGAATATCATTTTTTGAATTAAACTTGAAAATCATGGATCCTGCAGTTATTCTATGTCCAAATCTTGGATGAGCTTTAGTGGTATATCGTTTCCAATCTCCATTATGAGCATCATTTTTTAGGATTTCAAACCAGAATTTTTCAAAATATCTATTATTGTTTGGGAAAAGGAGCTTGTAAAATCCTGGCTCAAAATGGATGCACAAGTAATACTCATTAAGCAGATACCACATGTAAAGGTAATGGAAAACAGTCCAATTGGATATCCAAAAGGCAAAAGGTGTTTTCCATGGCTGGTCAGGGTTAGGATAGATGGCTAAAAAATGGTTGTAATGTTGTTTAAGGTAATCATGGAGGATTCTGATGATTCTTTGGATCTGATTTCAAGGGTTAAGGTTTTTATGTGGTCTTTTATATCTGAGGGAAGGCTTTCTATCATATTAGTTATGGAATATGAATGTGAGGATGAGGATGGATCTGTGATAGGGTATACACACAAAGGTGAAGAAATGACTGTGGTATTAATAGTTGGGGATTTTCTAGAAAGATAGTCAGTAATCAAATTATCTTTTCCTTTGATATGCCTGACTTGGAAAGACCACTGTGAAAACCAATTTGACCATTTGAGCAACTGAGGATGAGGGAGCATCTTTTTTTTGAACTGAAGCATTTTTGGAAAGGAAGACATGTCCATTTCGACTAGAAAATTATGCCCAAGGAGATGAAATTGGAACTTTTCAATTCCATTCTTTACTACAAGTATTTCTTTAAACGTGGAATGGTAATGGAGCTCTGAGGTCTTGAATGCACCACTTTTATATCCACAAATATTCCTCTTTCCATCAGTTTCTTCAAAAAGAGCTGCTGCCCAGTATTCATCACTGGCATCTGTTTGTAGTACTCGCTTGCCTGGTCCTGGATAGTGGAAGACTTTCTACCAATTTTTTCAATTGCTGGACGGATTCTGTGTGGTGTGAATCCCATTCTGGGGGGTTCTTCTTCAAGAGTTGAGCTAGAAAATTTCTATACTTGGAAATCTTTGGTATAAAATCAGACATATAATTAACAATTTCAAGAAACTGTTGTATTTGTTTAGCAGTAGAAAGCTGTTAGGATTAGTGCCCTTAAATCCTATTGTATGATGCTATGTATGATATTAAGTTTGACATTGTGTATGACATTATGTATGACTTAATATTGTGTTTAATAAATTTGTTTTATTATTATCTGAAATAATGGTAACATGAATATTCGGACATTATCATATAGTCCATGAGATGCATAGTATGTGATTTATGTGAAGATTCACAGAAGATATAAATCACAAGTTCTTTGTAAACTCAGAATTATAGTTCGTAGTCGGTGATGAAATTGGGCATTTCATCTGCGAAGACTATAACATATCAACTACGATGATTTGTCTTGATCATGGAAGTGGAGACTTCTAGTTGATGTGTTGATATGTTTTAAGAGTTAAGACATATTGAACTGGACCGCTGTGAGATTTATTATTCTCCTAAAGACTGTCAAATGAATAATAAATCTCACGACTTACATTTGCATGAACTCTTAATCCTGAGAGAATAATGGACCTGATCATAAGGTGTAGGTTGCTTTGATATATCAGGAGTGAGATCTAAAGTAACGGTCAAAATCTCAGTATGTTGGGCAACCACATTTTGTGTTGATAGAACATATATTCTCAAGATGGAATTCATAGTCTCTTAACGGAGATATAAAACATTCCCTTGAGATAAGTTTAATGGGTTTGTTATTCAGAGAGTTAGGCCTAACCACTTTGGTGAGTAGTTACTAAAGTATATATTTATGAAATTAGTTTTCATAAATATATGATGAATAACTTAAAGGATTAAACCGGGTACTCAAGGATCAAGATGTAGTAATTTACAAAGTGGCAGTCTACATTAATGACTTTGTATTACTACGAATATTTTATGAAGGGGTTGCATGTATAATAAAGTCTTGGGATATAATTTATTGATAAGACCTAGAGTGCAACTATATTTATATAGTGGTATTAAATATAGTTAATGGTAACTTTGGACTTGTCAAGAGTTGACATAAAAGCCCAAGGCCCATTGGAGCTAGTGTCTTATTGGTCCCTTTTGGTCCCACTCCAAGCCACACACTTAAGCCCAATTGGTAAGGCCCAAAAGGCCAGCCCAATTAGAAAAATTGGTTAGATACAAAGGGAAAAACGTTCAGATTTTTCTGTGTGTGAAAAACAACATTGAAATGGTGTGCATGTGAGTTTTTGTCACTCACTAGTCATCCCTTTGTTACCAATTGAGAGACCACACATCTTGGGCGTTAGTGGAATTGGAGTGAAGATTAAAAGTATTCCCAAGTGATTCAATCTTCAGTTTTGAAATTCACCGCTTCAAGGTATGATCTCTTGTTCTCGAATTCTGAAATTTATTTAGTACGTGTTATCAATATCGAATGAAGTAGATCCGTTTAAAACTTATTTTCCGCTGCGTTCATCTTCATTTCTATCAAATGGTATCAGAGCGGTCTTCAATTTCGTATTGTATAACATGTTTTGTGAGTTTTAGAATTAGAGATGATAGTTTCATATTGTTAGAAGATTATGTTTCTTAATTTTCTGCATGTTGTTGAAACTATGATTTGATGAAGACTGAAATTGATGTTATGATGTTGTTTAAATTTAAATTTAAGTATGTTAAATTGAATCTTAAGGCATTAGCATCAATGAATTTCAGTTTTGACATCAATCTCTGACTGTAATGTTCATATGTTGAATGTTTGTTTATGAAAAACGAAGAAAACTGCCTTAGGAAAAATTCTGAAAATTTGAAATTCGCGATTTTCGATCGATCGAAAATCATTTTTGATTGATCGAATGAGACAGTGATCAGACTTTTTAGAATGATATATTTTCAATTGTTAGTCAATCGATCGAATTTGTTTTTCGATCGATCGAGTGGCGATTGAGTATCAATCGAAGGAGTCAGAGGATTAAGTTTGAATTTCTTAATTTTTTCGATCAATCGAGGGGCACTTTCGATCGATCGAAAGAAAGAAAATTAGAAGTTTTTCTATGTGTTTTCTCATGTAAAAGGGACAAGACAATGTGTAATTAAATTATGCATGTTTTAAAACTAAAAACCTTTCTTTTAAAACATCTAGTGGGAGAGAGATACAAGGGTTGGGTCTCACGGCCTCCATTGTCGGTTCATAGTAGTGTGGAATAAATACTTAGTCTTTGCCTTGAGCTTAGCATTCCATGCGGAGAGTATTTATTTCATGGTCCTACAAGATTGAATTTCTTGGTTTATAGTGGTTTGATCAAACACCTTGTCTTAGCCTCGAGCTTTGCATTCCATGCGGAGGGTGTTTTGTATCATGGTACTACAAAATAAGCCTGTTAAGGAGATGAAATGTGGCTACACATGATTCTAGATAATGGTATACACTAGACTAAATATTATAGTATCCTCTATGCTGAGTTCTTACTATAATTATTTAGAGGCCAAATGTATAACGGCATATTATTAGTGTTTGATAAGAGTTATCATGATAGCACTAATGATGAGAATAGTTCTCAATCAATCATAGTATTTTATATTCACTCTATGCTGAGGGATATTGAATATGGGATTGGGTTGTCGTTGCATATATTATATTATGGTTTTATTAAGGTTCCATACTATATGTTTATATGCTAAATTGATAATGTCCAGTTTACTTATTATATTCATGTTTATTGTTTTCAGATTTGAATATGGCATCTTTTAGCCCACTTGTAACTATTCTTAATCAAAACAAACTGACTGGATCCAACTATGTTGACTGGAAAAGAAACTTGGACATAGTTCTCACTGCTGAAGAGCACAAATATGTGCTTACTAAACCATGTCCTAGCTTTCCATCATTAGATGCTCCTCTTGAGGAAAAACAACGATATGATCGTTGGCAGAAATCTAATGAGATGGCCAAGTGCTACATCCTAGCATCTATTTCAAATGTTCTACAGCATCAAATGCAGGATGTAGAACTAGCTTCAGACATCATGCTAAGTCTGAAGGAGATGTTTGGTGAGCAAGGCCGTTCTGCAAGGCAAGAGACCATGAGGCAAATTTATAATACCAGAATGGCTGAAGGAAGTTCAGTGAGAGAGCATTGTCTTACAATGATCTCTAATCTGAACACATTGGAAGTTTTAGGTGCCGATATAGATGGAGAATCCCAAGTGGATATGATACTCCAGTCGTTACCAGAATCATTCAAGGAATTCAAACTAAACTATAATATGAATAAAAAGATTTATACTTTGTCTAAATTAATGAATGAATTGGTAGCGGCAGAAGGCATTCTTGGCACTTCCAATGTTGAAGCCAATGTTGGTGAAGCTTCTACTTCTCAACCTAAGCCGAAAGGCAAGGGTAAGAAGAAGAAGAAGAAGGACTTCACCAAGCAAGAGGGTAAACAAATTGCCTTAGGGGTTGCTGATAAAGGAAAGAAGATCAAAGGAAAGTGTTTCCATTGTGGTGAGAAAGCTGCCAAGAACAAAGGTATGATTAATACATTCCTTCTTGAAATATGTTTGGTACAGAATCCCACGGATTCCTGGTGTGTGGATTCAGGTTGTACTAATCATATCTGCAATTCCTTGCAGGGGTTCCAGGAGACCAGAAAGCTTAAAGAAGGGGAGTTGTTTCTTACTTTGGCTGATGGGAGCAAGATTCCAGTTGTAGCTATTAGTGTTTGTAATTTATGTTTTGAATCTAGAGTTCTAATATTAAAAGACTGTTTGTATGTACCTAATGTTCGTAGGAATTTAATTTCAGCTACTTACTTAGGTAAACATGGATATTGTGTTATCCTGAAAGACAATGTTGTAATAAAGAAGGATAAAATGTTTATCTGTTCTGGCAATATTGTGGATGGCCTTTATATTTTAACTCCTGATAAGCATGAATTATATAATTCTGAATTAGATAATAACTCACATGTAAAATCATTAAAGAGAAAGTTTCCTTCTACTTGTAATGCATATCTTTGGCATTTGTGTTTGGGTCATATTAATTCAAATAGGATTCAAAGACTAATCAAAGATGGACTCTTAGAGCCCATGGACTTTGATGAATTTCCAGTTTGTGAATCTTGTTTGGAAGGTAAAATGACCAAACGACCTTTTAATGTTAAAGGTAGAAGAGCTCAAGATTTGCTAGAGCTAGTGCATTCTGAAGTATGTGGTCCTATGTCAATCCAAGCAAAAGGAGGTTATGAGTATTTCATCACTTTTACTGATGATTACTCAAGGTATGGTTATGTGTACCTAATGAGACGGAAGTCCGAAGCCTTTGAAAAGTTCAAAGAGTTTAGGGCTGAAGTTGAGAATCAATTAGGTAAACACATAAAAGCCATTCGATTTGATCGAGGTGGTGAATACCTTCTTGGGGATTTTAAGGATTATTTAACTAAGAATGGGATTATATCCCAATTGACTGCACCTGGAACTCCACAACAAAATGGTGTAGCAGAGAGAAGGAATAGGACTCTTTTAGATATGGTTAGGTCCATGATGAGTTATTCAACTCTACCTATTTCTTTTTGGGGATATGCATTAAACACAGCAATGTATCTTCTGAATTTAGTACCTTCGAAGTCTGTTCCTAAAACACCTGTGGAATTGTGGAATGGGCGTAAGCCTAGTATGAGACATCTCCATATTTGGGGTTGTCCAGCACATGTGTTAAAAGGAAAGTCTGACAAGTTACAGTCTAAAACAGAAGTGGTTTTCTTTGTTGGGTATCCAAAAGGAACTGTTGGAGGTTTATTCTATAGTCATAAGGATAATAAAGTGTTTGTTAGCACAAATGCCAAATTCTTAGAAAATGACTATATGAATGATTATACTCCTAAAAGTAGAGTTGTTTTGGCTGAAATGAACGAACCTGTAAATGAACAACCAATAGATGAAACTAGGGATGATGTGGCTATATTAGATACACCACAAGATACTACTCATGATATGTCTAGTACTCAGGTGCCTCGTCGTAGTGGGAGAATTGTTCGGCCTCCTATAAGATTCATAGGTTTGGGAGAAACTTATGAAGCTATCTCAGAAGAGGTTGAATCGGATCCCTACACATATGATGAAGCAATGAATGATATAGATGCACATCATTGGGTCCAAGCTATGAAATCTGAATTAGATTCCATGTATTCCAATCAAGTTTTGGATCTTGTAAAGGCGCCTAACGGCATTAAACCTGTTGGTTGCAAATGGGTTTACAAGAGGAAGAGAGGGATAGATGGAAAGGTTGAAACCTTTAAAGCAAGGCTAGTGGCGAAAGGGTATACACAAAAAGAAGGTATTGATTATGATGAAACCTTTTCTCCAGTAGCAATGCTTAAATCTATCAGAATTCTCTTATCCATTGCTGCTCATTTTGATTATGAGATTTGGTGAATGGATGTCAAGACTGCATTTCTCAATGGCAATCTTGAAGAGAAAATCTATATGATGCAACCGGAAGGTTTCATAGCAAAGAAACAAGAGCATATGTTATGCAAGTTGCAAAGGTCCATTTATGGACTTAAGCAAGCATCTAGGTCATGGAACATCAGATTTGATCAAGCAATCAAGACATTTGGTTTTGAACAAAATCTTGATGAACCATGTGTGTACAAAAGACATCAAGATAAAGTAGTAATGTTCCTAGTGCTTTATGTTGATGATATTCTACTCATTGGAAATGATGTAGGGGTAATGTCATTGGTAAAGGTTTGGTTGTCAAGCCAATTTGATATGAAAGACTTGGGTGAGGCTAACTTTATTTTAGGGATCAAGCTTTGGCGAGATCGCAAGAATAAAATGTTAGGCTTATCACAAGCTGGGTATATAGATAAGGTTCTAGAACGGTTTAGCATGCAAAACTCCAAGAAAGGATTGCTTCCTTTCAGACATGGAGTTCCTCTGTCTGATGACCAAAGGCCTAAGACTCAAGAGGAAGTAGATATGATGAGACAAGTTCCTTATGCTTCTGCAGTGGGAAGTCTCATGTATGCCATGCTTTGTACTAGACCAGATATCTGCTATTCAGTTGGCATGGTCAGCCGATATCAATCAAATCCAGGACCAAAACATTGGCAAGCTGTAAAGCATATTCTCAAGTATCTACGGAGAACGAGAGACTATATGCTTGTTTACCGTTGTGAGGATTTGATTCCCATTGGCTATACAGATTCAGATTTTCAATCGGATCTAGATTTCAGAAAATCCACTTCAGGATGTGTTTTCACCTTGGGAGGTGGAGCCATTAGTTGGCGGAGTATTAAGCAATCTTGTATTGCAGACTCCACCATGGAGGCAGAATATGTTGCTGCTTGTGAAGCAGCAAAGGAAGCTGTATGGCTCAAGAAATTCCTTTCTGACCTTGTTGTAATGACAATGGAGCAAGTTCCAATCACATTGTTTTGTGACAACAGTGGAGCAGTTGCACAATCTAAAGATCCAAGGAATCATAAGAAAGGAAAGCACATTGAGAGGAAGTACCATATCATTCGAGATATTGTTGCTCGTGGAGATGTGGTGGTAGCAAAGATTGAAAGTGCAAACAATCTGGCAGATCCATTTACTAAAGCCTTGCCTCAAAGGACGTTTGAGTCGCATTTGGAAAGAATGGGAGTTAGATTAGTGCACAATAGTCTTTAGGGCAAGTGGGAGATTGTTAGGATTAGTGCCCTTAAATCCTATTGTATGATGCTATGTATGATATTAAGCTTGACATTGTGTATGACATTATTTATGACTTAATATTGTGTTTAATAAATTTATTTTATTATTATCTGAAATAATGGTAATATGAATATTCGAACATTATCATATAGTCCATGAGATGCATAGTATGTGATTTATGTGAAGATTCACAAAAGATATAAATCACAAGTTCTTTGTAAACTCAGAATTATAGTTCGTAGTCGGTGATGAAATTGGACATTTCATCTGCGAAGACTATAACATATCAACTACGATGATTTGCCTTGATCATGGAAGTGGAGACTTCTAGTTGATGTGTTAATATGTTTTAAGAGTTAAGACATATTGAATTGGACTGCTGTGAGACTTATTATTTTCCTAAAGACTGTCGAATGAATAATAAATCTCACGACTTACATTTGCATGAAATCTTAATCCTGAGAGAATAATGGACCTGATCATAAGGTGTAGGTTGCTTTGATATATCAGGAATGAGATCTAAAGTAACGGTCAAAACCTCAGTATATTGGGCAGCCGCATTTAGTGTTGATGGAACATATATTCTCAAGATGGAATTCATAGTCTCTTAACGGAGATATAAAATATTCCCTTGAGATAAGTTTAATGGGTTTGTTATTCAGAGAGTTAGGCCTAACCACTTTAGTAAGTAGTTACTAAAGTATATATTTATGAAATTAGTTTTCATAAATATATGGTGAATAACTTAAAGGATTAAACTGGGTACTCAAGGATAAAGATGTAGTAATTTACAAAGTGGCAGTCTACATTAATGACTTTGTACTACTACGAATATTTTATGAAGGGGTTGCATGTATAATAAAGTCTTGGGATATAATTTATAGATAAGACCTAGAGTGTAACTATATTTGTCATGCCCCGAACCCAAGTAAGAGCTAGGCACGTGACAATAGCCACACACTTATAAAGTTTACACCCTGCAAGTGTGTAAGGCCCTCTTAACAATTAAATAATTATCCTCAAGGAAAATTTCATCAATAAATTTTCAAAATATCCTCAATAATGCAATTCTCAAAAGATCTCCAATAATAATCTTTCAACATCAAAATAAAAATAAACTAAATCCTTTAAGTCTAAAAGTCTACACAAATGGAAATCTTAAACGTAAAAGTTCATATCTTATTCCATTGATTTCCTAAACCTCAATCATGCGCACATCCGAGCGGAAGCCCAAACATATGCTACTCTTCCTGATCAAAATCTGAAAGGAGAAAGAGGGGGGTGAGTTGACAACTCAATAAGTAACCAAAGTCCTAATAAGTTTTATCAAGCAATAGATCTGTAAAGTAATAAGATGTAATATGAGTCTTCAAAAGTTAAAATATACTATGGGTTTTCAAAAATAACTAAAGAAATTTCATAGTCTTCAAATAATAAGTTGCAAATAGATCACATACTTGAATTTGACAAATATATCATAGGTGGTTTAGAAAGTAGTCAGTTTTCCATATATCAAAGCTATAACTTACAATATGTTCCAAAAAGATACATAAGCAATTTTTAATGACCCAAAATAGTTCAAATAGTCAAACATTTCTAAATTCACATATGCAGTTTTAAGGACTCAAAATAGTTCAAATACTCAAACGTAATTCATATTCTTAATAATCTTATGACTATGGTCACGCTATACTCTCGTGACTGGGCATCAGAGTACCAATGAATAACCCCCATTGGCTGGGTATCAGAGTACCAATGAATAACCCCCCATTGGTTTGGGTATCAGAATACCAGTGAATAACCCCCATTGGTTGGGTATCAAAGTACCAATGAACAACCCCCATTGGCTGGGTATCAGAGTACCAATGAATAACCCCCATTGGTTTGGGTATCAGAATACCAATGAATAACCCCCATTGGCTGGGTATCAGAATAAATTCATAGTCAGATTATTCATAATCATATATATGACATCATAGTTTCTAACAAAAACATATCTTATTCAAATATATATATATATATATATATATGTATATAATCATATATTCAATATTCAAATCTATTTGTGATATTTCTATAATTCTTTACTTTTAAAAAATATAGCTAAAAAAAACAATTAAATAAAATATATCATATATTCAATAATCAGATATATTTGTGATAATTCTTTACTTGAAATCAGTAATACAATAGAAATAAAATTGTAATAACTGTAAACAATTTTCAATAGTTAAAATACGCAAAATAAAACCAATTAGGATAAGGTTACTTACCTCTCTAACTCACTACAAGGATCTTCTCCCTAACACTTTATCTAAAATCCTTAGATATCACCTAAACAATTTTCAAGCACTATACTCAATAATCAAATAATTCAAGAAAAACTTAAAACAGCACCTGGCTAGAAAAGAGACTATTAAAAATATCTCATAATTTTTCACTATTATCTCAAAGCAAAAATCCACTTATTCATATATATATATATATATTCCTTGCTTTATGCCACTAATAATCCCCTAGGATAATACGCATAAAGGGTAAAAGTCATTTGTAAAGGAAGAGCAACAGGTCAGATACACGTGTTTTCCTCTCTCTTTTTTTTCTTTTAATTTGGTAGCCGACCCATCTTCAACAAATACACTGTTACGTACACCTTTTCTTCTTCTTATTTTTATTTATTTTTTTTATTATTATTATTTTTAGCTTGTTAGACCTCAAACCTATACTACTAGACTTTTGTATTTTCCCAACTCTATCAATTTTGGGTACAATTCCTTAAAGCAAAACTGTGCAGAATCTGACCCACTATGGCCATGCCTAACCTTCTGCAAACCCATCTACACTTCACACAATTGAGGCATAGAAAAAGAATACCCAACTATTATGGAGACAGTACAGGTACCAAGAATATGATTTAATCCCTTGATTGCTCAGATCGTAAAATTCATTAGAGATTTAAATAGTTTCACTTCTTGCCCAAAATACCCAGATAAAAAAAATACTTCAATTCCAAATAAAGCTTTAGATTGAACAAGAAAGAGATTCTTAGGCTCTTACCTCAGGACATAGTCAATCCTTCTTTACTTCAGTCTTTTGGGTAGTCTCTTCTCTCCAAATATCTCTCCATACACATTGACATAATAAGCTTTTATAGCTAGGGTTTCAACCTTATTTTCTAAAAACCCCTTTTTATAAATATAAATTATAAAAATTGACCCCATAAACAAATTTACTTAAATAGCCTTCCTTTTAATCTTTTTATTATTATTTTTTTTTTCGGGGTATTACAATCTCCCCCACTTATAAGAATTCAGTCCTCTGAATTCATCACAAGCTGAACGAATTTTGACGCTTCCACTGCGCTTCTCTAAAGCCACAATTATATTGATCTATACAAATTTATCACTCATCACCATAGTTCAAAACTATTTCACAACATATGCGTAGACTTTTCCTTCCGAAGATTTGTAAGATAAAAATTTCCAAAGCAAATGGAGCCATGATGTTTCCGCCGCATAATACCATACCACTATAAAATCTCTTACTCAATTACCCATAGTTTAAGAACAACCGTATTACGAAAATTATAAGATTCTTTTAAGATCTACATATCTCTAGTCTAAATAGCTCTCTACGTTCCTTTCAATATGAATAAAAGTTCCAAGGCCCATTCATTTAGATCAACCCCAGTAACTGATTTTCCATTAATTATTAATTTCAACAAAATTTTGAGGCCTAAGTAGTCTCCAAAATTACAACAAGGGAAATCCACAATTTTGAGATTCACCGTAGACCATTGAATGCTAGCATCCATTTAATTCTATACCTCAAAATTATGTAGTGCATCCAAAGTTCCAATCCTTCCTAAGTTTAAAACTAATTTACAACATATGCGTATATCACTATATCTTTTCTTCCTCAAGTTTTGTAAGAAAATTTCAAAATCTCCATAAATAATCAATTGTGCATTGATATGAGGTCTTTCACACAACCTCTCTCTTAGCCATAAATTATCTTCTCTTATAAGCAACATTTATTCACCTTTAATCTCTAAATGATACTTGGGCTGGAAACTCATTGAAGAGCTGGGTTCCCTAATTACATTGCATATTATGAAAACAAATCCCTAAGTATACATCGACTAGAAGGGAATAGTCAATGAAGTATCTCAAACCCCCTTTTTTTTTTTTTTTTTTTTTTTTTTTTTTTTTTTTTAACTAGCAAATAATATTGTCCCAGCAACCTGGAACTTAGAGTACAATGCAACTTTATAATTATTAACCACTTGTCAATATAAAACAAATGTACCACAGCTAACTATAATTCAAATTGTAATAGTCTTTCAAAATAAACTCTCTTGCCATTCCAAAACCTTCAATATCCAACCAAAATTATGGTTCACTAGTCCAATTCATTACTACCACGTTCTTGTGTTGTATCCACCTTATTTTTTAATTGAGCCAATCCATTAACTCTTATCAGTTAAAATTCAAAGAATTACATTTCTGGCATCAAAACTTATTCCCTTGGATAGGACCTCAAAATTAGGACCTCAAAATTCTAAGTAACAGAACCTGTCTCAAAAACATTTAGGGACTACCTCACACATAAATTAGGCTATGGTAATTCATGTAGGTCAACGCTAACAAGGACAATGATCCAAAAGAAGGTTGGTCCTTAACATTAGAATCCAAGGAAGTCCATCAATATATTGCTGAATTCTTTAAACACCCTCAGAATTTATATAATAACATATAATATAATGTGAACTACAATAACCACAAATTAATTTTCCCTTCACACTATGAACTTTCCATTAATTTCCTAACTCCATATAAACTAAAATCAAGGAATCGCAGCTCTAACATCAAACCTTAACCCCTAAATAAAGTTTTGCAATAGTCAATTCCCTAATGATGATCAAGCATTCCAAATTCTGAATAGGGCATATAGTAAACTATCATTCAATAATTAAACCTCTGAGAATCTCCTACAGATCAAACTAACCTTAGGCAGGTCAACTATATTAGGCAAAACTATCAAATGAGTTTTCAAAAGAACAGCCACAAAACAGCAGGTAGATTTCCTTTGCTTGTTCTTTTCTCACTCTCCTTTCCTTTTAATAATAAGAAGAAGAAGTTTTAATAACTAATCTGATCAATTACAAAATTTTCAAGAATAAAATACACCCACTTAATACTAGTATAAGATCATAGAAGTATATCAATTAAAATCCTCCCTTTTGTATTTATAAGTCACGTATGCATAACCACATAGACATAAATATCAAATCCTTCAAATATGACCTAACAAATCATCATATGATGGAACCTCACTTACACTTCTCATCAAGTCATCAAAAGAACACTATCTATGACCTAATAACCTTCATAAACAATGATTATAACTGTAATCCCTACTGTGCAAACCTTATTCCAAATCAAATCCTAGTATAGAGTCCGCAAGATCATAACCTATGCTCTGATACCATTAAAATTGTCACGCCCCGAACCCAAGTAAGAGCTAGGCACGTGACAATAGCCACACACTTATAAAGTTTACACCCTGCAAATGTGTAAGGCCCTCTTAACAATTAAATAATTATCCTCAAGGAAAATTTCATCAATAAATTTTCAAAATATCCTCAATAATGCAATTCTCAAAAGATCTCCAATAATAATCTTTCAACATCAAAATAAAAATAAACTAAATCCTTTTAATCTAAAAGTCTACACAAATGGAAATCTTAAACGTAAAAGTTCATATCTTATTCCATTGATTTCCTAAACCTCACTCATGTGCACATCCTAGCGAAAGCCCAAACATATGCTACTCTTCTTGATCAAAATCTGAAAGGAGAAAGAGGGGGGTGAGTTGACAACTCAATAAGTAACCAAAGTCCTAATAAGTTTTATCAAGCAATAGATCTGTAAAGTAATAAGATGTAATATGAGTCTTCAAAAGTTAAAATATACTATGGGTTTTCAAAAATAACTAAAGAAATTTCATAGTCTTCAAATAATAAGTTGCAAATAGATCACATACTTGAATTTGACAAATATATCATAGGTGGTTTAGAAAGTAGTTAGTTTTCCATATATCAAAGCTATAACTTACAATATGTTCCAAAAAGATACATAAGCAATTTTTAATGACCCAAAATAGTTCAAATAGTCAAACATTTCTAAATTCACATATGCAGTTTTAAGGACTCAAAATAGTTCAAATACTCAAACGTAATTCATATTCTTAACAATCTTATGACTATGGTCACGCTATACTCTCGTGACTGGGCATCAGAGTACCAATGAATAACCCCCATTGGCTGGGTATCAGAGTACCAATGAATAACCCCCATTGGTTTGGGTATCAGAGTACCAATGAATAACCCCCATTGGTTTGGGTATCAAAATACCAATGAACAACCCCCATTGGTTTGGGTATCAGAGTACCAATGAATAACCCCCATTGGTTTGGGTATCAGAATATCAATGAATGACCCCCATTGGTTTGGGTATCAGAATCAATTCATAGTCAATTTGTCCATAATCATATTGTAAAGTTGTGATTTACAACTATGTGTTTTGTTGGCTTTTATTCCGTGCCAAATTTGATTGTAATTACTATCAATTGTTTATACCCTGTATTTGTTGTGGGAATTGATGTAAGGGGTGTGTGATAGAGAGTGTGTGAAGACTCAAGCAAATTGGAAGTTGAAGGAATCTCGCGGGTATGTCGCGACTAAGCTGCCCGCAAAGTGAAGCATGTGCCCTGCACATGCTGGAATGCGAAGAGTCAGGACAGGTGGAGACAGCTGTCTCTCGCGAGTATCTCGCGGGTAAGGACTTCCCGCGAGACACCCGCGAGACATGCTGTTCTGCCAGCCTGTACTGACTGACTCACACATTTTGCACCTATCCTATATAAACCCCCATTACCCACAAATGTTGAGGAATGCTTCAGAGAGAAAACCCTAGCCAAACACATTTGCAATTAGAGATTGTCATCCCCACCTTTCTCTATACACTTGCTTGTGGTATCTCCTCAACCCTTCCCTCTCCATTTCCACACCATTGAGAGGTTGATAGCCCAAACACTTACCACATCATCTGAGAGTGTTGAGTGACGTTTTGGTGCTGCTGGGAAGCATTGGAAGAAGCCAAGGATGGCAGATGCAACATGGAGCTTGTTGCGGGATCCGGAGAACTAGACAAGACACGGTTCCGAGAAGCCTTGTTGGAGTAGGAGCTTGGAGGGCTTAGGTGCATCGGGTAGATTAGGCTTGGAGGGTCTTTTGCTCACTCATGTATCCCAACTGATTGTCTAGTGGATCGATTTCCGCTTGGAGGGCGGCGGAGAGGTTTTTCGCCGAGTTCTTCGGTTTCCTCTTCGAAAACACGTCTTGGTGTTTTCTGTGTTTGCATCTTTCTTCCCTACTCTTTTATATTCCATTATACTGCTGTGTTGCTTAGTTTATGGATTAGAGTAGCTTATTGTTTATTCGCTTGTGTTTACACGTTTCCGCACTTAGTATCAAGTTTGTGTAAAATCAACCAAGCCGTAATTTTAATTGGGGGTCTAAACAGCTCTTGTGTTTTTCAACACATTTTAGAGCTTTCAATTGGTATCAGAGCGGGTACACTTGATTGGTTTAAACACCTTAGTGTGATCCTTGACCCTATTTGAGATGGACCGGTCTCAATCGCTCAATGTCCCACCATTTTTTGATGGGAACAATTACGCATTCTGGAAAGTCAGAATGAGAGCATTTCTATGCTCTATAGAAGATACCGTTTGGGATGCGGTAGAGCTCGGCTGGACTAAGCCGGAAGCTCCTAAGGCTAATTGGGATAAGGCGGCTCTTGCAGCAGCCAATGCTAATAGTAAAGCTTTGAATGCTATATTTTGTGCTGTGTCTCCGGATGAATTCCACAGGATCTCTCACATGACGGTAGCCAAAGAAGCTTGGGAGATTTTGGAGACCACTTATGAGGGTACAAAGAAAGTTAAGGACACAAAGCTTCAGATGCTTACCACCAAATTTGAAGAGCTCAAGATGGGTGATGATGAACCGTTTGATTCGTTCTATGGGAAGCTCAATGAAATTGTGATTGCTAAACTCAATCTTGGAGAGAAGATTGAAGATGCTAAGGTAGTGAGAAAAGTGTTGAGGTCCTTGCCTGAAAGTTTCAGAGCAAAAGTTACAGCCATAGAGGAAAGCAAGGATTTGGATGAGATTAACATTCAAGAATTAGTTGGATCTCTCCAAACATATCAGATGGGACTGCCTTCCCATAAGATGAGTAAATCACTTGCTCTTAAAACCATCACCGAAAGGATGGGTGATTCCTCCGAAGAAGATGGGGTGGAGAAGGAAGTAGCATTTCTTGCGAAAAACTTCCGAAAATTTCTGAAGATGAAGAACAGTGGGAAACCATTCAACAAAGGAAAATTTTCATCCTCCAGAGGTGATAGGAAAGAGTTTCCAAGAAAAGAAGGGAGGGAGTTTCAACCTTCTTCAGAAATCATTTGCTATGAGTGTAATGGCCATGGACATCTAAAGAAGGAGTGTCCAAATTTTCTAAGGGGAAAAGGCAAAGCTTATGCCACAACACTCAGTGATTCAGAATCCTCTGATTCTGACTCGGAAGAGAGCTGTGACGGAGAGGGAAACTACTCCGCATTCATGACCATTGCTCATGTGGAGTCATCGAATGATTTGGGTACTCTTGTGAAGGAGCTTGGTGAGCATTCAGATTCAGAGTCTATTGGGAATGTGGATGAATCAGATGCTGAAGAAGAAGAAGAGAATACAGCTAATCTTCAAGAAAATTATTCTTTACTTCTTGAGAAGTCTGGAGAGTATACCAGAATAGCCAAGGCAGCTGTGAGGAAAATGAAGAAGGCTGAGGAAGATTACAGAAGTCTCATGGTCAGATATAAAGAGGCTAAGTGCGAAATTGAGACATTAAATGGCGAGTTGTCTGAAGCCTATACGAAGGTGAGGTTTCTTGAGCAAGAGGTAGTACAAGCTCATGCCAAGATAGAGAGAGTCTCTTCCCAGAAGTTAGATGATGTTATCTCATCTCAAAAACCCTCTTCAGACAAGTCCGGGTTGGGATACACCGGAGGAAGCAGTTCATCAGCCAAAGCTACCAAAGAAGTGAAGTTTGTGAAGGCCGCAGTGCCTATTGTAGAAGAAACCATCCCTGAGAATGTGAAGGTTGAGAAGAAGAATGTGAGTGAGCAACGAATGGTGAATAAGCCCCGAAATCACTCCATGGGTAGACATGAAACCAGAGGAAGGTCTCTCCCAAGATCACAACGGAATCCTAGAACGGACTATGTGTGTCATTATTGCGGAATGCAAGGACATACCAGGCCCAACTGTCAAAAGCTGAGATCAGACAACAATTCAAGCGCACCTCGGTCACGAGGAAGGAGAAATGACATGAGGTCTTGGGGTGGTGAACAACCGAGAAGTCAGAATCGTGATCCTGGCATGATGGACGTGATGAAAATGATTGGTGCCTTCACCACTTGCTTGGAGAGTTTCACCAGAAGGTTTGATAGTCCAAATTCTCGTACCCAATCCGTCAAGGATATCACCCCAAACGCACGTGACGTGTGGGTGAAAAGGGGTGCTCATGCATAAGCATTATAACATGTCCACGCATAAATTCTTTCAATATTTTGGGACATTTGCTGTTGCATTTTCTTCTTGCATTGCTCTATTTTTTATATTTTTATTATGTCCGGTGGTTCTGTAGCGGCTGTCTTTGTTAATTTTCTTTTGTGGCTATGTTTTGGGTGTGTTCAAAAATTCAAAATCACATAAAAAAAAAAAAAATGGAAAATCCAAAAAGTTTGATCACTTTGTTGAGTTTTGTCTCAAAGCATGTTTTGCCCTGTACCTTTGTACTTATGGCTTTGTGCATTTAACGAGCTTAGCTTGTCTCTCATGCACTCATATCATTGTGGAAGAAATTCTGAAATCTATGTGACTGTTGTAAATAGATCTTCAACCTTGTCATGAATAATTAGTGAATGGTTTTGTTGATCTTGAGACATGCATAGACTCATGCCTATATATCTTCCCACTTTTATTTTTTTGCTTAAAAGAGCTCTCTAATTGTAAATCTCCAAATGAAAAGAGATATAGAGCTGCAAAAGCCTGTCGCACAAACTAGTATTCGACTAGGAAAAAGGGAAAGCGACCAAACTAAAATGTATGATGCCCAACAAGCCAAAGGCTAAATCATAAATTGAAATATCAAAAATTTCAGGCATCTTTCTCTAAATGAGTTTCTCTTTGCTCAAAAGTTGCAAATGATATGTTAAAAATGGAGCCAAATGAAAAGCTTCAATGAATTATTGTCAAGTTCGTGTGGGAGGTCATATATGCATGTTTCTATAATTGAGATAGATCACATAATCTAGTGCTAGCTGTGTATGTCTTGATTGAATTGATCATTGAAGCTTCACATTGGACTAAGGACTATCTCATTTTTGATATTCACACACAACACACAAGTCTATGTTCAATGAATGCCCTATTCATTTGTGTGATTGTACTTGATTAAATGTGTTTTCACATGCTCAATCTTTGTTGATCAAACCCAAAAAGATTTTTGAATGTTTTATTTGTTTTTGAAAGAGATTTTCTACTTTCTTGTCTTTTGTTTTCATTAAAAAGCATGTTTTTGTGTGTCTTCAAAAACTGGTTCAGGGGTTGTTTCGCGAGAAGCTCGCGACTTAGAGCTTCCCGCGAAAAGGAGTTGAGGGAATTTTTTCTTTTAACTTGTCACACAGAAGCTTTCGCGACTGTCTCGCGACTGTAACGCGACCAACAGCTTCTCGCGAAATTCTGTTTGGCTAAAATTGGATTTTTTCAATTTCAGACAGAGGATACCGCGACTGTCTCGCTACTGTTTCGCGACTTAATGCTTCTCGCGAAAATTTTGTGCTTCAGTGGCACCTCTCGCGACTGTCTCGCAACTGTATCGCCCCTCTCTAACCCGCGAAAAAACGCGTGTTTTCAGTTTTTTATAGCTGATGTGACAGTTTTTCAAACTCTTCTAACTTCCCTCGCTCAACCTCTCTCTCACTCTTCCAACCCAAAAACACTGTTCCATTCATTTCCCTTCAATCCTAGCATTTTTTTTCTGCATTCTTCTCCTTCAAGGTATGATTCTTAACTATTTCCTTTCAAGTTTTACTTAGATTATGCAGAATTTTTGTTAGGGTTTTGAGTTTTGGGGATTTTCGAAACTTTGGGTTGTTTTTCAAAATTGGGTGAATTCTTTTCATTTTTTTTGATTGGGTTGTGTTCTCTTAGTTGTTTCTGCACTTGTGTTGGCCCCTTGTGGCATTCTATCATGTATTAAGGGTAGTTTTTCAGATGTTCATGCATTATTCATGTAGTTTTTGTTTTTGTGCACACTAAGTGTTTGTCAAAATGTCCGAGTGACATTTTTGTGCTTTCTTGAAATCAAGTGATTTCAATCAATGGACACTCACTTGTATGACCTTATTTTACTTGGTTTGGTCATTGATTTTAAGTTTCTATCACTTTGTTCATGGTGCATTTTTGATGACACACAAACAAGCACACTTAGGCACCCTCATGCATCACTTGCCGCACACACTCATCAGCACTTGCTTACAGACACACTCTTGCACTATTTTGTTTGTTGCATTGTAGTTGTTCCTTTTAAGTTGGAGTATCTTACCATGATGCTTGGTGTTTATCATGCTCTGTTTTTTTTTCCATGAGTCTATGTATGATTTGGCTCTAACTTAAATCTAATGACGTTTGTCTTCTGGTTGTGTTTGTGCATTGTTGTTTCCTTCTTTGCTTTGTGCAATTGTGCAGATGTCTCCCACCAAGCATGCAGCTAGGAAGAAATCGACTTCAAAAAGAGCCCGAACTGATTCAGATCATTTCCGGTCTGCAGATGCTGATATGAAGTACAATGACTGCTACAAGACCAAGACGATCATCATGGAACGGGTAGTCCAGTTAGAGACTCTTGAGGACACTTTCATCCCTGAAGTGTTCAAAGATAGAACTTGGACCAAGCTGCTGAACCCAACAGGGGTGGTCTATTCAGAGATCATCAAGGAGTTTTTCTCTAATGCTATTGTCAACGGAGATATTATTGAAGGCTGGGTGAGACACAAGGAGTTTCAGATTACTAGGGACAGCATCCAAGATTATCTGGAGACTCGTCCTCCATCTCAGCAAATCACAGTTGCTTATGAGGATAGATTAGGTAAGATTGATGAGATGATCAAAATCCTTGGTGGTGTATCGAAGAAATCATCCATGGACACTCTCAAGTTCTCTCCAGAAATGAGAACATTGAGCTATGTGATGATTCACAATCTATATCCTGTCACCAATCTCACAACTCTATCTGCTCCGAGAACAAGATTTCTGTTTGATCTCTTCACACATAAGGAGATTGATATTTGTGGCCACATCATGCATGTCTTAAAGAAGAGCATCACAAAGCAGAATACACGGACTGTGATGCCATTCCCCTCTTTGATCATGGGTTTGATTGCCAAGACAAAGCTCAAGATACCCAGTGGTCTCACTAGTGTTCCGAGGGATTATCCCATTGGTGGTCATACTTTGACCAGGAGCACTGCACACATTCGAGGATCCAAGACTGGTGTGCATACCATACCACCACCTCGACAAGTTCAGCAGGAGGAAGCTGAAGATACAGAGGACGAGATTGACAGGTTCACATCAGCTCCAGAGCCTTCTGCACAGCCATCATCTTCTGCTCCACCATCAGGCTTAAGCAAACTTGATCAGTTGCTTGCTAAAATGGACCAGATGTCGACAGTGCTTGATTCTCATGTGCAGCACACAGCAGATCAGTTCGCATATCTTCAGGGGCAGATCACCGCATTAGCGTCACAAGTTCAGGATTTGTCTTCCACTCATGGCTCTGACTCGGAGTCCGAGATGTTCTAGTCCTTTGGCCATTCCGGTCAAAAAGGGGGAGAAATTTCTAAGGGGGAGCTGGAGAAGAGCCTGCACAGTGTTAGGGGGAGCATAGCCTAGATACACAGTAGCATTGGTTATTGGGTTAAAAAGACGGTGTTTTATTTAGTGTTTATATCTGTTTTTACTGCTTTTGGTTTAAAGCTTTGATATTACTCTTTATTTAAGTATTATTTCAGAAGTTTTCTTTTGTGTTATTATCTTTGCTTTGGAGCATAGTTTGCATGTACCCATGTTGCTTGTGTAAGCTTTAAGGGTTGTTTGTTTCTTTGCACAATTTGTAGGCTTTTATGGTTTGTGCCATGTATTTGCAATGCTTTGCTTATGCAGCCTTTTTGCTTGTGCTATTGAAGTTTAATGTCAAACATTTACTTCACTACATCACTCTTGTGCCCTAGTAGGATTGTTCCTAGATGCATATACGTTCTATGCATTGGTTGAGTGATGAACACTCCTGTGCCCTTGTAGGATTGTTCCTAGATGCAAATACTTTGAGTATTTTGCATTGGTTGAGTGTTGGATTTGCAAATGGTACTCTTCATATGAGCTTATCATCTTGCATATCCGGATGTTCATTTCTTGTGTAAATGAGCATTGTAATTGCTTGTGTATAGTGATTACTTGTTTGATCTTGCCATGATTTAGTGTTTTCTATTTCATCTTGCTTGATCATGCTATTGATGCTCCATATGCTTTTCAAGTTTTCTGCATACAATGATAATACTTTGTTGTTGTGTTTCAGGAGTTACTTGTTCATATGTTTCAAGAGCTTATCAGAATCTAGAATTAAGTGTGAGTGAGTTTTGCCTGTGTTCCCAAACTCACGGTTAAGTCTAGAGTCTGTTTTAGGGTTTTGTCACGGAATAGCCAAAGGGGGAGATTGTAAAGTTGTGATTTACAACTATGTGTTTTGTTGGCGTTTATTCCGTGCCAAATTTGATTGTAATTACTTTCAATTATTTATACCCTGTATTTGTTGTGGGAATTGTTGTAAGGGGTGTGTGATAGAGAGTGTGTGAAGACTCAAGCAAAGTGGAAGCTGATGGAATCTCGCGGGTATGTCGCGACTAAGCTTCCCGCGAAGTGAAGCATGTGCCTGGCACATGCTGGAATGCGAAGAGTCAGGACAGATGGAGACAGCTGTCTCTCGCGAGTATCTCGCGGGTAAGGCCTTCCCGCGAGACACCCGCGAGACATGCTGTTCTGCCAGCCTGTACTGACTGACTCACACATTCTGCACCTATCCTATATAAACCCCCATTACCCACAAATGTTGAGGAATGCTTCAGAGAGAAAACCCTAGCCAAACACAATTGCAATTAGAGATTGTCATCCCCACCTTTCTCTATACACTTGCTTGTGGTATCTCCTCAACCCTTCCCTCTCCATTTCCACACCATTGAGAGGTTGATAGCCCAAACACTTACCACATCATCTGAGAGTGTTGAGTGACGTTTTGGTGCTGCTGGGAAGCATTGGAAGAAGCCAAGGATGGCAGATGCAACATGGAGCTTGTTGCGGGATCCGGAGAACTAGACAAGACACGGTTCCGAGAAGCCTTGTTGGAGTAGGAGCTTGGAGGGCTTAGGTGCATCGGGTAGATTAGGCTTGGAGGGTCTTTTGCTCACTCATGTATCCCAACTGATTGTCTAGTGGATCGATTTCCGCTTGGAGGGCGGCGGAGAGGTTTTTCGCCGAGTTCTTCGGTTTCCTCTTCGAAAACACGTCTTGGTGTTTTCTGTGTTTGCATCTTTCTTCCCTACTCTTTTATATTCCATTATACTGCTGTGTTGCTTAGTTTATGGATTAGAGTAGCTTATTGTTTATTCGCTTGTGTTTACACGTTTCCGCACTTAGTATCAAGTTTGTGTAAAATCAACCAAGCCGTAATTTTAATTGGGGGTCTAAACAGCTCTTGTGTTTTTCAACACATTTTAGAGCTTTCATATATGACATCATAGTTTCTAACAAAAACACATCTTATTCAAATATATATATATATATATATATATATGTATATAATCATATATTCAATATTCAAATCTATTTGTGATATTTCTATAATTCTTTACTTTTAAAAAATATAGCTAAAAAAAACAATTAAATAAAATATATCATATATTCAATAATCAGATATATTTGTGATAATTCTTTACTTGAAATCAGTAATACAATAGAAATAAAATTGTAATAACTGTAAACAATTTTCAATAGTTAAAATACGCAAAATAAAACCAATTAGGATAAGGTTACTTACCTCTCTAACTCACCACAAGGATCTTCTCCCTAACACTTTCTCTAAAATCCTTAGATATCGCCTAAACAATTTTCAAGCACTATATTCAATAATCAAATAATTCAAGAAAAATTTAAAACGGTACCCGGCTAGAAGAGAGACTATTAAAAAATATCTCATAATTTTTCACTATTATCTCAAAGCAAAAATCCACTTATTCATATATATATATTCCTTGCTTTATGCCAATAATAATCCCCTAGGATAATATGCATAAAGGGTAAAAGTCATTTGTAACGGAAGAGCAACAGGTCAGGTACACATGTTTTCTTCTTTTTTTCTTTTTCTTTTTTTCTTTTTAATTGGTAGCCGACCCATCTTCAACAAATACACTGTTACGTACACCTTTTCTTCTTCTTATTTTTATTTATTTATTTAGCTTGTCAGACCTCAAACCTATACTACTAGACTTTTGTATTTTCTCAACTCTATCAATTTTGGGTACAATTCCTTAAAGCAGAACTATGCAGAATCTGACACACTATGGCCATGCCTAACCTTCTGCAAACCCATCTACACTTAACGCAATTGAGGCATAGAAAAAGAATACCCAACTATTATCGAGATAATACAGGTACCAAGAATATGATTTAATCTCTTGATTGTTCAGGTCGTAAAATTCATTAGAGATTTAAATAGTTTCACTTCTTGGCCAAAATACCCACATAAAAAAAATACTTCAATTCCAAATAAAGCTTTAGATTGAACAAGAAAGAGATTCTTAGGCTCTTACCTCAGGACATAGTCAATCCCTCTTTACTTCAGTCTTTTGGGTAGTCTCTTCTCTCCAAATATCTCTCCATACACATTGACATAATAAGCTTTTATAGCTAGGGTTTCAACCTTATTTTCTAAAAACCCCTTTTTATAAATATAAATTATAAAAATTGACCCCATAAACAAATTTACTTAAATAGCCTTCCTTTTAATCTTTTTATTATTATTTTTTTTTCGGGGTATTACAATATTTATATAGTGGTATTAAATATAGTTAATAATAACTTTGGACTTGTCAAGAGTTGACAGAAAAGCCCAAGGCCCATTGGAGCTAGTGTCTTATTGGTCCCTTTTGGTCCCACTCCAAGCCACAACATTGAAATGGTGTGCATGTGAGTTTTTGTCACTCACTAGTCATCCCTTTGTTACCAATTGAGAGACCACACATCTTGGGCGTTGGTGGAATTGGAGTAAAGATTAAAAGTATTCCCAAGTGTTTCAATCTTTAGTTTTGAAATTCACCGCTTCAAGGTACGATCTCTTGTTCTCAAAATTCTGAAATTTACTTAGTACGTCTTATCAATATCGAATGAAGTAGATCCGTTTAAAACTTATTTTCCGCTGCATTTATCTTTATTTCCATCAAAAGCTTGTCTAGAAACTCTTTAAGAGAGGTAGCAATATGTGGCTGTAGAGTATACTTTCCATTTGAAATAGTCATCCCCAATAACTTTATTGATGTTTGCCTAATGACCATTTTTTTTCTCTAAGAGCATAATTCCTTGGAATTTCACTAAATTGTAAAATTCAGCGAGCAATTTTTCATGAGAATCTGCATCTTTTGAGAAGAGAAGAATATCATCTACATAGATCAATGCATTTGCCAAGAGACGTTGAAACAAGGTCACCATTGCTTTTTGGAACTGAGATGGAGCATTTTTTAGTCCCAAGGGCATAACCGTCCAATGGTAATGAAGATCTGGGATGCAAAATGTTGTTTTGTATCTGTCTTCTGGATGAATTCCTAGCTGCCAAAATCCTACTTTAAGATCAAACTTCGAGAACACTTTTGCATTTAAAAGATGTTGGAAAAGAGCACTTTTGTTTGGCAAAGGAAACTTATCATTTGCTAGAAAATGATTGAGATCTTGGTAGTTGATTACTAATCTGAGCTTTCCTCGGATTTGCTCAGCATGCTTGTTAACATAAAAGGCTTCACAAGCCCACGGGGAAGACGTGGGTTCAATGAGTCCTTCAGTGAGGAGTGTGGAAATCTCTTGTTTGGCTAGAGCTAAATGTTTTGGATTCATTCCTCTGTGGCTAGCTTTTCTAGGATTGACATCTTCATTCTTTTTAAAGGGAAGGTGTATGAAAAAGTCTAGATTCATCCACAAGGGATTTGGATTTTTTTGTAAGAACTCAGAATGGCTATTTGCACAACAATCATTAATGATCTGGAATCTTAGGGAGTCATAAGGATCAACAACAAACAAATGAGGAACTTGGGTCCAAGTAAGGAGATGTTGTTTATGTGAAAGTCCTTTTGATGACCATCTAAGGCTAGGTATTTGGCAAAGGATATCAAAGCCTATAAGGTCTCTACCAATGAGAGGTGATCCAAGGACTTGATGTTTTATGGTGAGGGTTGGGAAAATTCTGATGAGTATGGGTTTGCTTTTTTTTTTTTTGTGATTGGGAATGTTTCTCCATTTGCTACACGAAACATCTAGTAATGAGGTAACCAGAATTCTTCATGTAAAATTTTGGGATGAATGATTGTAGTTGCTGCTTCAGTATCAAAAAGGGCAATGACAGGGGTAGGTTTGGAATATGTGTCAAGGAGGAATGGGGCTTGCCAAAGAGACTAAAGCAGGCTGAGAAGTATAGATGCCTTGAATTTCTGGGTTTGAGGCCACTGATTCAGAATCTGAGTCTTCTTATTTTGTAGAGTATCCCATGACTACTAGGGCTTAAGGAGAATATTTGTCATCTAACAAATAGAGTGATTCTATATCAGAAAAGGGAGTGTCTCTTGCATGAATCTGGGCTTGCTCAAGAAGCTTTGCTGCCTTTTCTCTTTTCGGGCAATTTTTTGCAAAATGTCCAGGTTTTTTGTATACAAAATAGACTTTGGAAGTCTTTCCTTTGAACTGCTTTTTCTTGAGGAATCTCCATTTCTTCTTCCTAAAAAAACCTTTTCTTTGGTTCTACCTGGCATCTCTTCTTTAAAGAATACTTCTTGAAGTGGATTCTATTTTTTATTGAACAATCATAGCTTTTTTCATGACATTTTATCTGCAATAATAGACTAAAACACATATAGGATAATAGTAGTACAATGCTTGGAAAGGATAATAGTGGTTACAAGGTTTGGAACTAAAAAGGGAAAGGTTACAAGCTAAGAGAGCAATCTGAATACTAAAAGGGATTTGAAACTAGGAAAATTTTGTGATGATCCTTTTGAAAGGGACATCCCCCCCCCCCCCCCTCTTTTATAGGCAAAATAAAACACTATTTAAATAGTGAATAGTAAGCAAGGTTGTCATCATGTGCTGTCTGGAGGGAATCATCCCTTGCTGGAAATAGCCAGAGCAATAGCCATAACCTTATCATGGAATCAAAACAGCTTTAGTAACTTTAGTAGGGAATCAATGTAGGTAGAAGGGAATCATTGCAAATTAGTAGCTTTATGCCGATGAATTTAATCCTGCTTTAGTAACTTTAGTAGGGAATCAATGTAGGTAGAAGGGAATCATTGCAAATTAGTAGCTTTATGCCGACGAATTTAATCCTTACCTAAATCTAGAGTAAAGGCTTCATCATATCCAAATAGTTCCTGATCGTAGGGGTAATAAGGATTAATATTAGCAATAGAGGCTTTTGAGGATGCCCCTGATTCTTGGTCATCTTCTTTTTCTTCTAAGTTAGCATTTGCAGCAGCTTCTTCATCCTTCCACTATTGTTTTAACAGGGTGATTACAACAGATTTGCTGAGACCATCAAAAGCAGACTTCTTCTTTTTGGTCTTGGCAAAAGACTTAGCAGCTTTAGTAGTGGATGTGGTAGCAGGTGTATTTGCCATGGGTTGAGGCACAGTTGTTTGCACAAGGGGGTAAGCTGGAGTTTGAGCTTTATCATGAGTAATGCTATTAACAGTAGGGAATTCCCAGGTAACATTATCAATAACATCTTGGGTGTGGGAAAATTTGTCCCACCATTTAACAAACCATTGTCAAGTAAGAACATCACCTTCTTTTACATACAACCATTTCAAGATCCAAGGGACCTTGTATTTTTCAACAAAATGAAGTGTCGCAGGAAATTTAGCACCATGAGCATCTGTCTTGTAAACACTCGTAAAATATTTAAAGGAGCCAGTGAGAGGTCTTAGGAATATATCAACACTAGGGCCAAATTGTATCCCTAACGGGCGAACCAAAGAGGTAGGTGGGAATTGAAATTTTTATCAAAATTAACAAACCAGGAATGAGTCATATTTTCATCTTGGTGTAGCATGAACTTGAACTAGGCATGGATGTAGTCATGGTAAGAATAAGGAATAGTCCAGCTAGGTAAAGGCTTTGTAGAAGCAGGATTGAGTCCCCATTTTTCTTCAGAAACAATGTCGGGTAAGAAAACACTATGGTAAATAATTTTGGACGTATTAGCTTTATCAGATATAGGTTTGATAAATATTGACTTTTCATGGAACAGGATAGCAGAATAATATCTTAAATCTTTACAAATGTGTTCAGGAATCCAGTGGAAGTTCTGAGGAAAATAACTTGTAGAAAGTTTGAGGGGATCTTTGATCATAGCTTTATTAGGCTCAATAGCGAACAAGTTTCAGTGATATTGTTTTGAGACATATTAAGAGGCATTGGGATTTCAGGAGAAGGTGGTTTTAACAGGTTGGTTAACAGGGACCATAGCATATAGGTCATAAGAGGATGCTAACATAGTAGAGTAGTTTTGTTTGGGGATAGTACCTAAGGTGGTAAAATGATTAGCAATGTCAACAGGAGAAGCAGGTTCTTGTTTAACAGGTTGTTTAGGAGTATCTGTAGCAAGGTGTTTGTCTTTCGACCTTCTACTTGCCATTGTGGCATTGTAGGAGTTGTTTGAAAGGTCTAGAGTTTTGAGGGAAGTAAGGTTGGAGAGCTGAGGGGGAATAATACCAAAGAGTCGACTACTAAGGTGCAATGATTGGACTTTTGTTGTGCTGTTGGTGCAGTTAACCCCAAACCAAGTACAGTGAGAATAACTTATATTCCACCTAGATAGAGCATTTTGGGGATCAGACACCAAGGATTTAAAAGATACAAGTACTTCTGTTTCAGTGCTAGAGTCAATTCCCCCTACCTTTCTCGCGCTATAGCAAGCAAAAATTTGAAAAAAGAGGATGAAAAGCATTAAGGAGAAATGAAAATACCTCAATTTTTTTTCAATGTATGTATTAATTGTAGAATGTAGCAAATGAAGTATGTTGCAACCCCCAATTCTAATAGTTTGATGTTTTGAGTCCATGGTTTGTGTTCTTATAATGTTTGCTGGAACATTGGTCTGGTAAGAGAAGTCGCTTTCTTTCTCTACCATTATGCAGACAGAAATTATCATTGGTGATTGGACTGTGGCTTTTTCCTCCTAATTGTATTGAACTTGAATTTGAAAAGATCAACCTTCGTGCATTTCACTGCAGAAAGTTGATGTGACAATTCTTGACAGAGGCTTTATAGAAACAACCAAGTCATCATAAGCTTCATGCTGCATTTCAAATTGATATTATCAATGAAGATATAGACAAATATAGCTTCTTTAGAATGGCATCAGGAAGGCCATTCTTTATAAACGTGCATGTTAGGAAATTTAGAGATAGAATTAACAAGTTTTAAACCTAAGTTATTAATTAGATTTATTATGAATAAAACTTGTTAAACCAAACAAACATCAATATCATGTCAATATCATGCACAATAGAATAGTAAATAAGACAAGATATGATGACCCAGGAAAACCAATGAAACAAACTAGTTTCACAGTAAAAAACCTGGGGGAAACCTTCCCGAAAAGCAATCCACTATAGTAAAGAGAAGTTTCAGATCTAGTACAAAACCTTTGTCCCTAGACTCTACAATCCTCGTAGATAAACTTATAGTAGAAACCTTCTATCGCTTCAGAACCTCTGAACTCTTCAATATATAAACGCCACCCTCTTTACACGGATCCCAGTACGTGACTAACCAATGATGCACGACACCCAGTATGTGACTAACACACTAACTTGAAGAAAATGTTGGCTGCAAAGTTCTTCACTTCATCAACAATGAAGATCAAGAAGAACTTGGTTACAAAACTAAAAGGCGTAAAGACGCAGTAGCTTCTTTCAGAGAGAATAAGGCATCAATCACTTTTTGCACGTGTTCTCCTTGTATTCTCTTATGTGACGGCCTTTAAAATAAGCCTTATATATGTCTAAGGTTGTGAGAAAAGAAACCCTATACAAATACATAAGCATGGGCTAAAAATCAGATCTGAAAAACTGATTTTTGTAATTCTCGATAGATAGCTATCTGTTGAGCTATCCGTTGCGAGCTATCGAGACGTATTGAGAGCTATCAAGCTTTAATGAATTAGCACTTCTTCACTTGTTGCGAGCTATCGAGAGTTATCGAGCTTTGAAATTCAGCACTTCTTCACTTGTTTCTTAGACAGACTTGCATGGCTTTAACACTTGAACTTGAAACCTTGTTTCTTGAAGCATTAAACACATCCTAGATCTACTCAATTACAAGTAAAGTGCGTTTTGTCAAAGGATTAGCCAATTACATAAAATATTGACATATGTTCCTAACATCAAATCACATATGTCCTAACAGTGCATATAAAATTCGAATATGGATGCAATAGATATGAATCTATCACAGCACCATGATAATTATTTTTTGTGTAAGAAAATTTTTATTACTTTTTTTTTGGCAATACTTTATTTGGAGCAAATATTTTTACCAGTTAAGTTAATTGGACCCATATTGTGTGTAGGAATTATATATTTATAAATAGGAAGAAATTTGTTATATGCAGTGGTTAATTTTTTAAAATTTTCTACAAATTTTTCTAATTAAAAAAATTCAATTAGTGATTGAAAAATATTTTTCAGTTTTTTTTTTTTCTAAAAATTTTAACAAAAGTTAACGTAAAGGCCATAATTGAATAAATCAGAAACTTAGAGGACTGAAATAAATGAAAGCAAAACTAAATAAATGAAATAAAATCAGGTTTCTCTGTTGCTAAGTAAGTTCTCTCTAGAACCCAGGGAAGCTTCCCTTAGGTTGTAGAATTGTCGTTCCTTGTATGAGGATTACTTTGTACCTCAAGTAAACACGTTTACTTGGAGGATTTTGAGGGACTATTTCTTCTCTTTTCTTCTCTAGGGTATTGGAGAAACACAAGGGCTGGAGTGATTCTGAGATGGACAGCTTGGCCGAGCATTGGCAAAAGCTATCACTGAACGATAGAAAGGAGAAAAACCTAGAACACATCTACTGAGTTCATCCTGGCTGCGAAATTCCTTACAAAAAAGGATTTCAGTGTTGAGGCAGTCACTAAAACCTTTAGCCCTTCGTGGCAATTTGTGAGGGGGTTTGAGGTGAGAAGAGCAGGAGACCACATTTTATTGTTTGTGTTTGACAATAAGGAGGAAGCAGAGAAAATAATTAGCAACGTGCCATGGCGCTTTGATAAACATCTGGTGGTGATGTAGTGGTATGACAAAGGAGTTCCAATTAGGGCATTAAGTTTTGACAAGATTCCAGTTTGGGTTCAAGTTCATGATATCCCGGTGAGATTTTTAAGCTGTAAGGTTGCTAAAGATTTGTGTGATGTTGTGGGCTCAGTATGCCAATTGGATGACATTAATCAGATGGAGGGAGGGAGTTTCATGAGGGTAAGGGTTCTTATTGATATTAATAAACCGCTTTGTAGAGGGCGACACTTCTCTTCTTCTCAAGGAGAACAAAGGGGGGGTATCTTTCAAATATGAAAGGTTACCCAACCTCTGCTACTAGTGTGGATGTTTAAGCCATGTTGATAGAGATTGCGAGCTGTGGCTAGATAGTGAAGGCCAGTTGAAGAAGGAAGAGCAAGCGTATGGGTCTTGGATTCGTGCTTCACCGTTTGTTAAGGGAAGTAGTCCGGTGATTAAAGTACCAAGTTATTATGAGGCAAGGAGAAAAGAGAGGCAACAGATGAGCAGCAAAGAACCAAGTCTGATCCCGGTGGTGGTTTTGGGTTCGCAGAAGTCTCCGGTGGTGATGCAGCCATTAGCCGAGGAAGGTGAGGATTTTTAGGAGGAGAATAATGTCAAGGGATCGGAACCTAAAATTGAGGAAAGGATCACGGTTGGGAGAGTGAGGGAAAACCGAGTTCCTAGGGAGGATTTTGAGGAGAGAATTGAGGAAATTGATAGGGAATTGAATAAGTTTAGTAAGGATGAAATTTCAAAATTGGGATATGATAAGGATATAATTTTGGCGGAAGATATTAGTGCTGGCCGCGTTACACAGCTGGATTCTAATCAAATCATGCATGCAGAGGCAATAGTTTCTTATGAGGATCATTCTGGGAGTCTCTTGAGTTAGAAGCTGAGTGGGCAGCCACGTGTCAATTATGCTAATATGGTAAGTGTCCTAATCACTCAAAGTATATTGGATGGTATTACTAATGCCTTAGGTAGACCTAATAACACAGCCACGGTGGAGTAGAGAAGACGAAGGAAGAAACAATGACGGGCTAGTACAGATGAAAACATGAATCCTTCGAGTTTGACAAGGGCAAAGAGAATTTGTGATGAGGATTGTAGTGGGTTACCAAGTAAGAAAAGAACAGTTTCTCTCTATGATCAGGCTGCACTTTTATCAATGGTGGAGGTTGTTAAGTAGCTCCGCCAACAACAATGAATCTCTTATGCTGGAACTGTCGGGGGCTTGGGAACCCCCAGACAGAGCAAGAGCTTAGTGATATCATTCTGGCTCAAGGTCCCTAAGTTGTGTTCTTAGCTGAAACATGGCTTGATAAAGCTAGGCTATTTTACATTCGAGACAAGCTCAAGTTTGAAGGATAGCTGGATTTTTCAAGGGAGGGGGGAGGTGGTGGGGTGGCTATCATGTGGAACAAAGATGTAGATTTTTCGATTGATACTTACTTGTTGAATCATATTGATGCTATTATAAATAATGGTAAGGAGGATGAATGGAGGTTCACTGGTTTTTATGGTGAACCCGACACAAGAAATCACTATATTTCTTGGGCCACATTAAGGAGACAAAATACTCATTGCCTTGGTTATGTGCTGGAGATTTTAATGAGATAACTTGGGCACATGAGAAGTCCGGAGGGAGGTTGAGGCCGAGTAAACAAATGGAGGATTTTAGAGATGTACTCGACGGATGTGGATTTCAAGATCTTGGTTTTAGTGGCAATAAGTTTACTTGGTGTAATGGACATAGGGAAGGACACACGGTGTGGGAAAGGCTGGATAAAGTAGTGGGTACGATGGAATGGATGGATATGTTTTCAGCATCCAAGGTGGTCCATTTGGAGAGTGGTTCCTTGGACCATAAGCCTCTCATGATTTACTTAGCGGGTATACCAAAAAAGATTAACAAACCGTGGAGGTTTGAACAAATGTGGATGGAGGAAGAGGGATGTAGGGAAGTGGTGGAAGATGCATGGGCTTATGATTTCCAGGGTAGTACCATAAATAGATTAGAAGGGAAAGTTGACCGGTGTTGTAGAAATCTGAAATGGTGGAGCAAGGTTGCGTTTGGGAATGTGACCCGAAAATTGAAGGAAAAGAAGAAATTGCTGGGGCTAGCCAAAGCTAAAGCAACAAAGGGAGGCAGCATTGCTCGGGTCTTGAGGCTAAAAAAAGAAATTTCCAAACTCTTAGTAAGGGAGGAATAAATGTGGCAATGTGGCTGCAAGAAGGAGACAACAATACTAGGTACTTTCATAGCCGAGCATCTCATGGATTATGAGGAATCGGATTGATAATTTGGAGGATACAAATGGAGAGTTATGTAGTGATGAAGATAGTATTTCAAATATTTTTTTAGACTATTACCAACAGCTCTTTACCTCGTCCAACCCGTCCATGATAGAAGATGTTGTTGCACATATTCCTTGCTCCATTATAGATGAGTTGAATGCCGTGCTCTTGGCTGACTTCACAAGGGAAGAAGTGGTAGTGGCCTTGAAGCAAATGGAACCTTTGAAAGCACCAGGGCCAGATGGTTTACCTCCATTATTCTTTCAACATTATTGGCATGCAGTAGGAGATGATGTGACTAAGGCGGTGCTGAGTTGCCTATCTACGGTAGTCATTCCTTCTTCCGTTAATCGTACATTCATCACTCTTATCCCCAAGGTAAAAAGCCTTACAAAAGTATCTGAATTTTGACCTATTTCTCTATGTAACATTGTCTATAAGCTTGTTTCAAAGGTTGTTGCAAATAGGATGAGGGGCTTACTACCTCTTATTATCTCGGAATCCCAGAGTGCCTTCCAATCCGATAAGGCAATTTTGGATAATATCCTTGTAGCATTTGAGACCCTACATCATATGAAAAATCAGAAGTAAAAAAAATGGAGGGTTTATGGCTCTTAAACTTGATATGAGCAAGGAGTATGACGGGGTTGAATGGCGATTCTTGGAGTTAACCATGAGAAAAATGGGATTTTGTAATCAGTGGGTGAATTTGATCATGGCTTGCGTGGGGTCAGCTTCCTATCAAGTTTTGGTGAATGGTGTTCCAAGAGGCGATATTCGGCCAACAAGGGGGATTAGGCAAGGTGATTCACTTTCACCATATCTATTTTTGATATGTTTAGATACTCTAAACTAGAAATTACAACATGCAGCCAGATCTGAGGTAATTCGAGGCTTCTCTTTGTGTCGAAATGGCCCAAAAATCAGTCACTTGTTCTTTGCCGATGATACCTTACTTTTCTGCTGTGCATCAAGGGGAGACTTGGAGGTAATTCTTCACTTATTACACCTGTATGAGCTAGCTTCAAGGAAAAAATTGAATAGAGAAAAAACCACGGTGTTTTTTAGTAAGGCTACTACGGAGGAATGAAGGGTGGAGTTGGTGGAGTTCTTGGGAGTAAATGAGGTTAGAGAGTATGAGAAGTATCTTGGTTTACCAGCTGTGGTGGGGCAAAATAAGAAAGAGAGTCCTAATTACATAAAGAAAGAGTGTGGAATAAGCTACAAGGGTGGAAAGAGAAGCTTTTATCTCAAGCGGGTAAGCAAGTCTTGCTTAAGGTGGTAGTTCAAGCAATTCCCACTTTTGCAATGAGTTGCTTCAAACTCCCAAAGGGACTCATACAAGACATTGAGAGGTTAATTAGGAAATTTTGGTGGGGGTAACAGGGTGATCAACGTAAAATTCATTAGAAAAATTGGGAGACCTTGTGCAAGCCAAAGACTTTGGGTGGAATGGGGTTCAAAGACTTAGAGAAGTTCAATGAGGCGATGTTGGCTAAACAGTTGTGGAGGTTGTTAACAGACCACACATCTCTATTCTACCGGGTGCCAAGTATTTTCCTAATGGCTCGGTCTTGGATGCAAAACCTTCCTCAGGTTCATATGCTTGGCAAAGAATTGTGAAAGCAATACTATTGATCAAATCGGGTATGTTGTAGAGGGTAGGGGATGGCAAGAAAATAAAAATCTTTGGGGAGAGGTGGCTGCCAGGGGAGGAACTAGCTAAGGTAATTTCACCTTTAAATAGCATTTCTGTAGAGTGGACAATGAGTAGTTGCTGGATCCGAATGGTGTTGGCTGGAATGATCAATTGGTGGATGCCATGTTCCTTCCTTTCGAGGCTCAAAGGATTAAAGGTATACCTATTTATGTCATAAGTTAGGAAGATTGTGTGTTATGGCCTAAATGCAGAACTGGGTCTTATTCTATAAGATCGGGTTATCAAGTATTGTGTGAAGCTGAGGCAAATGGTGCACCATCGAGGTCTACGGATGAGGGAGTTAAAAGATTCTGGAAGAGTATTTGGCATCTCAAAGTGCCCAATAAGATTAAAGTTTTCCTTTGAAGGGCATGCTTAATTGCACTACCTATTAAGGTAGGGTTACACAAAAGAAAGATGGTTGATAATAAAATCTATGATCAGTGTTTGAAGGAAGTTGAGGATGAAGTACACGCAATTTGGAGTTGTGACTGTATCCAAATAGTTTGGGAAGCCCCATTTGCAGCAGTTAGGATGAAAAACCCGAGGATGAATTGGCTGGATCCACACTTATGCCTCTATGATGTACTAGGAACCCAAGAAAATTTCCAATAGATACTCTGAAGGCACACTTCATGGGGTTCATGCGTAGTTTGTACTTTCTGCACCTTTCAAAAACTTATTCAAGTATCTGGAAGTGTCCTACCATAGTCTTTGATTTTACCACAATATCATCCACATAGTCTTCCATTTCCTTATGCACCATATCATGGAAGATAGCTGTCATGGTTCGCTGGTATATGGCCCCTGCATTTTTAAGGCCAAAGGGCATCACAGTGTAATAAAAGTTTCCGATTGGAGTCCTGAATGCTGTCTCCTCTACATCTTTGGCAGCCATGCAGATTTGGTTGTACCCACTATATCCATCCATAAATGAAAACATAGAGCTTCTTGTAGCTGAATCTATAAGGAGGTCAACATTAGGCAGGGGAAACTTATCTTTTAGACATGCCTTGTTCAAATTGCAAAAGTCCACATAACATCGAATTTGGCTATTCTTTTTCTTCACGGGTACTATGTTAGAAAGCCACTTGGGGTGTTGGATAGGCTTCATAAAACCAGTTGCCAACAGCTTCCTGACTTCTTGAGTTATTTGGGCTTCTACATCAATGTGAAAGACCCTGGTTGGCTGAACTACTGGCCTGACTCCTGGGTCTACATTGAGAGAATGAACCACCAGTCCTGGATCCAGACCATGCATCTCATCATACATCCATGTGAATACGTTCACATATTTCTTGAGTAAGGCCACTAACTACTCTTTCTCTTGTGTTGTCAATTAACTACTAATGAAGACAAGTTTCTGGGATCCCAGCTCAGCCTCCAAATTTATCTCTCTTAATTATTCCTCGGGCTGAATTTGTGCTTCCTTAACTGGGTCCTCTAGGATTTCTTCTTAAGCCATCATACAATCCGGCGGTCTGGGACCCTCCTGCATGATGCATTCAGGCCCCGCGTACCTTCATAAATGATAAATTAACATTTCTCCAGGTTCTCGTACTACCACGTATTCTTGAGATCTTAAGGAGCTGGGCTCCCTCTTTTGCCTTTTTCTGTCCAGGAGGTTCCTCAGGTCACGGGCACCCCCCTCCTTCTTCTTCTTCCAAGACAGGTGCTCCTAGGGTCCCTTGCATGGGGCTTTTATCATCTAGTTCCAACTCGTCATAAAACATTATTTCCACGAAATTCACTTCTCCTTGGTGGAAAGGGTTATGGTTGGCAGGGATCCTTACAGGCCTCCCATTCAAGCTCCCTTTAACACATTGATGGTACGTGGAAGGAATAAGGCAATGCTTATGGAGTCATGGGCGTCCCAATAGCATATGGTAAGAAACTTCTGAATTGATCACATGAAATTTAGCCAGGGCTACTATTGGGCCTACCCTTAAGGCCAGTTGCACGTATCCTTCAGTTGATTCTACTGATTCTCCAAATCCTGTTATCTCCATGAGAGCCCCCATGATCCTTCTGCCAGTCTAGCCCACGGCTTCTAGGGTACTCAGGGCTATAAGGTTAAGTGATGCCCCTGTATCTACTAATGTTCTTCTGACTTGGACACTATTTATGGTGGCTATCATATAAAGGGGTCTGCGATGGTTTGGATGCTCAACCTCCATGTCCTCATCAATGAAGGTTATTGCATTGGTTGTCTTCAAGTAAGCTCGACTAGCATGGGATTCTGCTGTGAAACATTCCATCCCCGAATCTGCTGCTATACTCATGAGGGACTCTATGGCCAACCTTCTTGCTTCTGGCCCAAATCCCAACTGGTTGAATAGCGATCTGAACTTAGGGTTCTTTTAAAGGGTCCCGACTGAGTTTGGATGAAAGGATCCTTCAGATTCTTCTGCTTCCGCCGGGTTCCCATGGATCACTACAGCCATCACTCATTTTCCCTTGTGGTTGGGTAGAGGGTTCCTTTGCACTTCAGGTTCCTTTTAGGTGAGCTCTAGGGTTCCCTCCCTAAGCTTCTTGTGGAAAAGCTTACGGAAGGTCCAACAGTCCTTAGTAGAGTGCTTGACATAGTTATGAATCCTGCAAAATAAAGAATTCTTTCTTTCTTCCTCAGTTGGTGGCCTGGACATAGTAAATGGCCTGACAATTCCATCCCTAATCCACCTATCCAAAACATGATTCAATTCCTCTGCAGTACATCGGATCACGGGTGGTTCCTTGGCCATTTTTCCTTTAGGCCTCTTCCTTTTTTCTCCCACTGACGCTGTTATGGCTTGGGGTACTAGCACCCTCTTTGTCCTCATGGTTAATGCAGTTCTTCTAGTTTTTTGTAACAGGTCAGTAAACTGAGTTATGCATAGATTTTTGAGATTAAGCGTGTAATCAAAGAGCATGTTGGATATGCAGGTTTCTACGAGCTCTTCTTCTTCATGGTCTCCATAGCAATCCAAAGAAACATCTTCAACCCTTTTAATGAACTGGATAGGATCCTCTCCAGGCCTTTGCCTTACCATCTAAAGGCTTTGGAAGGTGACCTTGTCTTCACCTGGATAGTACTTTGCACAGAACCTCTCCATCATTTCGTCCTAGGTCTTAATGGACCCAGGCCTTAGGGTGATGTACCATGTATATGCTTTGTCCACTAGGGACTTAGCAAACTCTCTTAGACGCAGCTCTCTGTCTCCTGTGTAAGGACCCATAGTGTGAATAAACCTACTCACGTGTTCCATAGCACTTCCATTTCTTCCATCAAAAGGATGGAACTTTGGGGGTTCATATCCTTTGGGATATGGCTTGCCAAGGAGCTCTGGCGGGAATGGGGGATCCCATGAAAATTGCTTGGGGATCCCTGAGAATTTTTCCCTTTCCTGCTCCAGCAGGGCATTGACATCTCCACCTCCTACCGCCGACCCTCCTTCTGGTTAGGCTCTATCTTGGTTGACCATAGGGGGAGCGTTATCCCTGATTTCTTGGGTCCTACCCTCCTTGATGAGGTGATCTCTTGCTGCAAGTCCTTCAGCATTTCCGCCATTCAAGCCATAGGGTCCAACTCCTGCCCTGCGCGCCCCTTTCCTGAGACGACCTCATGCTCTACTAGAGGTACCTCGTTCTTCTGTCTGGAGGCCATTTTATTTTCTCCTACAGGCTCAGATGCCACAGGTGGCACATTGGTACCTTTGCTATTCCTTGGTCTTGGAGCCATGCTCTACGAAGGGATTGCTTCTTCCCTCTCCTTTACCCAGTCCCCAGTGAATTCGCCAAGTGTGTGGATCCCTTTTTGGGCGGTGTCCAGGCCCAAGTAAAAGCAAGGACCCTGGGCCTTTTAGTTATTATTTTAAGGGATTGGGTTTGGTTCACCGCAGCCAAATGGACTGATTATGAACCAAGTGGCGCACAGAGCAGGAATCCTACAATACATACATACTAGCAAACAAGAAATATACATATTGAACAACAAGAAACAATAAAGGAGCAATGTAGTGAAGAAAGACACAAAGTAAACGTTAGGTATCCTTAAAATAATGTTAAATATTTCATTGCTTTTCTTAATTGTTTATTACAACATGCTCACTAAGACATATTACAAGGTCCAAATAAGTTCAAAAATTACAGACTTAGGTAGCTTTGCAGGCCCCTAAGACTTGCAAAGTCTGAATCCCTTTGAATCCGAGTATGTTCTCTAGTGGCTGTTGGAGGATACTGGGTGGTATTTTCCTTTCTTTTGCTACTTTCTTTAAATCTTTAACAAGGTTTTCTCAATGATTCTATTCTAAGTTACTGTTGCTAAATGCCCTTTTACTGTTGGCTGCCTCCATTTTTTATAGTGTCATCCTAAGGTTCTTGGGGTACCATTGATTCCCTCCATTTGCTCCCCTGGGTACCAAAACCAATGTTGTGTCAGCAACATTGGTGGCTAGTCCCTTCCTCATTCCTCATTATCTTCTTCTTTTGGAGCTTTTCCCCTAAAAGCCTCTTGCTGACTTTCCGTTCTAGGTTGTCCTTAGAGAGCTGACCTCTAATATCTCTTCCTTCAAGTCTTCTAAACCTCACATTTCTAGACTCAACTTTTTGGCTAAGTTCCTTTTGTCATTTTTCCCAAGTGAGTTGATTCCATCTTTGCCAAGTTGAAAGTTTTCCCAGTTACTTCCCTTCATGGTTCTTCTTTCTGGGTTCCCCCGAGGTACCAACCCCTTGTTCATGAATTGTTAGTCTCCAAGCTTTCTGGTTCCTTTTTGCATCATTGGGTGACTGATAAGGACGTATATGTTCTTCGTTACTTGTGTTTCTTGGCACTCCTTTTGAGCTGTCTTAATCTCATCCTAGATTTGCTGCACGGCCTGAGGACCCTAAGCTCCTGGTAGTCCCTGGGTATCTCGGCCCAGTTCTTACCATTGGACTCCCTTTTGATTTTCTGATCTTGGCGGGCTGGGCTTTTTTCTTTTTTCCCTTCGTTTCATGGGCCCTAAGGCCTATCCATTTGTGGGTCTTAGGCTTAAATCTTTTTAATGGATTTGGGCCTACCATCTTTTTTCCTTATTGTAAGCTCAAGCCTTTTATTATTATTTTTTCCATGGAGTTCAACTCACTGTGCCATTTTGGGCCTTAGTGCAGCATTATAACTTTTAGACCTCAACATTAGGTTTTTGGGTTGGGTTGGGTTGCTCTAGTTTTGGGGTGTGTTGCTTAGGTTTTGGTTTAGAATTTTTGTTCCATCAATAAAATGGTGGTGGTAGTGGGTACTTGTGTTGCCTGTTGCTCGTGGGGTTGGCAAGAGTTGTTTTATTTTATTTTATTTTATTTTCTAATAAAAAGTTGGAGTTTTTTAAAGTTATTTTAATAGTTAATATGCTAAAGTAAGAGACAAGATATATTGTGTATTGTAAATGCTACATTTAAATAAATAAAATAGTTTGCTAAAATAACATTTCTTCAAAACATTTGAAGTTAATGCTTTTACCTAGAATGATCGAAAGGATTTTTTTGCAAAATAACACCATTTTTCAAAAAAATTTGTTAGTTAGCAACGTTTCCAAAATATTTAGCAAACTAACATCTCGAGTCTCATAGACTCGAGTTTCTTAAAAGAAACCTAGAAAATAAAAAATCTAACCTATTTATTTCTTCTTTCTAATTTCTTCTTATCTCTAGTTTTTTCTCTATATCAAAGCCCAAATCGGGCCTTCAAGGCCAAAGCTCATCATCGAGGTTTCTGTTTTGTTCATATCTCTTGTTCCCCACTGGAGCTCACCTCCAATCGGGATGAATAGCATTTGTTAGGTTTAGGTTTGTAGGTTACGATCGGGATGAGGTGGTGGCACGATTGTTGGGTTTGGGTTTGTAGGTTCTGATCGAGATGAGTTGGTGGCGTGATTGGCTTTGTGTATTTTCTTGGGTTTGGTTTTGTTGGTGAGATGTTTGTGAAGACTTGATCGAAAGGTTTTGCTCGAATGGAGATTTTGCTTGGATCGAATTTGTTAGGAAGATCGAACCTACTGTGAGGAAGGTTTTGATAGAGTTGCTGGAAGGAAGGTTTTAATGGAGTTGCTGTGAGGAAGGTAGAACCTGCTATGAGAAAGGTTTTAAAAGGAACTAGGTTGTAACGAACTTGAGTCTCATAAGCTCAAGTTCCTCGTAGAACTCGACTCCTTTTTTCTCAATTTGCTACTGAACTCAAGTCTTTTCAAACTCGAGATGTTAGTTTGCTAAATAGTTTTGAGATGTTGTTAACTAACAAAATTATTTGAAAATAGAGGTTAGTTTGCAAAAAAATCCATGATCGAAATGTCTCTCATTATATTTTCCTCTCTATTTCTTTTTTTTTGCGAAGAAAATTTTATGAAGAGAAAGAGTATCACGAAATTCTTAGCAATTATTACCAAAAATACAATTTGAAACAACCACCCAAAATTTTTAGCAAAAATGCACTTTCAAACAAAAAGTCCTTAACAAAAATACAAATTATCATTTTTCTTATTTAATTAATTTTTCTTTTCTTTTTTACCCATTTTTTGTTCTTCTATTTAACTTTCCTAATACCACCACCTCGAACACACCCACACACTAGATCAGAAATTCATTTATACGAAGCTTAGGGTCTGTTTGGATATAGCTTATTTTGCTGAAAACTGAAAACACTGTAGCAAAATAATTTTTAAATGTGGGAATAGTGCCGTGTGACCCATTTTTAATATTTTTTTTGAATAAAGTGGTTGTGGGTCCCGTGAATAGTGCGCAAATAGTGTGTGAATAGTGCACTTTGTCTCCTACCCACTGAAACGCGTGCATAAAAAAATTTATTAAAAAAAAAAAAACGCCAGACGCAGACGCGCTAGCTTTTTCATCCGGATCCAAACAATCACTTAATGGAGGCAGCAACGAGGAGGCTTAGGTAGAAAAAACTTTGTAATCTGTGATTTGCAATTCCTTTCTCTTGTATAAGGTCGATTGATTGTGCATTTTCATAATTCAATTGACAATGCCTAAAATATAGAAATATAGTTTAGGGTGAAAAATTGTAATTTTCCCTATACTATATTTAAGTATGTAACTTAGTTTGGAGATGGGTTAAGTGCCAGTCTATGAAAATCAAGAGTGTCATGAAACCCACCAAACCCAAATAAAACAAAACCTCAATACCCTTTTTCTCTCTTAGTCCACCAGTTCCCCCACCTTAGCTCCACCACCACCTCCACCTCCACATCAAACGCTGCCGGTCCCCTCTCTCACTCTCTCTCTCTTACTGCACCGGTTCACAACACTGACACCGGTCCCCCCAAAAGCAGTCAAACTCAGGTGTTTCTTATGTGACGCCCTTTACTGCCTCCGAAAAAACCTAACAGGTTTTTGAATCGCAGAGCATTAGCCACCTCGCACTCAGAGCTCAGAATCCTCTAGCTTTACCTTCGATAATAGTGACTCAGATGAACTAAAAGCGAAAGGTCAGCCCCTCTTCTTTTTAACTCTTCGTTTTTTTTACGAGATAACAAAAAATGCGAACCAAACAGAAACAATCGTTTTTAATTTTGTTTGGGGGTGTTCGCTTCGGTTTGTTGAGTTAGACGGGTCATGTACCGTGCACGTAACTTAGACACTTGTCATCTTTACAAAGTGCCACCTAACCCAGCTCCAAACCGAGTTGCATATAATATTTGTCCCTCCAAATAAAGCGCATAGACATAGTAAATGACTGTCCAAACAGTATTTTCACTTGTAGATAACAACTAGTTTTCTCATCCTCCGTTTGTGACCAATGTCAGTGTGGTCTTATTGGCATTCAATTCCTCTACTTCACCATTCTCTCTCTCTCTCTCTCTCTCTCTTGCACACACAAAAGTCAGCTTATCACATCTCCTTCTTTCTCCTCTTCCTTTTGATTATTTTCAACTGTATATCCAAATCACTATGGCTTTTTTGACCAACAAAAAAAGGTCCTCTTCCTCTTTCATCCACCAATGCGAAAACGATGTGTTCTTGAGTTTTAGAGGTAAAGATACTCGTAATAGTTTTATGAGTAATTTGAATGGCATTTTTGCATCATCATGGTATTAACACCTTCATGGATGATGAGCTCCCGAGGGGTGAAGAAATTTCCGGAGAACTTTTCGAAGCCATTGAAAGTTCAAGAATTTTGATAATTGTATTCTCTAAAAATCATGCATTTTCCACCTAGTGTTTGGATGAACTTGTCAAAATTCTTGAATGTAAGAAGAAAGGCCAAATTGTGCTATCAGTTTTTTATAAGGTGGATCCATCAGAAGTGCGTAACCAAATGGGAAAATTTGAAGAAGCTTTGACAAAACATGAAGAAAGGTTCAAGGATAACATGAATGTGTAGAAATGGAGGATAGCTCTACATGAAGCGGCCAGTATATTTGTATGGCACTACAAAAATGAGTATGTATTCTATCATTATTTTTGTTATCACCAATAAATTTTAATGTTAAACACAACACCCAGGACAATTTACAGTTTCAATTGGGTTGGATTTCAATGGTTCATATTGATAGTTCTTAATTAGATCTATAAATTACTTGCCATTAACTTGTATTAGCAATATTTAAGTCATAGCACACAAGCTAAAAATTTTGAATTCAGTTCATCTTCATATTCTACTTTCTAACAAGTTTTTAATGCTTTTCAAATTGCAGCCACCCACAATTTACATTTATCAAAGAAATTTTTGAAGATATCTCAAGTGCTAAATTAAATTATCCACAAATATTTGATGTTAAATACCCCGTTGGAATAGATTCTCCTGTAGATGACGTAAATTGGTGTTTAGATATTGATTCAAATGATGTTTGTATGGTAGTGATCCATGGCCTTCTTGGAATAGGTAAGACAACAATTGCAAATGCTATTTTTGACTTAATTGCATATCGTTTTGAAGGAAGTAGCTTTCTAGAGGATGTTAAAGAAAACTCAAGAACAAAAGATGGCATACTCCAATTAAAAGAGACATTTTATTCTGAGATCTTAGGAGGTAGAACTTTGAAGGTGCCTAGAGTATTTAGAAGAATCAATGTGAGATTGGAAATGCTTCAACACAAAAGAATTCTTTTAATTCTTGATGATGTTGACAAATTAATCCAAATTAAAAATTTGCTTGGAGAATGCAATCGGTTTGCTCTTGGAAGTAGAATCATTATCACTGCAAGAGAGGAAAAGTTTCTATCTACTTTTCGAGAGGATTTTCGTTTTACCTACTATGACTACAAGGTTAAGGAATTAGATGAACATGAATCTCGTACACTTTTTTTTCAACATGCATTCAAAAGAAGCAAGCCTAAGGAGGATTATTTGGAACTCGTAGACTCATTTATACATTATGCCAAAGGCCTTCCATTAGCTTTAGAAATAATAGGTGCTGATTTGCATAAGAGAAATACATGTTCTTGGAAAAGTGCATTAGATAAGTACAAAAGAATTCTTAATCCGGATATTCAAAAAGTACTCAAAATAAGCTATGATGGATTGGACCAAACTCAACGAGATATTTTCCTTGATATTGCATATTTTTTGAAGGGATCAAACAAGGATGTTGTTGAACATATACTACAAAGTTGCAATTCTTACGACCCATATTATGATATTGAAATACTCAAAGGTAAGTCTCTCATAGTTTTTGCTAAAGATGGCAAATTATTAATGCATGACTTGATACAACAAATGGGTTGGGAAATTGTCAGACAAGAATTGGAATTGTCAAAGAAACATGAAAGGTTAATATGTTATGATGATGCTCCTAAAGTATTAATTCCAGATATGGTATAAGTTATTGATTTATCTTTTCCATTTCTCACAAGGCATATTTAGTGAATTTTTCTACTTTCTTTGATTTTTTCTTTTTAATGTTGAAGAAAATATAAGTTAATCAACATTATTATTATTATTATTTTTACAATTTAGTAATTGTAAATTCTATTGTGTAATGTAATTAACGTAATTCTTTGTCCATTTAGGGATCAAAAGAAGTTCGAGGCATATCATTGTGCTTACCACAACCAAGAAGCATGCAATTGGATTTCAGAAAGATGAAAAATCTCAAATCTTTGACAGTTCGTAACGTAATTTGTGAAAATCTTAACTATCTTCTAAATGAGTTAAGATTAATTGATTGGAATGAATTTCCTTTATCTTCCTCGCCGGCCATTGTTAATCTTCAAAAACTTGTTGCACTTAATATGCCAAGAAGCCACATTAAATTGGATGAGCATTTCGAGGTATGACCATTGCCATTTATTAATTATTATATCTTTAGGCTATATTTATTGATTTTTTTTCCATCCTCTACAGAGATGTCAGTTCACAACTTTGAAATATATTGACTTCGGTGACTGTAAAAACATTACCAAATTACCTAACTTATCGGTGATTGCCCCAAACATAAAGAAGTTGGAACTTAATAGATGTGAAAATTTAGTTGAGATTCATCAGGCTGTTGGACTTCTTGAAGAGCTTGAATTTTGGAGTCTCCAAGCATGTAAAAATCTTGAAATTATTCCAAGAAACCTCAAGTTGAAATCTCTAAAATGGTTTTATTTTTATGACTATGAAAGTCTTGAGAAGTTCCCCGATATTGGGCAAAGAACGAAAAGATTAGCTCTGCCTTCATCAGTTGGAAATCTCACTAGCCTTCCTACGTTAGCCATCGGTTTTAAAAACATTAAAGAACTTCCAAGTAGCCTCTCTAAATTACAAAATCTTAGGAAGCTCTATATGTTTGATTTTGAAAATTTTCCAAAGATCTTGGATACTCCTGATTGCTTCCCCAAATTAGAAGTTTTGTTTTTTTGGGACAGCAACACTGCTACTCTCCCCGACATCGCTAGCAGATTTCCTCAATTAATGGTCCTTCATATTCAAGGTTGCTGGAATCTTTGGGAAATTCCAAGACTTCCATCATGTATACGTGCTATAGTTGCAACAGGATGCAATTCGTTGGATTCACAATCAAGAAGAAGATTATTGAGTCAGGTTCATCTCTCTCTCTCAATTTAAAGTTTTAAGAGATACAATTTTGGTTAACTTTCCCAAATATGTTACTAGATTGCTAAACTGTAGTTTTTTTAATTTGCTAATTGCAAGCAGTTTGAAGAACTGGTAGGGCTTCCATAGAATATTGCATGTCCAAGCCGATCATTGCACCAGGATTATGCATCTAAAACAGACTTTACTCATAAAAAGGGGTTTTCATTTAAACTTAACGGTGGTGGACACAACCTTGTACTTTCAAGAACTGAGATTCCAAAATGGTTCAACCATCAAAGTGTTGGAAGTTCCATATCATTCTCGGTCGGTCAGAAATCTCTAACATTTGCTTGCTGTGATGCTATAAAAGTGGAACTAAAGGATACTAAGCTAAGAAATCTAACTGTCCTTGGAGAAGGTGCTATCTACATTTTCATTAATGGTTATAAAGGATTTCTCACAAATCTTGTAGCTTTTATGAATATATCATTTTTCATCTTTTGTGGGTACACTATAAAAGGGATATTTCTTTGGAAGGCATAATTCTAAATGGGTGGACTGAAGTTAAGCTTCAACTAGTAAGTTGCCCGTGCGATGCACGGATAATGTTGTAATGTTTTTTGCAATATGGTTTTGGAGAATGTTGTACATATATTATAGCATATCACTTACTATAAAAACTTAACTATAACATTTAAAAATTAAAAAAAAAACAAAAAAACAAAAAACAAAGGTGTCACTTGCTATAAGAACTTAACTTTTTTTGGGCACAGTCTCAAGTTAATACCATCACTAAAATTACTTCTTTCCAACATTTTATTTTTAATTTCTCATTACTTGAATGGAAAGGAAAAAAAAAAAAAAAAAAAAAAAGCACATTCTCTCTAAACTGCAAACAACACATACTCTCACGTCTAGCAAAACATAAAATGCCCCAACAAATTGGAAACTTTATGTAGATAAAGTATCAAGATAAGGAGTAGCATCTTCAATGTGCCTTGATATCTAAAGACAAAGGTGAGTAAAGAATATTGAGTTGATTGATCAGAGGTGGAACGTATGTAGTCTAATTTAAATTTGTTAGGTTCTAAGGTCTTAGGATTTTATGTATTTAGAACTCTAATTTGTAATGTTGGCAAACCATGATCAAAACAATGTATTTAGTCTTGTTTAGACTTGCTCAAAGTTGGTTTAATATTGTAAAGTTGGAATCGAGTGGCTGCAGAAGTACTTGGGACTTTCGGCCTGGCTCGATCGATCGAAGAATAGACTCGATCGATCGAAAATCGCACAGGTTGATTTTTCTGCAGAATTTCCAACTCAGCCCTACTTCATTAAACGTTTAGGGTTTTGTGTTTTTACCCTAGGTATATAAACTAAACCCTAGCCACGTTTTTGGAGGTTGTCCATATTGCTTTGTTGCTCATACATTGCTGTTTTGTGTGAATCTCGTGTGAGATCTTTGAGGAGACTTCCTTTACACAAAACTTAGGGTTTTCAAGGTAGAGATGATTTCAACATCTTGAAGATCATTACTGTTGCAACCATTGGAACTTAAAAGAAAAGCAAGCGGGGAGCTTGTAGCTGATTGAGGAATTCAAGAAAGAAGTAGTTCGTGGATTCGGAGCCTGCGCGTGGTCGTGTCAGGAAGTTCTACTGGTGGGTAGCATTAGGAAGTCGAGCGGGGAGCTTGTAGTCCTTTTGTAAGAACTTCAATTTTTTCATAGTGAATTCTGTTATGCCTTGAGGATCGGTGGGTCAAATCCTCCCCAGGTTTTTACCGTGTGGTTTCCTGGGTGATCATATCTTGTGTTTATTTATTTTCCGCTGCTTTATATCTTGATATGATTATTTGATTGCTTTAACCTAGAATTGCATAATTTGACTAAGTAACAACTTGGCTAATTAATCTAGGCTACGCAATCTGGTTGTTTTAGGGGTCTAAATAACCCATCAAAATTTAACTTGCATTTGTAAGAGGTTTGTGATGTTCCTCTATAGTGACCATATGTTATTTTTTTTGGAAAGCAAAGGAGACATTTGGGTTCGTCAATACTATTATTGTTAGTCATAATTAATTAACAGACTTTTGCTAGTAAAACTAAATTCAAATCAATTTCGAACCTGGGTATCATTTGTCATGAATAGTAGAAGGGTAAGGAGACAAATATATATATATATATATATATATATATTTGAAATGTCTAAGAAATCACAGACATCAATATAAAATAATATATATATATATATAAGCACTCTTATTTCAACGTCAATGTTTAATCAAATCCTATTAAAACTCAAAATTAAAACAAAAAATTCTAGTGAGTGCAGTTAGTGCCAAATATGCCAAGATTAGATTTGAAAACACGTTTATTTTTTGTAGGTATCCATAACTAATATTAACTTGACCATTTGCAATATGCAGTCATTTGAAAGTCACAAACCACAATGGTCAAAAAGTAATTCCAACATGTATATTTGGATGCCCCCTTGAAGCTTTCATTTCATTTATAGTTTGGATTTGTTCTGATGGAAGCTTGCTTATGTGTAGGCCCCTTAAAGGAAGAAGCAATAGCAACAGCAGCCATAGTAGTTCACCATTGCTGCCTCGTGATGTGTTATTGTGTCATTGTTTGAATGCTCCACCTCCTACAAAAGATTGTATAAAGTTCATCTCTGGCACATGTAAAGTCAAACCTTCTAATTCACCTTCTTGCACAAATTCATTAAACAGCACATAAACTAACATAAGGTCTACTGCATTGATCAAGAATGTAAAAAAAAAAAAAAAAAAAAAAAAAAGAAAGATACCTAGTTGATTATTGAAATTAAAAATAACATCCCAAAGGAAACAACGGGGAAAAATACAACTAACCTCAAAGGGACATACCAATTCTGATGCCATTGCCTTTGTCAAGGGATTTCGTAAACCACTTTTTTTTATTTGTCTGTAATTCTAACGAAAAACCCAACACGTAAAAATTGCAAACTCTAATGTTAGATTGATAACAACACAATTAAAACCTAACCCTCCGTTGATTTATACAAACAAATTTTATAATAAATAAATTTAGTTCAGTTTTGTTAAAGCATTTTATTTGTGTTCCCTCTTACTTACCCAAGAATGCAATAACTTTTCTAGAATAAAATTTCAAAAGGGGAAAAAGAATAAAAATTCACAAAGACTAGAGATTTGCCTTAGGAGTACCTGTTTGAAGCACAATCTGTCCAATAATACATCAATATTTTGAGTTATAAAAAAGTGTAGCTAAAGATTTTAGAGGAAAAAAAAATTTTAAAAGGAGATCCATAAAAAGAGAAGAAGAGAAGTGATTGTAAAAGGTTATATACCTTTGAATCTCACAGTTCCTCTCTTTCTCAACCACATAACTCCAAAACTTTCACAACAAACAAATCACCACGACATCCAAATGAATTGGGCCATTAAAGCAAGACATGGCTAAGATTATAAAATGGAGCACAACATTCATAAGAAATTGAATACAAAGTGCTATGAATTCTATCTGAATCTACATATTAGGATTAGTTAGATATCCCTAAAATAGAACAATTCTTTTTTCTTGTTTCTTGTCTATTTAGTACATAATGTACAGAATACTGCAATCTGCAGAATGTTTGAACGTGCATGTCATGTAAGAGACCGGATAGTAATGCTCTAGGAGGAACTCACATTTGCAATATTCTTCTCTAGAATGTCTTCTGACCCTGTTAGAGCTTCCTTCTAATAGTTCTGGTCTTTTAATCCTACTTGCAACATGAGAATGAAAAAACAAAACTCAGGTAAAGGTTCCTATTAGAACCCTAAGTTTTGGAAAAAAAATAAATAAATAAACAGAGAGAGAGAGGGCTTATTGTAAGTCTGTAATGGGAGAGGCTCACCTCCATTTTAAAATCTCCTACTTCCTCCAGTAGCATGTGGCAAATATTTCATTTAAAGGCTTAAAAAAAAAGGAACATCAACCACAGTTTTTCCTATTATTGTTTTACTTCATTCTCTTTCTAGTTTCCAACGTCACCTTCTTCTTCCTCTCTCTCTCTCCCCAATATCACCACTGACACTGTTGAGGCAGAAGCACCATTTTTTTTTTTTTTTTTTTTTAAAATCATCAATGAAGAACTGCACAATGCTAACATAGATTTCAGTCAATACCCATTATCAATTATCATCTTATTGAGAAGAATAATTGAAAAGATTTCACAAAGCCACCATATTAGCCAAACTAAAATCCCAAAAAATTACAGAGCATAACATGCGAGAAGGTAATGCAAGAAATTTTTCCAAAACAAATAGATTTAAAACTTCTTTCTTGGCCAACAACTTCACCTTTTGAACCACAAAACAAACAGATTCCCACCCATTTTCAGACCACCATCTGCCTCCTCAGCTGAAAAGCATCAATTTTGGGTGGTGGTGTTGCACGTTTAGGTTTGGGTTGCAAATCGGCGGCAGCGTGGGTCACAGTGGTGGAGACTTGGGTTGTCTGATGGCGGTGGTACGTGGTTTGGGATTTCAGTTTGGCTAAAATGATGGGTTTTGGGTTTTCAGTTTCTGCTGTGAAATTTTTTTAGTTTGGCTCAAGAGATGATGGTGAAGTTGCAGATTTGTTTGGAGATGGTGATGAAGATATGGTTGTGATGTTGTAGAGCGAAGAGGAGAGGTAAGAGAAATGTAAAAACTACAGAAATTATTAAGACTCAGGGTTGGAAGTATGATAAAGCCTAAAATATAACTTGGATAATTGCAAGGGGCGGACAATTGAAAGGTTAGACGTAGCAGGGCTGAATTAATGGTATACTTAAAAGTTCAAACGTTAGAGGAGGTGAAGAGCGGTAATAACAAATGACGTGTAATATATATATATATATATTGGGGAATGAGGTGTAATAACTTGGAACCCAAAAAAAAAAAAAAAAAGGCTTAAATAAAAGAGCTATAGAAGGTGCCACTTGTCAGAACTTCATGCTTTTTTGTATAAAGTCTCTGCTTTTATATATATATTGATTGATTTGAAATTTCAAATTATGATCCAAAAATTGCTGAAGTTAATAGAAATGTACGGGGTCCATTTAGCATGCATATGTTCTCCTCAGAACTCCGCTGTAGATAATGTGGCTTGCATAAGAATTCATGAAAGATTAAATGTGTCTTTTGATGAAAGATTAAAAAAAAAAAATTATCCAGAGTGGCCGTAGAAATCCTCCCCTTTAAGCAGAACCTGGTCAAATGCTCTGAAACCCAAGATGCCTATTATTGTCCTCTTTGTGAAATAGCTGAAGATTCAGTTTTACATCTATTTCAATGCTGCCCCTATGCCAAAGAATTGTGGTATGGTGGTGGATGGAGCTTTCAAGTCGAAATGATACAAGCTCAATCTTTTATGGAATTCATTAAACATATAATTGACCCCCCAAAGGAATTACTAGCAGAAAGACTGAAAAAAGGGGAATTCACACTGTATGCAATAGTGGCAATGAAAATCCTTTGGCGTGCAAGGGAGGATGCTCTGTTTTCAAACACTAAAGCGAGCATAAACCAGCTAGCCAATCGTCTTTACAAACAATATGACTTTTACATGAGATCACTTGAAATTACACGGGGAACTGAAGAGCAAAATAGGGGAAGTGCTTGGATCAAGCCAACTAACCAATGGGTAAAGCTTAATTTTAATGTGTCATGTGATCAAAATAATTTAGGCTTGGCTTTGGTTCTCAAAGATCAAGAGGGAAATGGCAGAGTAATCAGACATGGCATAAACATCAAAGGCAAGATGGGCTATGCCATTGGCCAAACAGGACAGACTTAAGCAAGTTGTGATAGAAAGTATAATTTATAAAGGTATGCACTCCAAGTATTTGACAAAATGTTACTATGTTCTGAATGAATGACCTCACATGCTTGCTTTTCAAGAGATGAGTTTCAGTATTCACTTGTGTATATATATATATATATATATAATGGTAAAATTCAGTAAACATCACACAATTGTATTGCTCTCTCTCTCTTCCTTAGTGTAGTTGGATGAATCTAATTTGGTGATAATTTTTATCTTGTTAGCTTGTTGTCAAGGATTTCTCTTTGGGTTGATCTGTTTGAATTTTGTCATCATATTCTTCACCAGTAGAAGGTGATGCAGCAAGCATTATCAACTTCATTGCAATCCCTCCCGGCTGGGAATGGAAGAACATAATGAAGGATATTTCGGCTTTGGCTTCTTCCTTGTATATGGATGGGGTTTGATACTGACTCTAGTCTTCTTTTGCCTGTAAACTTTCCGACAATAGCAAAGATGGCCTTGACCTTCTATGCTGCACGTAGGATGCTGACTTCAATCCATATCTATTTTCGAAGAAAAGAGAACCTCTTGATTGAACTTCTAAGAATATGCTAAGGTACATTGAAACATTTTCTATTATGTTTTTAAATGTCAAGGTATGTCTCCCCTTTAGTTTTGTTGTTTCATTTGCAGCATCTTTTAGTTCTTTTATCACTCCTCTCTCAAATCAACTGTCTCATCACACATGATGGTAGTGGCAGCTCGAGGATTTTATTTCAGAGGGGTTATTAAGAAACTTAAATTAAATAAAATTTAATTTAAAAAAAAAAAAAAGAGAACTTGAATATATCAACTTAAATTTAATAAAATTTTATGATTGCCTTAGGGATTTGACACTACCTTCGAGACTTTTTTTTTTTTTTTTTTTTTTGAGGAAACACTGTAATTTTATTAACTAGAAGCCAAATCGACTTGAATTATAGAAAAAAGGTGTGGAGGAACATCCTCCATCCACACCGAAAACTTGCTAACATGTCTAGCAATGTTGTGGGCTGCATTATTAGCCAGTCTTTGCACATGACTAAACTCAACTTCAACGAGCTGCTTTGCTATCTCCTTTGCTTCATCTATTAGGTTTCCATACTCTGCCAACGATGAGTCTTCACCCATTAATCCATCAATGGTGATCTTTGAGTCACCCTTAAGAACAATGGATGATAACCCAAGATCTTTAGCAAACTGAAGGGCTTTCTTTGCTGCAATTACTTCTATTGCAGTGACTGAAAAGGGAAGCTGAAAACTCTCTGCCATGGATGCTATGACTCTACCATTCTCATTTCGGACAATAACTCCAACACTAGCAAGATTATCATCTCTAAACACTGAACCATCAAAATTTACTTTGAGTTTCGGCCAAGGTGGGGGTTTCCAGATAAGACGAGGTGGAGTCTGGCTGGGTTGATCAGGTGGCCGTGGAGGAATGGTTCGGACAAAGGAAGCTCTGGCATTTTGCTTGGATCTATGCTTTATGCTTTGAGTTTCAAGGCTATTTAGCAGTAAGAACCAAATTAGCATTTACGGAAGCATGAATATTAAACAGTACTGCATTCCTACTAAAGCTGAGAGCCATGCGACACCATTTCATTTAATGAAAGAATGATTTAAGAGAACAATGCCATTTCAGTCTTGGATATTAATTAACTTACAACACATGAGATCCACGTGTACTAACTAACTCTAAGATTACTGTTTCAGTCTCTAATAGTTTGTTAGATCTCTAACTGACTCTAATCCTGTAAATGACTATATAAAAATGAATCTAACACAGTTTCTGAGCTAATATAATCATTTAGATATTTTCTTTTATATTTCCCTATTCCTTTGTTGAATCTCACATGGTAGTAGAGCCTTCAGAATTCTCTTTGGTGGTTGGAATCAACAATGCTAGTGAAGTGTGGAATACTTTGGAGCAATGATTCGCTTCAACTTCAAGGGCTAATATCTTGAATCTGAAGATTGAACTACAAAATATAAAGAAAGGCATTGACACTATCAACGAATTCTTACAGAGAATAAAAGATGCAAGAGATCGATTACTAGCAGTTGGTGTTACAGTGGATAATAAAGAGTTACTCTGCATAGTCCTTAGAGGCTTGCCTAAGGAGTATGCTCATTTTTTTTTATTTTTTTTTTTCTGCAATCAAGACTCAAAGTTAATCAATTTCATAAGAAAAAACTCTGATTGAAACGCCGAAGGAAATTTGCATTCTATGGCAATGTATGCCTCATCAAACCAAAAGCAGAATTTGAATCATTCACAGGCACAGATGTGTCTGAATTCAGGAGGAATTCAAGGTCGAGCAAGAAATTCACATAAACATGGTAGAGGAGGAAGATTCATATAGGTAATGCCTCTCTTAGCACTAAATACCATAATTTCCAACTTAGAAATGTGTTACATGTGCCTAGTATTGCTTCTAATCTACTCAGTTCACAAATTATGCTTGTGTAAGAATTGTCATTTTGATGCTATAAATTCCAATGTCAGGATATTCTGACTGGAAAATTTTCAACGAGGGTTTGTATGAAAATGGAGAATATCAAATCTACTCAAAACCCTAAGCATCAACTGCATCTTCATCACCTTCACATCTCAATACATGTCCTGGTTCATCTACCCAATCAGAGAATCAAAATCTGCAACGTTGTGTAAATTCCATAAATAGGTTTCTTTCCAAAAAGTGGATGCCATGGCATCACAGACTAAAACACCCTACTGATAAAGTTCTTGCCCCAGTAGTTCCTTTTCTTTCAAAATCATGTATTGCAAATAACTCTGATGTGCATTGTAGACACTGCCTTTGCTAAATCTGATTTTTCAGTCTTCTAAACCTTTATAATTAATCCACAATGATGAATGTGGTCCAGCTCTAATACAATTATCAATAGTTTTAAATACTATCTTGTACTTGTTGATTGAAAATCTTCTTGATCATATAATCAAAATTCTTAGATCTGAATTGTGAGGGTGAATTCACTTTTAATGCCTTTAATGACTTTTTATCTAATCATTGTATTACTTACCAATTAACTTGCCCTCACACAACACAACAAAATGGAGTGGCTGAAAGGAAACATAGGCATCTTGTTGTGTGTGCTTTGACCATGCTTTCTCACTCAAAATTACCTACCACTTATTGGTCATATGCTATTTCTACTATTGTGCATCTCATAAACAGACTACCCACTCCTTTCCTCCATAATCTTTCACCTTGGGAGCTCCTCTTTAAGGCCAAACCAGATTTATTACACTTGAAAGTTTTTGGGTGTACTTATTTTCCTCTTCTTAAGCCTTATAATACCCATAAATTTCAACCTCATACTTCTCCTTGTGTATTTTTAGGTTACCCTCCCTACTCAAAAGGTTACAGATGTCTTGAACCTCACTCTCACTGAATTTATGTTACCAGACCAATTTTATTTAATCAACATGATTTTTCTGCATTAACACAAGTTTCGTCCTCACAATCTAGTGCTCCTCCCTCAAATTCTCCCTCACCTGCTCCTTGGCTTACTTTTTTATTACACTCTTGTTCTCAATCAATTCTTCAGCCCTCTACTCAATCTAATTCCATTGAACAATCCTCTTCTACTCTACCTGTACTAAAACCTTCACCTTTACCTTCAGTTCCACTAATTTCTGCAGAAACTAGTTCCCAGCATGCCTATCCTTCTCCACCTGCCACTTCTGCACCAGATATTTCCCCATCAGAACCTTCTCATACGACATCCTTATCTGGCACATACACATACATCCTATGGTAACTTGATTACTATACCACATTGAAAGCTCGAAAATGTGTTGAAAACACAAGAGCTGTTTAGACCCCCAATTAAAATTATGGCTTGGTTGATTTTACACTAACTTAATACTAAGTGCGGAATAGTGTAAACACAAGCGTATAAGCAATAAGCTACTCTAATCCATAAACTAAGCAACACAGCAGTATAATGGAATATAAAAGAGTAGGGAAGAAAGATGCAAACACAGAAAACACCAAGACGTGTTTTCGAAGAGGAAACCGAAGAACTCGGCGAAAAACCTCTCCGCCGCCCTCCAAGCAGAAATCGATCCACTAGACAATCAGTTGGGATACATGAGTAAGCAAGAGACCCTCCAAGCCTAATCTACCCGATGCACCTAAGCCCTCCAAGCTCCTACTCCAACAAGCCTTCTCGGAACCGTGTCTTGTCTAGCTCTCTGGATATCGCAACAAGCTCCATGTTGCATCTGCCATCCTTGGCTTCTTCCAATGCTTCTCAGCAGCTCCAAAACACTCTCTACACACTGAATAGGTGTGGGTTGTGTTTGGGTACAAATCTCCTCTCAAGGTATGATAATGGGAGAGGGATGGAGAAGAGACTACTATGATTTTTCACTAAGGAGGAGTAGCTCTCTCTCAAAAGATGGGTGTGTGTTGTAGAAAACCTATCTAGGGTTTTTCTCTCTGAATAGCCTCACATACATTTGTGGGTAATGAGGGTATATATAGTATGGGTGAAGGGTAAGAAAGTCACTCATTAAAATCCTCCAGGCAGAATGTTTTGCGACTATCTCGCGGGAAGGCCTTACCCGCGAGACACTCGCGAAAACGACAGTCTGGCATGACTCTTCAGCTTCCAGTCATGTGCTTCTCACATGGCTCTTTTGCGGCTTAGCTTCCAGCGATACACCCGCGAGATCCACTGATCTTCAATAAAGCTTGAGTCTTCACCAACTTGATACTAAACCCAATACAATTAAATCCCACAAAATACAAGGAAATGAAATAAAGTAATTACAGCACATTTTGTCATGGAATAAAGCCAATATAAAACATAGTTGTAAATCACAACTTTACACACATAACCTCCCTCATATAAAATTGCAGCCCAATTCCCACACTGGTTTGCACCTGCGAATGAAGAATATGATGCCCTTATGACATGGCCTAAGCAATTATCTTCTTGCATTCATTCGTTTTAGCAAATATTCTCATAAATATTTTCCGAACTTTCTTAATAGGGGGGATTGGTAAAGAAAATAGAATTGATAAAATTTGACATATGATCAAATTAACTGGCCATTAAAAAGATCCTCATATCAATTTGCATTTTCTAATCATAAGAATTTATAGCTTCAAACAGCTTGGGAAACAAATATAAATACACAAAATAGATTTAATGCAATGCTTCATCCAATAGAACATCTTTTAATCTCTTGCAAATTTGATAAGGCTTCTCTCATAGTAAAACGTACTTTTGATGAATCAGCACCACAAGACAGTCCAACTCTCACCATAGTGCCACACACTTGTCACCTCTGAAAGCAATGTTGTTTTTGTTCTTGCTACTGCTATCTTCACTTAGTACTGCTGCTTTGCGAAAAAGATTCATTATCCTTAAAAAGCCTTGGATCAGCAATATCCAATATTTTACTCTCATGCACTTCGGAGATGAACTTGTTTATGCGTAAACCTTCCTGGAGAATCCCATCTATGGGCTTCTTGGCAATGGCAGCTGTATCCCAAAACTAGACATCCCCACTGGTTGAAGCCTTTCCACCCAAGCCATACTCTACAACAGAATTTCAAGATATTAGAATCAAGTATTTCCAACCAGAAATGATAAAAGCTTTAGGAAAGCATGTAGAAACATAGGGTGTTACCTCCCCTCTCAATCCAAACGGGCCCTAAATCCTTTTAAGTTTCATAAATTAAGATCCACAACATACTTGGAGCAATATAAACAATTGAGCCTTTTAGTCCAATTGTGCTACTCCCATTCTGTGATGAATCATGGGAGAGAAACCTTGCTAACCCAAAATCTCCTACATGAACAATCATATCTTCATCTAAAAGCACATTTCCAGGTTTTAAGTCGCAATGGACTACAGGTGGGTCACAATCATGATGTAGGTAATCTAATGCAGAAGCTACATCAATGGCAATATTCAGTCTCTGGGTCAAGGTCAGAGTTGATCCACACTCAACATCTTCTAGGTACAACCACTTATCCAAGTTACCATTAGACATGAATTCCATAGCTAAAGCCTTGAATTCAGCTCCTGTGTGATCAATGCTGGACAAAAAGTGAAGTCCTTAACAAGGTTCCAATGCCGGATGTTTTTTAGAGCTGCACATTCTGCATCAAAACTCTTGGAATCTTTGCTTTGTGTCAAGTCAAGAACCTTCACTGCAACTGTGGTGTGGATTCCATTTTCACTAGTACTGAAAACAGCTCTATAAAGAGACCCAAAAGCACCCCTCCCTATCAAATTTTTTGTGTCAAACTTTGTTGCAATCTGGGTTTCAGAGTAAGAAAGCCTTGGCGGTAAACCCTTCAGTTCAGATGATGAACTTCAATTTTTTATTGTCTCTCTCTTCTTTTGGGTGATCACTGCACATGCTAAACACAATGCACATACAAGCATAATGAAAGAAGAGGTTGGAAAAATGACTTTAAGCACTAAATCTGAATTCGACTTTGTTTTTGTGACACAAGTAGTGAATCTTAGCTTTTCTGCAGTCTCATGGTCAAATGCACCGAGCTGATTGTTTCCTTGGAGAGAATCCCAACTGATGTTGGCAAAGACACCATTTTTCAGTACTTCTCCTTTCAAGCTATTGAAAGACAAATTTAACATCTGCAAACCAATAAGGTTCTCCAATTCTGTAGGGATTAGGCCAGAGAGATTGTTGGAAAAAAGATCCAAGCTCTCCAGTTCTGTTAGATTTTCTGGTGACTTTGGTATTGAGTCAGTTATCTTGTTTCTTGCAATGTTGTGACATTGCAAAATTGAGTATCTCTTGGTTATTGCAGGAATATTTCCGGATAGCTGGTTTCCAGAAATGTCCATGATGTCAAACTGTCTCAAATGGCCAAATTCGTTGGGCAGAGAACTGCTTAAAGAGTTGTTTGCCAACAGCCAAAATTTTAGTTGGGAAGCTAAAAAAAAATTTCTTTGGAATGCTTCCATTGAGTGTTGTCCTTGCTAGAACAAGCATCTCTAATCGCTGGCATGTTGCTATACTCATAGGAATTCTACCAGATAACCGATTGTTTGTCATGTCGAGCTCATATAGCCATGTAAAATTGCTAAAGATATCCTAAATTTCTCCAGATAACAAGTTGTCTATAACCATAAGTCTTTCTAGTTTCTGAAGTTTTCCAATGGAGTTTGGTATTTTGCCTTTGAAAAAAACTTTTCTCAGTTGATAAGTACATAATGTTTTGATACTTTTCCAATCTTTGAATAAATGTTGGAGATTGACAGAGAGATTTGCAACAAAAAGGGGAAGTTCATCAGCTAATTGGTTAGAATTCAGATGGATTTCCCTTAGCAGGGTACAGTTTGTAAGGGAATCAAATACTTGGTAATTGAGCTTTATTGTAGAAGATAAACTGTTCCCACCAAGGAGTAACTGGAAAAGAGTAAAGGAATATGCCCAGTGAAACTATTTGAAGAGTTCAATATTTGAAGCATTGGATAAAGAACTTGGTATTGGTCCTTCCAGAAGATTGCATTAGTTTAAAAGTATTGGGTCATATTAAAAATAAAAAAGTTATTGGGCCTTCTCTTATTTACTAAAAATAAAAGTTAGCTTATGTTTCGATTTGATCCAAATGACGAAAGGTGGTCATTTTTTCTTCGCAAAGAACATGGAGTTTGGTATTACTATTCAACTTAGTCTTACTTGGGTTTATCCAACGCTTTAAAAGAAAGGAGCGCGTGGGCTGGTTCAGGTTGGGTCTTATTTTAAACTTCAAAATTGGAAGCCAGACTATATTAAAGTCAATTAACTTGGGGTGAGTTTGGTTCAGTTTTTTCAAACTGTGTTTTTTGAAAAAGTGGCACTTTTAAAAAGTGTGGTATGAAATTTGGTTTTTTTTAAAAGCAGAGTGTTTGGTAAAAACTATTAAAAAGTACTTTTGGAAAAAGCTGATTGTTTGGCTAGTACTTATAAAAATGGCAGTTTGAGTTGTAAATTACCAAAAAAGACAAGATATATATAAAAATAATTTTTTGTTTTAATTACCTCTCTTAATGCAAGTTATGGACACAATATTTTCACAAAAATTTCACTTATATGACAAGTTGTTAATGGTAGGAAAAAAAAATGTCACTAGTAGGTTTAAATGAGAACTAATAACAACTTAATATGTAAACTTTATTATAAAATTGTTATAAAAATATTTTGTCAATAACACTATAGGGACATGTTTTGTAGCCTAAGCCCAAGGTGTGTGGGATATTGGCCTAGTAAGCCCAGTACAATAAATTTGTAGAGAGTGAGTTAAAGAACTAAGCCTTAATGAATTGAACAACAGCTAATATGGAATTAGATGACAATCAAGCACGAATAAGAGGTATTGATATGAATGAACTTACTATCCGAGGAGGTAATTTTTCATATAAATCAACTAAACAGAGCACAAGTACAATTTTGATTACTACAGTATTCTTTCTCTATTTTTCTGATCCCTTTCCTCTGGGGTCTCTACTCTCATTTATACTACATCTCTTCCTTCATCTTTACCCTACACGTGGATAATTGATGGTTTATGCTGATACTTGTCCCATCAGCCTTCTCTAGAAGTCTTTGAGGGTGGTTGTAAGGTTGAAAAAGTACTGTTCAGAGATCACTTCCCCTTAAATACGGCCAAAGAGTTATCTACAGAGCATTCAATGCGGTGGTAGCAGCTTTCCCTTTGATATTTTTGGGCTCTCATCTTTCTTGTACGCTTATGGTGCACATCCTTATCACTGGAGCTACCCAGAAGGTCTCCTTGATCATTAGGATCTACACCAAACACGTGTTTAGCTTATCCGAGGAGATATTCCTCCTCGGACCATTGCTCATGAAGTCTTGAGTCCAAACCATTCATTACTACTCACTCGTCCTCGGATTACTCATGCCCTCGGCCAAGGCCCAAGGCCCAATATATGATTTGGGCCCTTAACCCTACAATAGCCCTTCAAAGCACCAGTTTTTTCCCTCTCATCCGAGTAGAAAAATGGGGTTTTGAATTTGTGTGGGTGCTTTTTTTCTTCAGCACACAGACCCAAGGATCCTGGGCCAAATAATTGTGGTTTGGTAGATTGGGTTTGGTTCATCGCAACTAAGGGGCTGTTTAAGAACCAAGTGGTGCATATGGCAAGTTTCCTACAACACAAATAAACTAACAAGCGAGAATATATGTATTGAATGACCATGAAAACAGCAAAGAAATGCAAAATAATCAAGAAATACACGAAGTAGTGGTTAGGGATCCTCGGATTAATGAAAGGAACTTTATTAATTTTCTTTGATTATGGTTACAGTGTGCTCACTAAGACGTGATACAAGGATCAAATAAGCTCAAAAATTACAGACTCTGATGGCTATCCAAGCCGCTAAGACTTGCAAAGTTTGAATCCTTTTGAATCCGAGCATGTGCTATAGTGGCTATTTTTGGGATACCGGGAAATGTTCCTCTGTTTTCCTTGAATTTTACAGAGTTCTCTCAATGATTCTGTTATGATATTCTTATTGCCCCCCTTTCAACGTTGGTTGCTTGTTCCTTTTATAGTGTGGCTTTAAGGCTCCAAGGCATCAATGATTTCTCTCTTTTGCCCCTCCCTGGGTACCAGAGCTCATGCCGTGTCAGTTACCCAGAAGGCTGGTCCTTTCCTTCTTCCTCATAACTTTCTCCTTTTGGTGCTGCCAAGCTGAAAGCCTCTTACTGACTTTCTATTCTGAGATCTCCTCAGGTTGCTGACTTTAGCTGTTGGCCTTCTTCACCTTTTCAGCTTTTGGCTGCCCTCTTTTCTTGTCATTTTTCCTAAGTAGTTGGAACCTTTTACTGTTGGGTTGAAAGTTTCCTTCCAGCCACTTCCACTTATAGTTTCTCATTCTGGGTTCCTTGAGGTACCGCTCCTTTGGTCATGAATGATTGCTTTATACCTTCTGATTCCTTACTGTATCATTAGGCGCTTGAGAGGGACCTATCTGTCCTTCATTCTTTGTGCTCTTTTGTACTTTCCTTTGAGCCATTTTAATCCTATTCGGGCTATGTTGTTCGTCCCAGGGATCCCGGGCCCTCGGCAGTCTCTGGGATCCCAGCCCAATTCTTCCTGTTAGGCTTCTTTTGGCTTACTGATCTTGGCTGGCTGGGCCTTTCCTTTGCTTCATGGGTTTTAAAGCCTGTTCCTTCGTGGGCCTTTGGATCCCAACTCTTTTATTTCTCATGGGGTTAGCCCAATGTGTTATTTCTTTGGGCCTTGGGCTGTGATTTTTTTAACCTCAACATTTAGCCTCCCGAGCTTGTGGGTTGCCTATAGCCCACGCATGAGTAGTTGAGTTTTTGTAGGATCCTACCATCTTGATCCTTCTTTGGGGATCCTGATCTTTCATTTTTTTGGCCTTCGGTATTCTGGTCTTTTTTTTTTTTTTTTTGCTTCTTTCTTTTGTAACTTCTCCTTTTTATTCGAGACGTGGCAGCTGAGTTATGGATTAAAAACTTCCTCCACCCACTTTTATGTTCCTCATAACTTCCATTAATAACTACCAATAACTCTTCCCCCTTTAAATTAAATTTTTGGCAACTGGCGCACATTTCCATACATTGTCTTCTCTAACTACTCTTTGTGTCTTTATTGCAGGCGCTTCGTATCATCTCTTTACTTGAATCTTCCATTCCCAAATCTCGTCTCTCCCTTTCAGTCAGTTTGTTACTCTTTTCTTTCTCCATCCTTCAATTCTCCTTACTTCCAACATACCCATTGTTCTGATGGCTTCCTCTTCTTCTCGAAAAAGAAAAGAGCGTACTCCCAGCCCCTCTAAGGGTGAAGGTTCCTATGGTTCTACGCATGGCAAGTCTCATGAGGTCACTGGGCGCTTCGCCTTTCCTTTACGGAACCCCTGGTACACCCCTAGTCTATTCTTCCTTCAGGTGTCCCATGGTAAGGCCCCTCCATCCACTCACGCCTGGGTATTCTCCGGTCAGGCAGGTTTCGCCGGTTCCGCTCAAGTCCCAGACCCTAGAGAGATTTTCGATCTCCAGATCAGGCGGGGACTTCGAGAGGCGATCCCTATCTTCTTTGATTTCGTTCCTGGGAAGATCCAAGGTTGGCCCATCTGGGATATGGAACTCTCTGATGAGGAGTTCGTGGGTCACCTGGAGCACGCCAGGATTCTGAAAGCAGTGGCGATCTCCAGGAATCTTGAGGGCTTCAGAGACGCTAAGGGTCTTAGGCATCTGGTACGCTGTTGGTGCCCTTCTCTTCACACTTTTTTCTTCTCTGTTGGTGAGCTGACGATCACCTTAGAGGATGTGGTCAACAACTTCCTCCTCCCGGTGTTCGGGGATGAGAATCCTTTTGATATTGCTCTTTCTGAAGAGGATCTCAAGGTAGAAGACAAGTTATTCAGCCATTTTGGTGGGCGTACCGCTTCTCCTGGTGGGAAGCCGGCCAGGATGGGTAGGTGGGTTATGAGCCTTTCGCGCGAGAAAGACAAGGAAGTTAGGCGAGCTGGGTTCCTTGCATTTTGGCTTAGTAAGTTTCTGTTTAGTGAGTTCCCTGGGTATGGGATCAAGTCTGCTTTCTTTCCATTGGCAATCAGGTTGGCTCAGGGTGCTTAGTACCCTCTAGCCCCCATGTTCTTGGGCCATGTCTACTCTCAACTGGATCAGCTTCACGGAGATGAAGCCGAGAGTGACTCTTGTTATGTAATCACTTCTTCTCTTCATTGCGCCATCCTCCAGGTATTTATGTGGGATCGTTCTTCGATTACTTTAGCAAAGTGTAGAAATTTGAAGTTTGTGAAAGACAAGTTCCAGGGATCCCCTGATGTGGTTAAAGGTCTTTGTGGTAGTTCAACCGATAGCCACCCTATTATCTTCCGTTGGCTCAGCCTAAAAGGTGGCAGCCTTAACTTGATTGAGCTGTTTGATCAAGCAGGACATTTACATTGGCGTTCTCCCTGGGAGTTCTGCCCTAGTTTTGCTTGTGACTCAGTGCTGTCTTCTTTTCTTACTTCTATAGGGAATACTTTTGATTTGCGCCGTGGTGATGAGGGTAGTTAACTTACCTAGCTTGTATCAGTCCTTCCTGGCTTCCTGTACCTTGTTCTAGTGGCCCCAAGTATACTCATTATTCGGCACACCGGGTACTTTGTCAATTCTGTTTTGATCAGGATATTCCCCCGGCGTTCAAAGATATGGTACCATCTCTTCCTTCTTTGGACCCTTTTTTGAGACTCCAGGCCTTCTCCTACTGGTTGCAGAGGAGCCCTCAGTTTGTAGTGCCCAATTCCTAGAGAGGAGTTTTTGCCTCCAATGGTTATACTGGTTATTGGAGGGGAGTACAAAAATCTTTTGTTGACTATGTTGATTCCAGCACAATTGGGAGAGTCCCTAATCTTGACATTTCTTCTGCTCCGACATCCAACAAGCACCCGTCCCTCCCTACTCCTGGAATTGTATCTGCTGCTATGAGTAGCAAAACAAGGTTTGCAGAATGGCATGCTTCCAGGGGAGGTTGGGTGACTTATGCACAGGATTTCCTAGAAACTTAGTCAGGATGTGACCTTATTGTTGGTGCTTCTGCTGGGGTACCAATTAAGAGGGGGGCAGTAGAGGCCATAGGTGCTAACACTCCCGTAGGCAAAGGTAAAGAAAAAGCAATTAAGCAGGAAAAGTTGAAGGAAGCTGAACTCGAAGAAAGTGTAGAGGGTATTGGCCCTGAAACGAAAAAGAGGAAGACTAGGAAATCCCAAAAGCAGTTGGTGCTTTTTGAGGAAAAGGAAGTCGGGCAACCTTTAGCTACAAGGACCCGGGTGAAGACTAAGGTAGAGTCTTCTTTCTCCCAAGTTCCTGTGAGTTCTTCAGTCCATGGTTCTTTGGGACCCTCTGACTTTGTACTTCAGTCTCCCTTAGGACCCTCTAGGAGTACTTCTAGTAAGCACAAGAAACTTGGAGACCCTGTAGAGAGAGAGAGAAAAGGGCAAGGCCTGTTTCCTTCTTCTCTCTTTTATGTTGCAATTTGTTGTTATTTTCTTGAACTGATGAGTGATTATTTTCCTTGCAGTCCAAGCGTAAGTCAGACCCCAAGAAAGGTAGAAGTCAATCATCTGGTGAAGATGTGGTATGGTTTTCCGCCATTCGTGCCTTCTCCTGTTTGCTTTCATCCCCTTCTCTAGTGTTGTATATTTGTGATGCCCTGTTACTTATACTTATTGTTGTTTGTGTTGTTGTTTTTTTTTTTATTTAGGTGGAAGTACCTCCTCCCACGGCTGGTAGGACTTTGGAGGAGGAAATGGTTGCAGCTGCATCTCAAGGTGTGGAAGAGGAGGCCCCCAGTGGTGGTGTTACTAGGGAGGCTGGGCAACCAATGCAGGGTGTCCAGGCTTCCCAGGATCCCGAGGTTTCTCAGCTCCCTGTGTCCCAAGATCCTCAGTCCAAGCAGACTCCTAGTCCCATCAGAACTGTGTTGCCCCAGACTATGTTAGATAAAGAAGCTTTGGGAGGCACGTCTCCATCTAGGCAAACGGGGGAGCTCTATTTTCCCTTATAATAGTGTTTAATCCTTTTTCTCTTGTATTCCCCCTTTTTTGAGTTTTCTTTCTCCGTTTTCCTTTTCAGGCCAAGCCAGTGGGAAATCCGTCCCTGGTGCTGCCTCTTCTTTGGAATCGGAGGATTCTAAAGGTGGGTGTAGATCGTTCTTACTGTGTTTCCTTTTCTTTCCTTCTTTTTATGCCTTTCCCCTGTCTTTTTCTTCTATGGCGAAGCCCCCTGCGCCCTTACCTTCTTTTAGCCATTTTGCTAAGGTTTCCTCACCCTTTCTTCAACTTGCTATGTGTCCTTTCTTAGAGTCCTCCAAGAAATCAGAGGAGCAAGAGGAGGAGGCTCCGCCCTAGAAGGCCGATACTGGTTTCCCTTCTTCCCTCTTTTACTTTCTTTTCTTTCCCTTTTTTTTTTTTTTTTTTTTTCTTTTTTTGAACTAAGTCTGTTTCCTCCTCTCTTTTTTTTTTTTTTTTTTTTTTTTTTTTTCAGGAGTTGATACAGGTGTTAGGGATTCTGAGTTTGTGGTTCCTGAGGGGGCTGTGGGATCCGTTCAGGTTGCTGATCTTCAAACTACCCAGAAGGCTGAAGGTTCCCCGGCTCCTACAGGTGGAGATACAACGATGGGGGAGGCTTCGGGAGTAGCTGCTTCAGACCCTGATTCAAGGCTTCCCTCCTTCCTGGCCCGTTTTGATCTTTTGGAGTTCAACAGCCTCCCTGCTAGCCATTTTCATTCCTTTGGGCCTTCTTATGGCAACTTCTTGGGCTTCTCCGTGCCTACTGAGGGTTTGCCTTTGCTAGAAGGGTTGCTCAAGAGTCATGGAGACTTTACCAGTGGTTTCAGGGGAGGTGTTTTTCTGGGCAACATCCTGATGGAGCTGTTGTGTGCCGTGCTGATTTCCTTGAGGGATTCTTCTCTAGATTCCTTATCTAAAGAGAAGCTTTTGGAGTGGAGAGGAGTGGTGCAGGACCTTTTGGAAGCCAAGTTCAACTTGTCCTTCTTGCTAGAGTACTTGCATTCATTGGCCCATATGCTATTCCAGAGACAGGTTTCCAAGAGTATAGATGCTGAGATCGCTGCTACTGAGGAGGCTCTAGCTCATGCTCATAAGGTCTTGCAAGATTTGAAGATTAAGAGGCAGAGGGTTCTTTCTTCTTTAGCTGTCCCTGTTATTGCCCCAGATGTTTCTTTGTTGGCTGGCCTTATTTCCTAGTTTTTCCCTTTTTTTTTTTTTTTTTAGTTGGCTCAGATGTGTACAAACAATTTGGGGTTGTATAAGTTTCTATTTTTCTTTTGCTTGAACACTACTTCTGCATAGATTTGTATTTGTGTTTCGAGACTACTTCTAATTTTCTTAAAAGCATGTGGATTTTTTTTTTTTTTTTTTTTTTGTACTGAGTCCTGGGCCATGGTCCCTACAAGTTTTGTTGTAGGTCCTGGGCCATGTACCCTTGTGGTTGTTTTGCTGCGCAAATACTGAACTGGGTACACTAGGCGATTTCTTTTCTCTCTTTTTTAGTCCCAGTTCATGAACTTGGCAAGTTTTTTTTTTTATTGTCAAGTACTGAGCTAGATATCCTGAGCATTTGCCCAGGATCCTAGATCATGTATTTGAAACCAATTGTGGGGTGGGTCCTGGGTCAAGTGTCAAGCATTTTTTTTTTTTTGCCTTTTTTTTTTTTTTGGCCCAGGTATCCTCCCCTAATTCTGCCCATGCTTGGTCTTTGCAGTATTTAGAATTTAATAACTGAGGAGAAAATAAAAGTGATTTTATTGAACTAAAACATAATTACTATTCAAGGGACATAGTAAAGTCATCAAAGATAGTAAAGCTCACAGAGTGTCTTTCTACCACGGGTTCCTAAACAAAATTACTTAAACGAGAATTCATAATAAAAGCAAAGAAAATGATGAAAACATTTAGCAGGTTGGAGAGTCGTCAAAAGGACCCCGGCATACTGAGACCACTTTCATTCTTATGCATAGTGTTGTTTCAGCCACTTCCCATTTATGGGCTCTGTCAGGACTATCCCATCTTCCTTCGCAAGGTAGTAATATCCACTATCATAGGCTTCTCTGATGAGGTAGGGTCCTTCCCATTTTGGGGCAAATTTAGAGGGTCCTGGGAGGTTCCTCCTTACATGCTTTGCTGTTCTTAGTACCAATTCCCCTTCAGTGAAAGCCCTTGGGCGTACTGCTTGTGTCTATGCTCTAGTCATTCTTTGTTGGTACCTCTAACTTCTCCTCTTGGCTAGTTCTCTTTCTTCCTCTACTCCTTTTAGATCTGCCAGCATCCTTCCATTGTTTGCGTCCTCGGTGTCTTTCTGGTTTTCTTCAAGTACTATTCTTGGTGTTGGGACAACTAATTCTACAGGACTGATAGCTTCTGTCCCATAGACCAAGGAGAATGGTGAGAATCTCGTGGCTGTCTTTACAGAGCTCCTGCATGCCCAAAGTACATCTGTCAAGTGGTCACTCCATTCCCCTCCATACTCATGCTTCATCTTTTTAAGGATCTTCAGGATCACCCTATTAGTGGCCTCAGCCTGGCCATTTCCTTGTGGGTAGTATGGTGTGGACCTTCCATGCTTGATGCAATATGCATTAGTCAGCCCCTTCATGTCTTTGTTTATGAACGGGGTCCCATTGTCATTGATCAATCTTCTAGGGATCCTGAACCTTGTAATGATATGTTCTCGAATGAAGTTTGCCATGGCTGCTTCAGTGGCCTTTTTCAAAGGGATAGACTCTACCGATTTTGTAAAGTATTCAGTGGCCGCTAAAATCCATATGTAACAATTGGATGGGGGGTTTATAGGACCTATGAGATCAAGTCCCCAAGTGTGGAAAGGCCATGGTGTTGTCATATCCTGCAACACATTTGGGTGAGTATGGATTGCATCCCCAAGGACTTGACAAGCGTGGCTGGTTTTGACTAATTCCTCGGAGTCCCTTTTCATTGTTGGCCAGTAGTATCCCAACAGTAGTAATTGTTTATAGAGCCTTCTTTTTCCTGGGTGACTTCCACAATCACCGAAATGGACTTCCTTAGCTTCCCTTGGCCTCAGGCATCTTAGGGGATCCCCACTGTATCCCCTTTTGAATAGGATCCTGTTTTGCAAGAAGTACTAGACCGCAAGCTTCTTCAGCTAGTGGGCTAGTGTCCTATCAGTTGGTAGGATACCTTGAGCCAAGTATTCCATGAAGGGAGTTCTCCAATCTTCTGTGTCGGACCGTGTGCCTTACCGATCCATCCAACGACTAATAGGTGTAGGATGAGGGGGCACAAATCTTTTATAGCATTCGATCGCAGACCAAGCCCATTGGTGTTGGAGTAAATTATGAAATCCCTCACAATCCCTCACTCACAATGCAGCTCCAACGACTCGAACCTATGACCTTGGCTCTGATACCACTTGATATGCCACAAATTGAATGACCCCTTGTGATTAAACCAATTAATTAATTAGCCAAGTTATTAATTAATCAATTTATTATGCAATTGCGTAGCAGCGCAAACAAATCACCGAATAACTAAATATGCAGCGGAAATTAAATGACACGGTGATTTGTTCACGAATGGGGAAAACCCTAATGGCAAAAACCCCACCGGGTGATTTTCAGGTCACCACTCCCGAAACTCCACTATTATCAAATCAAGCGGTTACAAGTAAAGGAATCCCAAGTACCTTACCAACCTACAGTTGAACCCTTACCCCAATACCCAATTGGACTTGATCTGTGGTGACAATTTCCACCTTTAATGCACGGCTCCCAAGTACGTGACTAACCAGATGCGCGGATCCCAGTACGCGACTTCAAACACCAACTTAGAAGAAAAGGTTGGTTGCAAAGTTCTTCAGTTCATCCTACGCAATGAAGATCAGGAAGATACTTGGTCACAAAACCCTTTGGTGCAAATACACAGCAACTTCTTCAGAGAAGATGAACTAGGTCAAGAACTTCGTCTTTGATCACAATTTGCTTGAACAAGGATTGCTCAATGCTTTTGCAACTTGTGTCTATGTTGACGGCTCTTAAAACAATCCTTTTATATGTTTAGGGTTAGAAGAAAAGAAGGCCCAAAAACATATTCACGGATCCCAAGAAAATCAGATCAGAAAACCTGATTTTTTAAATCTCGACAAATAGCAGGTGTCGAGGAGCTATCGAGCAGGTGTCGAGCTTTAATGAAAATGCACTTCAGCTTGATTTTTCTTGGACAGACTTGATAACTTCAACACTTGATCTTGAAACCTTGTTTCTTGAAATATTAAAAACACCTAGAACTACCCAATTACAAGTAGAGTGCTTTTTGTCAAAGGATTAGCCAATTTACATAAATAAGTATGACATATGTTCTTAGCATGTGAACCACATATGTCCTAACATTCTGTAACAAATACAGCGTAGCTCTCCTCCTTGTCCATCGAGAGTTGACATTCTTGACATTTTTCCTGTATAGTTGCTGCCTCTTTGTTCATATTAGGCCAGTAGTATCCCATTCGTTGCATTCTTCTATATAGACTGATCTTTTCTACAGTCCCACAGACTTGGGTATGTAGCTCTTCTAATCTCAGTTTTCCTTCCTTCTCGTTGATACATCTGGATAGGATCCCTCCAGGCAACCTCCTGTATAGTTCCCCTTCTATCAGAGCGTAGGCCCTCAGCTCTCTAATACTCCCTCTGGGTCCTGCCTCTTTCATTTTTTCTTTGACTTCGCACCTCCAATCCCACTGCTTGGACTCTCTAGGGGACATCTTTTGAAGGATTCTTATGATAGAATGTTCTTGCTTTCCTATTCTTACTAGCGTGTCCCTTCCTTTGAATGGTACTTCGGATCCTAAGGTGGCAAGTGCATTAGCAAACCTATTCTCACTCCTCTGAGTCTACTCTATGCTAAAGGTTTGGAATTCCTGCTCCAGCCTTTGCGCCCAAGTCCTGTAGGCTACTAAACTTTGTTCTCTTAGTGCAAAGTCACCTTTCACCTGGGAAACCATAAGATTGGAGTCCCCCAATACTTTCATATGCTTTACTCCTATACTGAGTGCTACAGTTAACCCGGTCAAGTATGCCTCATATTCAGTTGCATTATTAAAACAGGATAACCCAAGCTTGAAAGACAAGGGTATGGTATCCCCATCCTCACAGCTTAGTACAACTCCCACTCCATTTGAGGTCGTTGTAGCTGACCCATCGAATCTCATTGTCCATTTCTTTCCTGGGATCTTTGCTACTGCTACCTTACCCGGGATCTCTTCACTCAGTGAGCTTTCTTCCTCTCCTGAGAACTGTGCTAGTAGATCTGCTATGACTTGGCTTTTGACAGCTTTGGGGGTCCTGAGGCCTATGTCATATTGAGAGAGCAAGATAAGTCACTGAGCTATTCTTCCTGTTCTAGGTGTTTTTAATACTTCAAGAAACAATATTTCAAGATCAAGTGTTGAAGTCATCAAGTCTGTCCAAGAAAAATCAAGCTGAAGTGCATTTTCATTAAAGCTCGACACCTGCTTTCTGTCAAGAATTAAAAAATTAGATTTTCTGATATGATTTTCTTGGGATCCGTGAATATGTTTTTGGGCCTTCTTTTCTTCTAACCCTAAACATATAAAAGGATTGTTTTAAGAGCCGTCAACATAGACACAAGTTGCAAAAGCATTGAGCAATTCTTGTTCAAGCAAATTGTGATCAAAGACGAAGTTCTTGACCTAGTTCATCTTCTCTGAAGAAGTTGCTGTGTATTTGCACCAAAGGGTTTTGTGACCAAGCATCTTCCTGATCTTCATCGCGTAGGATGAACTGAAGAACTTTGCAACCAACCTCTTCTTTTAAGTTGGTGTTTGAAGTCGCGTACTGGGATCCGCGCATCTGGTTAGTCACGTACTTGGGAGCCGTGCATTAAAGGTGGAAATTGTCACTACAGATAAAGTCCAATTGGGTATTGGGGTAAGGGTTCAACTGTAGGTTGGTAAGGTACTTTGGATTCCTTTACTTGTAACTGCTTGATTTGATAATAATGGAGTTTCGAGAGTGGTGACCTGAAAATCACCCGGTGGGGTTTTTGCCGTTAGGGTTTTCCCCATTAGTGAACAAATCACCGTGTCATTTAATTTCTGCTGCATATTTAGTTATTCGGTGATTTGTTTGCGCTACCACGCAATTGCATAATAAATTGATTAATTAATAACTTGGCTAATTAATTAATTGGTTTAATCACAAGGGGTCATTCAATTTGTGGCCTATCATAGGATAATATTTTGCACAAAATCTCTCCACCATTTTATCCCAAGTTTTAATGGATGCAGGTCTCAGCATGGTGTACTAAGTGTATGCTCTGTCCACTAAGGATTTAGCAAACTCTCTTAGACACAGCTCTTTGTTTCCTACGTAAGGACCCATGGTGTGAATGAACCTACTCACATGTTCCACAACACTTCCACTTCTTCCATCAGAAGGATGGAACTTTGGGGGTTCATATCCTTTAGGGCATGGCTTGCCAAGGAGCTCTGGTGGGAATGGGGGATCTCGAGAGGATCCTCGAAAGTTTTTCCCTTTCTTGCTCCAGGAGGGCACTGACATCTACCAGCATTAGGTACTAGGGGTTGGTTCCCCCTCCCACTGCTGATCCTCCTTCTGGCTGGGTTCTGTCTTGGTTGCCCATAAGGGGAACATTGTCCCTGATTTCCTGTGTCTTGCCTTCTTTGAGGAGGCGAACTTCTTGCTGCAAATCCTTCAACATCGCTGTCATTTGAGCCACGGGGTCTGGCTCTTGCCTTGTGTTCCTTTGTTCTGATACGACCTCTTGCTCTGTCAAGGGCACCTTGCTTCTTTATCTGGAGGCCACTTCATTTTCTCCCACAGGCTCAGAGGCCGCAGGTGGCATATTAGTACCTTTGTTGTTCCTTGGTCTTTGAGCCATGCTCTGCGAAGGGATTGCTTCTTCCCTCTTCTTTACCCAGTCCCCAACGGAGTCGCCAAAATGTGAGAGTGCTTTTATTTTTAGCACACAAGCCCAAGGATCTTGGGCTAAATAATTGTGATTTGGTGGACTGGGCTTGGTTCACTGTAGCTAAAGGGCTGTTTAGGAACCAAGCAGTGCACAGGGCAAGTTTTCCTACAACATAAATAAACTAACAAGCGAGAATATTTGTATTGAGTGACAACAAAAACAGCAAAGGAATGCAAAATAATCAAGAAATACACGAAGCAGTGGTTAGGCATCCTCGGATTAATGAAAGGAACTTTATTAATTTTCTTTGATTATGGTTATAGTGTGCTCACTAAGACGTGATACAAGGTTCAAATAAGCTCAAAAATTACAGACTTTGATGGCTATCCAAGCCTCTAAGACTTGCAAAGTTTGAATCCTTTTGAATTCAAGTATGTGCTATAGTGGCTAGTTATGGGATGCCGGGAAATGTTCCTCTGTTTTCCTTGAATTTTACAGAGTTCTCTCAATGATTCTGTTATGATATTCTTACTGCCCCCCTTTCAACGTTGGTTGCTTCTTCCTTTTATAATGTGGCTCTAGGGCTCCAGGGCATCAATGATTTCTCTCTTTTGCCTCTCCCTGGTACTAGAGCTCATGCCGTGTCAGTTACCCAGAGGGTTGGTCCTTTCCTTCTTCCTCATAACTTTCTCCTTTTGGTGCTGCCAAGCTGAAAGCCTATTACTGACTTTCTATTTCAAGATCTCCTCAGGTTGCTGACTTTAGCTGTTAGCCTTCTTCACTTTTTCAGCTTTTGGCTACCCTCTTTTCTTGTCGTTTTTCCCAAGTAGTTAGAACCTTTTACTGCTGGGTTGAAAGTTTCCTTCTAGCCACTTCCACTTATAGTTTCTCATTCTGGGTTCCTTGAGGTATTGTTCCTTTATTCATGAATGGTTGCTTTATACCTTCTGATTCCTTATTGTATCACTGGGCGCTTGAGAGGGACCTATCTGTCCTTCGTTCTTTGTGCTCTTTGGTACTTTCCTTTGAGCCGTTTTAATCCTATAGAGGCTGTGTTGTGCATCCCAGGGATCCCGGGCCCTCGGCAGTCTCTAGGATCCCGGCCCAATTCTTCCTGTTGTGCTTCTTTTGGCTTACTGATCTTGGCTGGCTGGGCATTTCCTTTGCTTCATGGGTTTTAAAGCTTGTTCCTTCGTGGGTCTTTGGATCCCAACTCTTTTATTTCTCTAGTTTTATTTCTCGTGGGGTTAGCCCAATGTGTTATTTCTTTGGGCCTTGGGTTGTGATTTTTTGAACCTCAACAGAATTTTTAAAAGTTAATTCTACTTGATCCCTTGATTTACACGTGTGGGAGTGCTATTTTGTGTGCCCCATAATTGCCACTGACGCTTCAAAGCCTACGAAGTGCCATTAATTACTCTAGGCGGCGCATTGTTCCCCAGATCTAATGGTTAGACACAGATCCAACGATTGATCTTTTTCTTGGAATTTTGAGCGGGATAACTCCCACTCATTTTCACTCCCTATATAAAGCCTTGAGGGAAATCATTTTCCCTTTACTTTACAAATTTTTAAGTTTTCCAGGGACTTCAAGCATTCCAACTCACAAAACTCCCTACACTCCTAAGTTTCCCTAACTCTTTTCCTTAAGAAATTTCCAAAAGATTTTTCCAAAGGTTCAGGATTTAATACATTTGTTTTTGTAAGTATCTATCTCTTTAAGCTTTCCTTTTCTCCTCGGCTGACCTTCTCGGCCTTCTTTCTTTTTTAGAAAAACCTTCTTCGCGTCATCTACGTTTGCTTAGATGGGTAGATTCAAGCACTTAGTAGACTCTTCGGCTGATATGAAGGGTTTTAGGGCCAAATACCATATCCCACACGGAGTAGGCCTACAATATTGTGCCCCGGACCAAATACTTACAAATAGAGGGGAGGGTGAAGTTGTCATTCCAATGATCGCCTTTATAGAGGGAGGAATGGCACTTCCTATGAGTAGGATAACCAGAGACTACCTAATCAATTACAGGTTGTGTCCCTATTAGTGCGCTCCCAACCTGTTTAGAGTCCTAGGGAGTGTAGATGATCTGAATGACCAAATGAACTTAGGGCTCACATGGCACGACGTCGTTCATATGTATGAGTGCCATTCCCTTGCCAGCGCGGGATATTACCTCAAATCTCGGTCCGATGTCGTTAGATTGAGATCTTCCCTTCCTAAGTCCAATAAGGGTTTGAAGGATGACTATCTGGTCGCCTCTGGGGAGTGGCATAATGGTCTTCACTACCCAATTAGGGCAAGAAAACCAAGTGGGGTACCTTAGGATTAGTTCCCTTAGCAAGGACTTTATCTCTTTTTTCTTTTTTTTTTCAACTCTGCCTTAACATTCTGCCTTCTCGGATAATAGTTTTTATTGATCTAACCATAATTTCCTCCTCGGATGTTTTTGCAGATAAAAACCACGTTGCTCCGAGACTCAGTTTTGTCAATGTACCGGGTCTCAACAAACTACTGAGATTTGAGATATTCATAAGCGAAGAAATATAGCTATGGGCCGTTCAATTAATTTTGGATTACAATCCCCTGTCTCGCATATTTCAGGACATAGGCCAAGCAATAAGGGCTAGTAACCCTAGATTAGCACACATAGACGTCTCTAAGCCAGGGTTTTTGGCTCGGAGAGACCTTCTGCCTGTTGAGCTACCCATTCAACGCATCCCTCAGGAAGTAGCCACTCCGAGAGAGGAGATAGCTTCTACACACTTGTCCTTCGAAGCTGAGATCGACCAATTCCACCTTGAGGAGGAAAGTGAAGTGCCAGAAGGCCTGTTGAAGTCTCAGACTCTGAAGCTGGACTTGATAGATTCTCCGCAGCAAACTTTCTAAGACTTGCAATTGCCCAGATTGATACCAGTTCAAAGGAAGAAGAAGAAAAATAAATGGCCTTGAACCAAAGGAAAAGTCTGAGGGATCTTATCGCCGAAAGGAACAAGGGGTTGTCTTGGAAAGAAGCCCCCAAGTCCCAAGCCCCTCCCACTCTTCCTCCTCCTCCCCCTCTACCCCCAACTGACCTCAGATTACATGCCATGAAAGATTTAAAGAAGAAAAGGTCAGTGCAAGAGCTTGAGGGGGGAGAGGTGGCCCCTCAGAAGGGCACGAAACAACAGAAAACTACCAAAGACTCCAAGGATAAGACATCCTCCTCTATGGATAGCTGAGAGAAGCAAAATCTGGCCAAGGTGCGCATTCAACACCGTACCTGGTCTCCTCGGCTAGAGGTGGATGGGGCCGCAATCCCTTGGAACACCTCTACCCAGGATTTCCAAAGAGGTCATTCTGCACATGTAGCTGAGGCCTTGGAGCAGCCACTCCTTTTACCCAAGGACATGGACACTATGAGGAAGCTGAAGCAACAAAAGCTCTTCATGTCCCAAAAAAGGGACCTTGTTATGGTAAGTTCATAGCCTCACACTTTTTATTTATTTAAGTACTAATAGGTTTTCTGTTCTGTTCACATGGGATTACAATATTGTTCTCGTGCAGATTACCCAGGAGGTCTTTGTGACCGAGGAATGGGTTAAGGAGGCCCGAAATGATGCTAAGAACGAGGTCCATTTCTACCTCGAGACTGAAAAGGCCTTAGGGGCCATAAAGGAGGAGAACAAGGACCTGCTCTCCAAACTAGCTGCTGAGGACAGAGAAAGAGAATTTGCTCATGCAGGATTAAAGAATGCCAAGGCACAAGCTGAAGACCAACACAAGTTGCTTTATCAAATAGAGATAGAGTTGGCTATTTCAAGGCAACTTGTGCTGGATCTGAGGGCAGAGTTGCAACAAGTTAAGGAGGCAGCTTAATTGGCTAGGGAGACAGCCGAGGCTAAAAGGCAAGCATCCTATATCCTTGGCATGGAGGAGACACAGGCCAAGTTCACTGAGGAGCTAGCTGAGGTTTTTACGGATTACTGCAATACAACATGGGATAAGGCCCTTAATGTTGCAGGAGTCCCTGCAGACTTGGCGTGGAGGTAGCTTGGAAGCATATACTATCACCCAGATATCCGTGAAGTCCTAGGTGCCATTCCTCCTCCTTCTGCCCTTGTTCTAGAGACTTCAGAGCAACCCCTAGCTGCCCAGAATGCTCTCCCCCTCCTGAGGCCTCGAAAGGATCCGGCTAAGCTGGTGATCAAGGCTAAAGGGTTGAGATGACCAAAGACAAAGGCAAGGGTAAGGAGACCAAGCCCCCCTCAGAGGCCAAGGAAGCTGCCAAGGCCAAGGAAGTCGAAGTTAAGGCAAAGGAAGTCGAAGTTAAGGCAAAGGAAGCAGAGGCCAAGACTAATGAAGCTGATCCTAAGGCCAAGGACACTCCTATTTCCCAGCCGAGCCAGAAAGAAGCTCCTCCTCCTCCAAAGGCCAAGGCTTAACACTTAGGATTTTCTTGTAGTTTCTTTTGTAGTAGTTTCTTTTTGTATTGACATTCTGTCAGTGTATATAATGTACTCCCTCTTTTGTTTAGTGAAAATGTTTTTCTCTTTATCTCTTGTTCCTTTGCTTTATGTGCTTTGAAGCTTATTACTTTCACAAATAGCATTGAACTGTTGTTACTTCGACTTCAATAAAAGCTAACAATAATACACTGCTAATAATCTAAGTAATTTGATCAAGTACCAGAAATAAAGAGGTATATCACATGTTTGTTTTGTGAATTGAACCTTCTACAATAAAGGTTGAATCTGATAAATTTATACTTTGTAAAAGAAAATAAAAGGGCCAGACAACCTTCATCCTGCTCATCACTTAGATAAATAAATAGAAACTTCAACCTATTTAAAGCTCTCAATCTGAGGAGTTGAGTATAAACCCGGATCTGTTTTGACACTTAGTGAAAAACAAATAGATGTCCCAGAGTGTTAATTTCTCCAAAGTATGTGGTCCAAGGAGCTAAACATAACTTAGGTTCTATTCAACACTTAGAAAAAATGAATAGATGTCATTGAGTGTTAATTTCCCTAAAGTATGTAGTCTGAGGAGCCTGACATAATTTAGGTTCTGTTTAACACTTAGAAAAAATGAATAGATATCATTGAGTGTTAATTTCCCCAAAGTATGTGGCCCGAGGAGCCTGACATAACTTAGGTTTTGTTTAACACTTAGAAAAAATGAATAGATGTCATTGAGTGTTAATTTTTCCAAAGTATGTGGTCCGAGGAACCTAACATAACTTAGGTTATGTTTAACACTTAGAAGATGTCATTGAGTGTTAATTTCCCCAAAGTATGTGGTCTGAGGGACCATGCATGACTAAGGTTTTGTTTAACACTTATAAAGATGCCGTTGAGTGTTAATTTTGCCAAAGTAGGTGGTCCGAAGGACTAGGCATGACTTAAGTTCTGTTTAACACTTATAAAGATGTCATTGAGTGTTAATTTTACCAAAGTAGGTGGTCCGAGGAACCAGGCATAACTTAGGTTCTGTTTAACACTCATAAAGAACGAATAATGGGAAGTACAATGCCTTTATACAATAAAAGAACGTATTGAAAAATGAAACTTTCATTAATAATAATACATTTTCAGGTTGTTTACATTCCAAGGGCGCGGTATTACATGCTCATCTAAGTCTTCCAGAAAATATGCTCCTATACCAGCCACCAAGGTGATACGATATGGTCCTTCCCAATTGGGCCCTAGCTTTCCTCACGCATGGTTCTTTGCAGTACCCAAAATCTTTCTAAACACCAAGTCACCAGGCACTAATGGCCTCAGCTTCACATTGACATCATAACCTTACTTGAGTTTGTGTTAATAATATGCCAACTGAACTATTGCATTTTTTTCTTTTTTTCTTCAATAAGGCCTAAGCTCTTTTCAAGCAACCCATTGTTACCGCTTGGACTGAAAGAACTTGTCCTCAGCGTAGGGAATCCAGTCTCTTAAGGAATGACAGCCTCAACTCCATAAATCATTGAAAAGGGGGTCTCTCCTGTTGACCTGTGAGGTGTAGTTTTATACGTCTAAAGGATATGTGACAACTCTTCTACCCATTTTTCCTTCGCATCATCCAGCCTCTTCTTGAGTCCATTCCCTATGATCTTGTTTACAGCCTTGGCTTATCCATTTCCTTGGGGATAAGCTGAGGTGGAATACCTGTTCGTAATTCCAAGATCACAACAGTATCTCCTGAAAGATTTATTGTCAAATTGAAGGTCATTGTCTGAGATGAGGGTACGAGAGACCCCGAACCGTGAGACAATGTTTTTCCAAACAAATTTCTTAGCGTCCACGTCCCTGATATTTGCCAAAGGTTTAACTTTAACCTACTTGGTGAAGTAGTCTATGCCGACCAGTAAATATCTTTTGTTCCTTACTACTTTGGGAAAAGGGCCAACAATATCTAAACCCCATTGAGCAAATGGTCATAGGCTGGACAGGGGATTAAGGACTCCTCCTAGTTGGTGTATGTTTGGTGCGAATCTTTGGCATTGATCACACTTCTTCACATATTCTTGTGCTTCTTTCTGCATATTTGGCCATTAATAGCCCTGAGTGATAGCTCTGTAAGATAAAGATCTGCCTCCTCTATGGCTTCCACAAATCCCTTCATGTAATTCCTCAAGGAGCATCTTTGATGCCTCAAGGTGAATGCAGAGTAGATACGTCCCAGAAAAAGAGTGCTTGTATAATTTTTGGTCCTCAGATAGCCAGAAACGAGGCGCCTTTCTCCGTATTTTGTCAGCTTCTGTTTTATCCTCCGGCAAGATGTCCTCTCTTAGAAATAATACTATGAGATCCATCCAGCTAGGCCCTACTCTGACTTGGTGAATATGGACCACCTCTCCCTTTACCTCCGTGGGTTTGCACAAGTCTTCTATAAGGATAACCCGAGGTAAGCTTTGAGCTGAGGAGGTTGCAAGAGTGGCTAAAAAATCAGCATGTGTGTTTCTGCTTCTAGGGACGTGCAGTAGGCTGAATGATTCAAATCTTGATTGTAAATGCCTAACTTGACTTAAGTACTCTTGCATTCTCTCATCTTTCGCTTCCATCTCACCTCTCACTTGGCCAACGACCAGTCTCGAGTCCGAGAACATCTTTACTGCTTTCTCCCCCATTCTTTGAACCATGGACATTCCTTCCAGTAAAGCTTCGTATTCAGCTTCATTATTTGTAGCCGAGAAAGCCAGTCTTAGTGATTTTTCAATGATGATTTGTTCAGGAGAAACCAAAACTAGCCCTACTCCGGAATCCCTTTGATTTGCTACACCATCAACATACACTTTCCAACATAAAGGTGCTTGTAGAGAGATGGTGCCAACTGATTTTCCATCCATGTTCTGTGTTGTTGCCACTTCCTCTAATGGAGGTTCAACGAACTCGACCACCAGATTCGCGAGGACCTGGTCTTTGACAGAGGTACAAGGCATGTACTTGATGTCGAAAACCCCTAGAACTGTGCCCCATTTAGTAATCCTCCCCGTGTAATCAGCACTTCAAAGTATAGCCTTGAGTGGAAGCTGAGTCAGGACAACAACTGTGTGTGCTTGGAAGTAATGGGGAAGCTTTCATGTACCATGCACCACCGCCAAGATGGCTTTCTCCAATGGTAGATAACGAACTTCGACCTCATGTAGTGACTTGCTCACGTAGTAAACTGGCCATTATATGCCACTATCAACTCGTATCAATACCAAACTTATAGCATGAGGGGCTACAATGATATAGGCAAACATGACCTCATCTGCCTCAGGACTGGACATGATGGGTGGTCGAAATAGGTATTCCTTAAGTTGCTGGAAAGCCAAATCACACTCCTCGGTCCACTCAAATTCCTTCCACTTATTCATCAAGAGGAAGAAGGGTCTGCACCTTTCCGCTGATCATGAAATAAACTGATTCAAGGCAGCAATCATTCCGGTAGGCTTCTAGACCTCTTTGGGATTTCGAGGTGGTTGCAAACTATTAATGGCTTTGATCTGATCGGGGTTAACCTTGATTCCCTTATGAGTCACCATGTATCCCAAGAATTTGCCTGATCCCACACTAAATGAGCACTTGGAAGCGTTTAGGCACAACTTGTGTTCCCTCAAAATTTCAAAGATGTTTCTGAGGTCTCCTACGTGCTCGGACACCACCTTGCTCTTCACCACCATGTCTTCTATATAGACCACTTTTGCCTAACTACGGTTCAAACATTCTCGACATCATCCTTTGATAGGTAGACCCTGAGTTTTTCAAACCAAAGGGCATCACCTTGTAGTAATAATTTCCTATAGGAGGGACAAAAGCTGTCTTTTCTTGATTGTCCAGGACAAGTGGTATCTAATAATACCCTTGAAAGGCGTCTAAGAAGCTCATCCGAGGATGGCCCACTATTGCATCCACCGGCTGATCTATCCGAGGCATACGGAATGGATCTTTTGGGCAAGTCTTATTCAGATCTGTGAAGTCCACACACACTCGCCACTTCCCATTCTTCTTTTTCACCACCACAGTATTGGCCAACCATTCAAGGTAGAAAACTTCCTTGATAGCCCCTGCCCGCTTGAGCTTCATCACCTCGTCTCTGACAGTATTTCTAAAACGTGGATAGTTGATGGTTTCTGCTGATACTTGTCCCATCAGCCTTCTCTAGAAGTCTTTGGGGGTGGTTGTAAGGCTGAAAAAGTATTGTTCAGAGATCACTTCCCCATTAATGCAGCCAGAGAGTTATCTACAGAGCATTCAATGCGGTGGTAACAGCTTTCCCTTTGATATTTTTGGACTCTCATCTTTCTTGTATGCTTATGGTGTACGTCCCTATCACTGGAGCTTCCAAGAAGGTCTCCTTGATCATTAGGATCTACACCAGACCCGTGTTTAGCCTATCCGAGGAGATATTCCTCCTCGGACCACCTTCCCATTTGTGTCTTGCTCATTAAGTCCTGAGTCTGAACCATTCATTTGTCCTCAGATTATTCACGCTCTCGGCCAAGACCCAGGGCCCAATATATGATTTAGGCATTTAACCCTACAAACACTATTTTTTTTTTTTTTCTAAAGAAAAATAGTACTAATTTAAAAAGTTTAGAGATATAATAAAATGTCACAATATTTTCATAATACTCTTTGTTTTTAGTTGTGGTCAATCCTAGTCTATTATTTTATTATTTTATTTTATTTTATTTTATTTTGATATACGAAAGATTTGACACTTCAACTGTTGTGAAAATTTGTTGTTTTTTAACACAATTGTAAATTTTATTTAGTAAATTTCCTTACATGATATACATGTGTCCCACTCACTACCTTAATTTATTTATTTATTTTTTCCTTCACTTTTTTCTCATCTACCTGTTTCTTCCTCCATCCCTATCAAATATCTTTTCTTTTCCTCCACTCACCATCTTGTCTCTTCTTCAGGTCTTCTTCCTCACCCAAAATACAGTTCTTCTTCTTCACCCAAAAGACAAGAAGAAAGAAATATATTACACAAAAAAAAAAAAAAAATGAGAGAAGAAGAAGCTGTAGCTGCAGAAGAAGAATCTCGCAGTAGAAGAAGAAGCCCACAACAGCAGTGGATTTATGGGTTTATGTTGGAATTGAAAATTGCACATTTGATTTAGAATTTTGCAGTATATTTGGTTGGTTAGAAGTTGGAGGAAAGGAAAAGAAAGAAGAACCACTACTACCTCCACGGTGCGATTCTTCTTTTGGGCTTCTTGCAATTGATGAGGAGGGAGCATAGAGTGTAGAGAAATTCTTCTCTTACATGACGGTATTTTTTTTTATAAAGATCTTCGTAAAATTGGGATTTCAAAATAAAAATAAGGGTAGTTTAGGGATAATGTTAAAAATGACAAACGGTAACATTTCAAACTTATTTGCGTTTTTGGCAAAGCAGGTTCAAGGTCCGTTTTCAAAATGCAATAGTCCTTCGTATTTGAAAAAGTTGTTTTTTGATAACGCGCGATGACAATAATTTACCAAACATGCATTTTAGATTTTGGGCTTGGAAATGCGCGTTTTGGGCTCTAAAAAGTATAAACAAACGCACACTTGATTTAAGTTAAAAAGCCGAAGCCCATCTTAGTTTTATTTTTGCGTTAAAAATCTAAATCTTGTGTTTATTGAACTATTTTTTTAAAGAAAAAAAATATTGAACCATAATTAAGAGCATGCTAAATTTAATAAAGATTAAAATTTGGTGAAATTATTTGATACTTTTTGGAAAATTAAACATTTCTCTTATTTCAAAGTGAACATTACATATGGGTCTCGTTTATATATAAGACTTACATTTATGTAAGAGTAGAGCGTAGCCTATTGAAGATACTGAACAAAAAAACATGTCCATGAGTTTTTTTTTTTTTTTTTTTTCTCTCTCTCTCTCTCTTCTCTCTTTCTTCTTCAAAATTTGGACTACACATTTGACGCTTTACTATCATATTTACAAATTTGTTTTCTATACTATAATTAAGGTGTTAAATGACAGTATAATTATTTTTGTTGCTATTGTTATAAGTCTAAGAAGTTAGTAGAATACCAAGAAGAATTATAAAGAAAAATTATTAAAATAAAAGAACAATAAGACATAGTAAATGTTGTTGATGATGAAAAAAATGTCAATGAATAAATAATTTCAGAAGATGATGAATATAATAATAACGTTGACTTAGAAGGTGTTTTTTTTTTTTTTTTTAATTTTATTTTAGAAACAAACTAATTGCTACACACACACACACACACACACTTAATTACACTCTCACCAAGTTCAAACTCATTACTTAACCCAATGTACTGCTACAAAAGGGCCTGACTTAGAGCATCCTTATCAAGGATTGCAAAAATGCAAAAACTTAAATTTTAGCATCTAAAACCCAAAAAAAACCCACTCCATCAAAACTTGCATATGCTAAAAGATTTGCCATCTTGCTACAGTGCACTCTCATTTTTGAGAGCGCATTGTAGCAAGATGTTATAATATTTTAGAGCATTTCCATCAAGGATTCTAAAAATTTTAGATTTTAACACTTCAAAAACCTACTTTATTTATAATACCACCCCACTTTAAGATACATCAAACGTCAAAGCTTCTATATTTTTTACCATTTCATTTAAATAATATAAGCTACTCACTAAAGTACTAATAAAACAACTACACAAAAAACTATAGCAACAAACCAGCCACCTCCTCCACCACCCCTACCATCGCTTCACTTGCCATAACCACCATTGTAGCAACCACAACCCACCACAGCCACGACCACCACAAGTCACAGCACCACCGTGGCAACCACAAACCCCTGCAGGAAGAGAAGAAAAAGAAAAAAAAAAACAAAGTATAACCACCATCCACCAAAATCACAACCAACCACCACAAAAACAACTAGCAAACCCACCAGTTGAATCATCATGCTGAACTAAAACCCACAAGAACCAAAACTAGATCGGTGAACCAAAACCCATCACACACACACAAATCCAGTAGATCGGTGACCCACGACCCATGCTGAACCAAAACCACGACCACAAACCATAGAAAAAAAAAAAAAAAAAAAAAAAAAAGAAGAAGAAGAAACCTCCATCGCCACCACCAGCAAATCGATGAACCAAAACCCATAGGAAGCAAAACCAGATCGGTGAACCAAAACCCATCACACACACGCAAACCCAGTAGATCGGTAATCCACGACCCACGCCAAACCTCTACCACGACCATTGGACCATCGGACTCACGACCTATGCCCATCGGACCACAATCGTCGACCATCAAACCATCACCGCCACCACCCACCACCGATGACCGTCGAACCATCAAACCACGACCCCAAACCCATCAGACCACGAGCCTGACCATTGGACCACGCTGAACCACGGGACAGAGTGGAAAGAAGTGAGATAGGAAAGAGAGATAGAAATGGAAATAGATTCATTGGTGAATAAAAAACTTTTTCTTTTTTTACAATCTAGCTAAAGTGAGCTGTTTTTTATAACAACTCACTGTAGCTTGGTGCTAAATCTTTTAAGATTTAGCATGTTTGATGGAAGTGGATTTTTATCATTTGAGGTGCTAAAAATGCTAAAAAATAGCATTTAGCATTTTTAGCACCTTTAATGAGAATGCTTTTATTGATTTCTAATTCTCTCTCTCCTCATACACGGTTTATTTCTCCCTTTTTTTATTCTTTCCTTCTTCTTTGTTCAGACCTATCATTCCTCTCCTCCGTTTCTTTTTTCTTTTTTTCCTCTCTCTCTCTCTCTCTAAAATCGATCTCCTTGTGGCTCCCCGCTTGAAGCTATCTCATGACTTGGATTTGAACCAATGAAGCTACTTCCCTTCCAATTTTTTTTTTCAATGGGTTTCATTGGTGGGTCACGGTGGCGGTGGTTTGTGGGTTTGAGTTGGAGGCACGGTGGTGAGATCAGAGAATGCATGGGTTGGATCTTTGCGTTACAATTTTGTTTTTGATGGCTGGTTGTTTTTGCTAGATGGTTGTGGTTTTGCTTTTTTTTTTTTTTCTTCCTGTAGTGGGTTAGATCAGCCACCGGTGAGTGCTTGGTTGAGATTTTGTTTTTGCAGTGGCTGGTTGTTTCTGTGGTGGTTGGGTGGTGGTTGGTTGTGATTTTGGTGGATGGTTGTGGTTATACTTTGGGTTTTTTCTTTTTCTTTTCTTCTTGCAAGTGGTTGTGGTTGCCACGATGGTGAGTTGACTTATGGTGGTGGTGGTGGCTATGGTGGGTTGTGGTTGCTACAGTGGTGGTTATGGCAAGTGGAGCAGTGGTAGCGGTGGTGGAGGAGGTGGTTGGTTGGTTGCTATAGTTTTTTGAGTAGTTGTATTATTATTATTTTAATGCGTAGTTTATATTATTTAAATGAAATGGTAAAAAATATAGAAGTTTTGATGTTTGGTGTATCTTAAAGTGGGGTGGTATAATAGACAAAGTAGGTTTTTGAAGTGTTAAATACTAAAATTTTTAGAATGCTTGATGGGAATGCTCTAAAATATTATAACATCTTGCTACAATGTGCTCTCAAAAAGAGATACATAAGACATAAAATAAATATATAAAAAAGAGAAGCCTGAAGAAGAAGAAGAAGCCAGAAGAAGCAGCTAGTAGAAGAAGAAGAAGAAGCCAGAAGATGCAGCCAGTAGAAGAAGAAGAAGAAGAAGAAGAAGAAGAAGAAGAAGAAGCATAGAGGAGAGGAACCTTAGCGGCAGCAAAGGGAGCTCCATAGATTTGCTCTAGTTTTGGGACTGCACGATAGATTTGTGAGATCTGTGATTCTGGGGCCACACCGTGTAATTTGTCTTTTCAACAAAATGGTTAAAATTGGATTTTAAGGAAAAACAGTGGGCAATTTGGGAAATTGGCTGAACCTTCCAATGGTAATATTGCAAACGCACTTGTGGCATTTTGTAATTGCAGCTCCCTTGCTGCCACATGATCTTGTGCATCTCCTTTGTATTTGGAAAAAGGACTTTTTTACAAAGTGCATTTGCAATACGTTACCAAACACGCAGTTTGAATTTTCAGTAGGACTCCTTAAAGTGGAACCAAAAGCACACTAATACATTTTGAAACCTAGGTGATAAATTTTAGGGTTTTTTAATATTTAAATATCATTTATTCAAATTTTGATATTATATAATTCTTTTTGTTTAAGAAACCATTCTTGTTTTTTGAAATCCAAATGTTAATTAAATTTTTGTGTTAAAAGTATTATAAACATCTCTGTTATAAGTTGTTAAGAAAATTGATTTTCAATTATTATTAAGTACACACGTAACAAACTTTTTTTGGCAAATTGTTTAGGGTTAGGTCTAGTACTGTCTGCCCTGCCCACCCATATAATGTTTAGAAACTTCCCAAAAAAATTCTTAATATATTCATTCAAGCTAGTATTATAAGTGGATATTGAAGAAGTTTGTTTCATTAGTACATAAGCAGATCTTCCACGCGTCTTTGAGCTAAAAGCCTAAAATTGATTTCATAGCTGAAAAAGAAAAGGGTTCATAATTTCATACTTAATTATATTCTTAGATCTATAAATTTCATGTTTCTCTAAAAAAAAATCTATAAATTTCATGCCATTTTCTTGTATTAACAATATTTCAGTCATAGTACACAAGATTAAATTTTGAATTTAGTTCATGTACATACATACATACATACATATATATATATATATATATATATATATATATATTCCATTTTCTAACATGTTTTTTTATGCTTTGTAATTGGCAACTACCCTCAACATAGATTTATCCAAGAAATTTCTGAAGAGATCTCACGTATTATATTAAATAGTACACAATTATTTGTTGTTAAATACCCTATTGGAATAGATTCTCGTGTAGAGGAAATAATAAAGTGGCATTTAGATGTTGAGTCAAATGATGTTCGCATGATAGTGATCCATGGCCTTCCAGGAATAGGAAAGACAAGCTGTTTTTAACTTAGTTGCATATCATTTTGAAGGAAGTAGCTTTCTAGAAGATGTTAGGGAAAACTCAAGAACAAACAATGGCATAAGTCAATTACAAGAGACACTTTATTTTGAGATCTCAAGGGGTCGAAATTTGAAGATGCATGGCGTATTTAAAAGAATCAATGTGATCATAATGGACATGCTTCACCACAAAAGAATTCTTTTAATTCTTGATGATGTGGACAAAGTAGTTCAAGTAGAAAATTTGCTTGGAAAATGCAATTGGTTTGCTTCTGGAAGTAGAATTATTATCACAACAAGAGACAAAATGTTACTGTCTGCCCTTCAAGAAGATTGTCATTTAAACTACTATAACTACAAGGTCAAGGAATTAGATGAACATGAATCTCGTGAACTCTTTTGTCAACATGCATTCAAAAGAAACAAGCCTAAGGAAGATTATTTGGAACTCGTAGACCTATTTATAAGTTATGCCAAAGGTCTTCCATTAGCTTTAAAAATAATAGGTTCTGATTTGTATCAAAGAAATATTCGTTGTTGGAAAAGTGAACTACATAAGTATAAAAGAATTCTTAATCCAGATATTCAAGAAGTGCTCAAAATAAGTTATGTTGGATTAGACCAACCTCAACGAGATTTTTTCCTTGATATAGCATGTTTCCTCAAAGGATTACGCATGGATGTTGCTGTAGATATATTACAAAGTTGCAATTCACATGACCCATTTAATGATATTCAAAGACTTATAGATAAGTCTCTCATAGTTGTTAATGCTAAAAATAACAAATTATCAATGCATGACTTGATACAACAGATGGGTCAAAAAATTGCTCAACACAAATCAGAAATGTCAAAAAAGAACAGAAGGCTATTGTGTTATGAGGTTGCTCTTGAAGTATATACTGCAAATATGGTACAAGCCATTTTGATTTATCTACTCCCTTGTTTCTTAAGGCATAAGTAGTGAATATTTTTCTCATTTTTTTTTTATTCTAAAGAAAATATAACTTATTCACATTTATTTTGTTTACAATTCTGAAGCACTAGACTAGGTATAGAGTAGCAACTTGTGAATAGTGTAGCAACATAGCAACAAAGGAATCACACATGATCGACTCCAGTGAACATTGTAATGGAAGGGGGAAATAGAATAATGTATTAAAAAACACACACACACACATCTGAGCAACCCAGATTTAAGATTTTAACATTTGGTTCATTTTCAAATATTCTAAAAAGATTAAACATACTAAAAACAAAACTGACCAAATAGGATCATGTTCTTAACTCTTCCAATTAGCAAGTAACAGTTTGTCGGTGCCATCCTCCTTTTGAAATCAAGACAGGTAAATGAGCATATCCATAAATAGAAGAATTCGCGAAAAAAGCACGATAGGCTAATATGAAAGAAATTGTAACTAATCAAAGAATTCACCAAATTTAGACCCTAAGCCTCATAGTTGGTAACGTAAAAATCATGACAGCAATAAAATGTAGGTCCATAGCAGAATTTTGTGTTGTACTATCCTGAAACGGTTGTTTGTGAAATCTTTTTAAATTCATATAAAAGCTATTTTTAATGTGTTATAGAGTCGATCATGTGTGATTCCTTTGTTGCTATGTTGCTACACTATTCACAAGTTGCTACTCTATACCTTTCTTTTTAAATTCACAAGTTGCTACTCTATACCTACTCTATATCTGGCTACACTATTCACAAGTTGCTACACTATACAACTACCTGGCTAATATACTTATTGTGGGTCCAAATGCTAACACCAAAAAAAAAAAAAAAAAAAAAAACTATACGAAACAATTCTGAAGTTTAAACACTATATTCTAACTTTGTATAGCTTATACATACCTTCAGGTGCTTTAATCGGTCCAAAATTCTTTCATAAAGTTCTTAGGTCCTTTCAAACTCATCCTCTAATATTTCAAAATCAACGTATGCCTGTTATTAAACAAATAAGAAAAGAAAAAAAAATTAATGGTAACAGAATTTTTTTACAATGCAATAGAACCAAGGGCAAGTATATAAAACAATACTAAAGAGAATTTTTTTTTGAATTAATAGCTCTCTTTTTGTTTTCCTAAACTCTGTATTTTTACAGATTGAATAAACTCAATTACTTATAATAAAAAAAATAAAAATCTTCATTTACACATACCCTTATTTTGCACTGCACGTATGGTACAAAAAGGGGAAAACAACGTCAAACAAAAGGAAAACAGAAACGTGAACTGAATCATCAAACAAAAGGGGCAATAACAAAATGCAAAAAGGGGAAAAAAAACATCAAACAAAAGAATAAAACACAAAATAAACTAGATTTAGAGATACCTGAACTGAATCATCAAGCTACTGTCAATATTTATATACTATGAGGTGAGGAAGTTAGGAAGGAAGGAAGACAAAGAGGCTGTCGTTAGAAAGGGTGAAACCGTAGAATAAAAATGTGGGGAAGGGAAAGGAATCTGAAACCGTGTAACCAAAGGAAATTTGAAACCGTGCAATAAAAGGAAAACATAGAGTTTGAAACTGTGAACATTGGAGAAGGGGAAGGATTCTGAAACATGCAACAAAAGGAAAACTAAAATTTTGAGTAAACCTTGTTTCTCAAAAAGTCTAGGTTGAAAAGGCCTTGCACTTGGGCTTTATGGTGGAATTAAATTTATAAGAAGTGAGATTTATGTTGGACATAGGATTGAGAAATATTTTACATATGTGAGTAATTTAAAATTGATAAAAACTATTTTCAAATTGTAGAAAAAATACAAAAAATAGAATAAAGATGATATGACTGCTGATGTGGCTCAACGTGAGTGTAGCAACATTAAATGCTATGCTTCAGCTTTTAGTATTATATAGATTTATATTGAATTTTTTTTCATCTTCCACAGAGATGCCGCTTCACAACTCTGAAATGCATGAATTTCATGGACTGTAAAAACGTTACCAAATTACCTAACTTATTAGTGATTGCCCCAAACATAAAGGAGTTGGAACTTGATGGATGTGAAAATTTAGTTGAGGTTCATCAATCTATTGGGCTTCTTGAAAAGCTTGAATATTGGAGTCTCCAAGCATGCAAAAATCTTAAAATAATTCCAACGAACCTCAAGTTGAAATCTCTTAAAAAAAAATTTCTCAATCGCTGTGAAAGTCTTGGGAAGTTCCCTGATATTGGGAAAAGATCGAAAAGATTAGCTCTGCCTTCATCAATTGGAAATCTCACTAGCCTTTGTACGTTATGCTTTGGTTCTAAAAATCTTAAACATCTTCCAAGTAACATCTTTAAGTTACAAAATCTTAGGAACCTCTATGTAAGGTTGAATTTTATCAATCATCTTGTTGGTTTTATTCCGTGTCAAATTTTCTTATAATTTAGCAATTAGTAACCCTGTATTTAGGTGGGAATCATGTAAGGGTAGTGAGTGAGAGAGTGTAAAGAAATGTTCAAGATTGTGTAAGGATGCAGAGACTTGCGGCTGGGACTCGCGGGTGACTCGCGACTGGCAAGCCGCCAACTACAGCACACAAGTGAAGCGTGCAGGAAGATGAACAATCACGCTAGCTGGAGCACTACATGACAAAAAGTCTAGCCTGGCCGTTCTGTTAGCTCGCGACTGGAACTCGCGACTCAGTCAAGTCGCGAGGCCAAGTCGCCAGCCAACCCTGTTTTTGAAAAACCTGACTCTTCGCATTCCATTCTCACCCCAGTATAAATACCCCTTATACTCACGAAATGTAAAGAGCTTCCAGAGAGAATTTTAAGAGAGAAACCCTAGAGAAAAACAAGATTGACTCATCTCCAATCTTCACTTAGAGACTCTTCAAATTCCTCTACTTTCTTCCTCTACTTTCTTCCTCTCCATTGTTACATCCTTAAGAGGTACATTGCCAAAACCTTTTCTCACCATACCCATATCTGTGAGAAGGCTATTTGGTGCTTGGGAAGCAGTTAGGAAGGGACCAATTCATATTAGTTGATGCTATGGGCTATAGCGGAATCCGGTAAGCTAAAGAAGAAATAGGTTCGGCGTAATCTCGTTGGAGCAAAAAACTTGGAGGACTTAGGTACACTGGGTAGATTAGGCTTGGAGGGTCTTCTGCTATTCATGTATCCCAACTACATTCTTTAGTGGATTATTTACTACTTGGAGGGCGGCGGAGAGGTTTTACGCCGAGAGCTTCGGTTTCCTCTTCGATAACACATCGTTGTGTTGTCCTTATATTTGCATCTCTCTTCCCTTAATCTTTGCCATTTAATTTCTGCTGTGGATGTGATTTTATTTGGCTTAGATTGTTTATCAATTCTGTTATAAGCTTATGTTCATTTTCCACATATACATTGTTTGATATTAAGCTTGAATTGGTAATTTGTAAATTGGGGTCTAAACGTTCAAGGGTGTTTTACACACATATTGAACTTTCACTCTATATTTATAAGTGTGAAAATTTGACGAAGGCCTTCGATACTCCTAATTGCTTTCCCAAATTAAAACTTTTATTTCTTTGGTACAGCAACACTACTACCCTTCCTGACATCGCTAACATATTTCCTCAATTAAAGACCTTTGATATTCACGGCTGCTGGAATCTTCAGAAAATTCCAAGACTTCCATCATGTATACTTACTGTATTTATAACAAGATGCAAATCGCTGGATTCACAATCGAGAATAAGATTATTGAGTCAAGTTCGTCTCTCTTTCTTAATTCAAAGTTTTAGAAAGATACAATTTTGGTTAACTTTCCCAAATATATTACTAGATTTGCTATACTGTAGTTTCTTTAATTTGCTAATTGCATGCAGTTTGAAAAAGAGGTTGGGCTTCCACAGAATATTGTAAGTCCTAGGGGATTATCGCTTCAAGACTACCCATCTGAAACAGACTTTGCTCATAAAATGGAGTCTTCATTTAAACTTGATGGTGGTGGATACAAGCTTGTACTTCCAGGAACTAAAATTCCAATTTATTTCAACCATAGAAGTGTTGGAAGTTCCGTATCATTCTCGACCAATCAGAAACCTCTAGCATTTGCTTGCTGTATTGCTTTAAAAGTGGAAGTAAAGGATACTGTGCTAAGAAATCAAATTGGATGGGGTACTATTTCTATCTACATTTTCGTTAATGGCTATAAAGGATTGGTCGCTTCTAATGAATTTTCATTAAAGTGTTCGCCTTTTACGTGGTTTTACTATAAACGAAACAGTTCATTGGAAGGCATAATTCTAAATGGGCGGAGTGATATCAAGCTTCACTTTGAAATTTCAAATTATGATACAAAAATAGCCACAGTCACTATAGAAAGGTGTGGGGTCCAAGTAGCATGCATATGTTCTCCTCACAACTCCACTGCAGATAAGGTGTCCATCATAAGAATTCATGAAACATTAAAAAGTGAGTTTTGATGAAAGATTAAAGATGTTTTTATCGAGGGTGGCTACAGATGTCCTCTCCTTTAAGCAAAAGCTGGATCGATTGTCCAAAGCCCAAGATGGCTATTATTGACCTCTTTGTGAAAAAGCAGAAGATTCAGTTTTACATCTATTTCAATGTTGTCCTTCGCCAAGGATTGTGGTATGGTGGTAGATGGGGTTTTCGAGTCGTAATGATCCAAGCTCAATCTATAATGGAATTCGTTGAACATATAATTGACCCTCAAAGGAATTACTGGCAGAAAGAGTGAACAAAGATGAATTCACACTGTATGCAGCAGTGGCAATGAAAATCCTTTGGGATGCAAGGGAGGATGCTCTGTTTTCAAACACTAAAGCCAACATAAACCAGCTAGCCCATCGTCTTGACACACAGTATGACTCTAACTTGAGATCACTTGGGACTACGAGGGGTACTGAAGTGCAAAACAGGGGAAGTGCTTGGACCAAGCCAACTAACCAATGGATAAAGGTTAATTTTGATGCGTCATGTGATCAAGAGAATGTAGGCTTGGCTGTGGTTCTCAAAGATCAAGAGGGGAATGGCAAAGCAATCCGACGTGGCATAAACATCAACGGCAAGATGGGCGATGCCACTGGCCAAAAAGGGAAGACTTGAGCAAGTTGTGACAGAGAGTATAAAGGTATGCACTCCAAGTATTTGACAAAATGTTACTATGGCCTCAATGAATGAACTCACGCTCTTGCTTTTTGAGTGATGAGTTTCAGTATTTACTTGTATATATATAATGGTAAAATTCAGTAAACATCACACAATTGGATTGCTATCTCTCTTCCTTAGTGTAGTTGGATGAATCTGATCTAGTGATAATTTTTATCTTGTTAGCTTGTTGTCGAGGATTTCTCTTTGGTTGATCTATTTGAATTTTGTCATCATATCCTGCACCAACAGAAGGTGATGCAGCAAGCATCATCAACTTCATTGCAATCCCGGTTGGGAATGGAAGAACATAATGAAGGATATTTCTGCTTTGACTTCTTCCTTGTATTTATGGATGGGGTTTGATAATTACTCTAGTCTGATTTTGCCTGTAAAATTCCCGACAACAGCAAAGATGGCCTTGACCATCTATGCTGCATGTAGGATGCTGAATTCAATCCAAATCTACTTTCGAAGAAATGAGAACCTCTTGATTGAACTTTTAAAAATATGCCAAGGTACATTGAAACATTTTCTCAAGGAATGTCTCCTTCCTTAGTTTTGTTGTTTCATTTGCATCTTTTAGTTCTTTCTCAAATCAAATGTCTCATTCACATGATGGTAGTGGCAGTTCCAAGAATTTAAGAAACTTAAATTAAATAAAATTTAATAAAAAAGAGAGAAAAAATTTAATAAAAAAGAGAAGTTGAATATATCAAGTTATTGACAAAAAAAAAAAAAAAAAATGTAAATACATGAAGTTTTACAATTTCCTTCTACAAGTTTTCATATTTCAAAATCATTATATTATAGTTTATTATTAGTTCTCATTATCTGTTTTAATGTGGGTAGGTGTGAACATTTAATTTGTTAAATTTATATGAAATTTTTATTTTTATGCATTTGTCATTGTTTATATAAAATATTTTGAACTAAATAACAAAACTCAACCCACTAGTACTATATTAATTATTGATTCACACAGCCACACTCATTCATACATAAATAATACAAAGTAAAACTAATAATTACTTTGAAGTAGCTTCTTAACTTTTAATCGGGTTGGTCTTATTTTACGAATTGGCCACCTGGGGGCCAGGGGTGGGGGAGGGAGGGCAGGGAGGTGCTCTTCTTTTTACTCTCATGTCATGTTAAAGGCTAGCTAGAAGCAGTCCTCTAAATTTGTATCCTTAGTCTCACAACCTTTCTTGTGGGTGTGAATAGCCTTCTTACTCTTCCTCTTCACCAAGATTCCACTTCTCTTTTTCCATGAATTAAAGGTTTCAACATGGATTATAGATTTCATTCATATTCATATTCAAATCAAATACACCCCAAGAAAGTATACTACAAAACGCGGGGGCATTAGGCCACATTTTTAAAAACGCGGCCATAGATATCCTACAGCCCCCTTTTTATAAAACGGGGCTTAAAGTCTCCTCCTGAAGCCCCGTTTTAATCGTGGGGCCATAGCACGCGTCTTCAGCCGCGTTTTATTAAACTATGGCCCCGTTTTTCACACGGCCAGATATGGCCGCGTCTAAAAAACACGGCTCTAGGCCCGTCATATTTTATTTTTTTGACAAACATTTTTATTTATATTTTTATATATTTTATCTTAACTAGAGCCGCGTTTATAAAATGCGGCTCTAGCTTTCCTAAAGCCGCGTTTTATAGACGCGGCTTTAATTTAGGTCTGAAGCCGCGCGTTTAAAACATGGCTTTATCCAGGTATTGGGACGCGTTTTTTAAACGGGGCTTCAGGTTTTGCCTATAGCCGCATGTTAAAAACACAGCTCTAGGATTTGTATATATACAATTTTGTCAAGCCTCCTTCTCAAGACCCCGATCTGAATTCTTACAAACAAGCCTCCAGAGACGATCTCAACCCTCACCCTCACCCTCCATTTCCGATCTGAAGCCCTCACCCTCACCCTCCATCTCCGATCGCAACCCTCGCCCTCACCCTCCATCTCCGTTCTCACCCTCACCCTCTCCATCTCCGATCTCAACCCTCGCCATCCAAGCCTCCATATCCGATCTCAACCCTCACCCTCCATCTCCGATCTCAAGCCCTCACACCCCACCGTCATCGCACAGGCAAAGTCCATGTCTCATGTCTCTCTCTCTCTCTGTGAAATCAAAGCTGAGAGAGACTCAAATCCGATTCTGCAAGGTACGGTTTCTCTGGCTTTTCATTTTCATAGAATTTTTGTTTTCTATATTATACCCATGGCTGACCTCAACTTTCTCGCTTGCATGTGGGTCTCTCATGATGTTAAGCATTCACATCACAAGGGTCGCTGAGTACTGACTTTGAGTTTTGGAAGACTTTGTGACTGGTGAGTTTGAAACAAGTTTAAAATTGGGTCTTGTTTTACTGTTTGGCTGCATGTTGTTCCCGGTGATTTAAGGTTGTGTCTCTGTTGAAAATTTGGGTTTTGTTTGGTTGGTGAGATTGACGAAGGTGAACAAATGAAAGGTTTTGTTGAAAATTTGAAAAAGAATATATGTAACAATATAGCTATATTGAATTTAAATTTGTGCAATCAAATTCATTAATATAGCTATATTGAATTTAATTCAAAAAATGTTAAGGATACTATAAATTTTATTGAAACTGCTTTTAGAATAGATAATTTGATGTGAGAATTGAAAAGTGATTGTGTAAAATAAAAAGAGACATCACCAACACCATTGGATCTGTGTATTTTAATACACAAATGTTTGTTGCTTTTCTAGGTTATTTGTTGTTTGTATAAGAAGGGTGTGTTTAGTGTTGTGTTTGGTTAGCAAGAAAGTTCACAAAAAGAAAAGAAAATGAATTAGAGATTAATTTGGGTTTCCTATGGATTGTGTGATTGGTTAGTGAGAAAGTGAAAAAAACCAAAGAAATGAAAAAAATCCAAGTTGGTGGTTAAGGCAATTATTGATGGTATTAGGAACACAGTGACCAAGTGTAGAGCACCCTCCTGCAGTTGGGTTCCTAGAGAGATGAATAGAGCTGCCCATGAACTAAAAGCTCCATCATGCTAGGAAAACTCTGCATAACTTATTAACAAATAGTCAAAATTTTAAATGAACATGTACATGAATAAATATATAGGTACGTATTGATTCTTTTAGTTTTGATTCATAACATTACCAAGTTCATTCACTCACTATATAAAATTTTAAGTTTATGTTAACATTACCAAGTTCATGTAATGTCCATGTCCACTGCTGTTTTAGTTTTGATTCTTTTGATGGCAAAAATCACCAAGTTCAATAGTGAGTGAATCATTAGTCATAAAGTAGTTGAGAAGTTTGGGAAATCTAAAACAATTGCTTACGACTTGGTAATAAGATATTAATTGAGAAAGCAATTATAATAAATTAAAATTTGAAAACTAAAGGGATTTGTTTTTGTGACGGTTTAAGCAAGAGAATTTGATGGGTTATGTTGAGTATGGTTTTATTGCCAGCAAGGCAATGGGGGATGGGGTTGTGAGCCTTGTGAAGTGTGAGCTGGATGTTTTTATAAGTGGGTCCCTTTTATTTTGGATGTCTTTTGACAGGGTAGACCAAAAGATATGTGTGGCATTTATAGTAAATGAATAATGGGGCATATTGCTGATATACCCAGTTCTCTTTGTAGCTTTGTATTTTAGTTACAATTAAATTTCTTTTACTTATCGAGAAAAAGAATTTTGCTTGAAGTTGAGGTGGATAAAATTGCTGTGTCTAATACTCTGATTAATTCTATATGGGTCCGGTTAATGTGTGCCCTCAGGGCACACATTAAGTTTTCTATTTTTGAAAATATTTTATCGGGAATTGAAAAAGCTGTCATTACTTTTTCAATTCTCGAGAAAATTTTTTCCAAAAATGAAAATTAATGTGTACCCTAAGGGCACACATTAGTAAAATCCATTCTATATTAGTCATTTTGTGATTGGAACCATAGTTGTTAATTTTGTTCTTTTGGGTAACTGCAACAACTATTGAATTGCTTTATACACCATTATTCATCTACTCTTTGCTTGTTTGTCTCTAAGCCACAAGTGAAACATCTTGTATGTTTGAATTGAACACTCATGTGATGCATCTTTGAGACAGGGACACCCTAATTATAAGGGTTTTTTGTACTTTCCTTCGTCTTCTCTCTGTCTTTTAATTCCCCCTGCATTGTGTGTCATGCAATTGCTTTTTTTTAGGATTTGTTATGTTGGTGGCATAATTGGAGAGATTAGAGTGTACTGAGATTATCACTTTACTTCTTTTATATGTTTTCTGCATTATTATATCACAAATAGGGATGGTATGCCTGGAATGTGATGCATTACCATGTTCACATTGTAAAGTAAAGCTGACTGTTGCTCTTACAAGAGGATGTTTGTTGCTAATAAAGGGTTTTTGATTTGAATATTATTTTAAATTTTAAATTTTAAACTACTGATGAGTATGTCATGTGAGGTGGTACTAATTTTCTTTTATACTTATCTGTTGTAGTCAACTTCGCATTCTGGCTTGAGGCTAAAGGGGAATTTTTCACAACTTTGAACTGTTTGGTATGTGCCCTATTTACTATCAATTCAGATTACACAGTTCTAATTGTACTAAATGTCACTAGCTCTTACATACTTAGCTCTATTATACTTAACAAAATCTTGTGCATTGAGGTTTATATATAGTTAGATTAAATGCAAGCCATTCTAGGAAGAGAGATGCCTAATTCAGTATGCTTTTTGGGTTCTTCATAATTGAAAAACTATACATATATATCCTATTGCTTCATTTTGTGAACTTTGGAGAACAATGCCATCATCATATCCTATTGTTTGTCTCTTTGGCAATGTCTAATTGTGATGGCATGCACTAAGAAGTAATCAAGTTGTAATAGACCTTGTCAAATAGTTGAATAAAGCGCAAGTGATCCATAAACGTATTTTTATGCATAATTTAAGATTGCAAAAACTTAAAATTTAAACATTTAATTAATCGACATGACTATTGATTTTGTTATCTTCTTAAAATTATGCAAGATAAAGTTTGGAGAGAAACTTTATGTCATATAATATACTTCATTCATTCATTAATGAGTTTTGCACACACCATCCCATGTACATACTTTTCAATTTGTTGGATGCTTCATATTTTGCCATCATCATAGCAAAAACGATTATGGGTACTTTAATTGGTGGATGTTTATTACTTTGTATCTTTTGCTGTCACCCTAGTCCATAGTGAAGGTTATGGGTTTATTAGTTCATCTATAAATGGTCTCATCATTTGTCAATTTCATGGTATAAAGTGGCATCAATATTTATGGTACTATAAATTTGTGGTAGGGTTTTCTGAGTTCGGATATAGTTGGATTTTGATTGATTGATGTGTTTTTTGGAGTGAGCATAAGTTGGATTGGATACATTTGGGCCATTGTTACATATAGACTTGACAAAATCCTAAATTGGAGAAAGTGGAGAAATTACCTCAAATTTGTATTCGACTTGGTTTATTTATTTATTTTTTTTTGGGATGAATATTTGATATTCGACTTGGTTGTTTATTTACAGTTTCCACCTGTGATAATAATTGGTACTGATTATCAAATAAGTAATATGTTTTGTTTTTATTTATTTATTTTTTTTATAAGATGGTATTTCTTATTCACTACGAAATATAATTTTAGTCTTATATTTAGAAAATTCTGTAAATGTTTTGATGACACCATCTACTGTGTGAGTTGAGAGTTTGTTTATTATTTGAAGGAAAAAACAAATTATTTGGTCCATATATTTGATAGTAGTTAATTTGATTTCTATTATTAAATTACAATTTTTCTTACACTATCTACGTAACCAAACTCGAAAACACAAATTAAATTTACTTATCTCCAACTCCTGTAAGCATATATATCAACTCAAGATAAAAGAAACCTAAGATTTAGACCTAGAATTGTAGCAAATTGAAAATAAAATGGACTAAATTGTCTACAAGTTGAAAATAGCATAGATCAATTTGACTTTTACCAAATTGTAGGGGCAAAATTGACTGTAAGTTAAAAATTAGATCAAATTGGCTGCTACCAAAATATAGGGATCAAAATGGTATTTTTGGCTTGATTGTTTGAATTAAAGAATATTATAAAGTGTAAGGAGATTTTGGGTTTATATTGGTGTTGCCAATATTTTTGTATTGGCCAAGAGCCACGCAATAAGACTTTGAGATTTTTTTTTTTGTTGTAGGTAGTCCACCCGTCCCACACTACCACACATGAGACGATGACAATGAGAAATAAGGGTGGTCTCAAAATGTTGGCTAAGAATTTCGAACTCAAGGCTTCATTGATCTAATATGGCTCTTAGAATCATTAGACCTACTCGATGAATCAAAAAGCTTATGTACATCCTTTGATTGAATTAGAATCTCAATGCTTTCACAAAAACAAAGAAGAAAACACATCAACCATGTGCTCTTTCCTATGCCTAAAGAAACGACGTCCGGTTTCAATAAATAAGCTTTCTTGGGTGCCATTTTAGGACCCAACAAGATTGACATTCACTTTTTGTCTCTCTTTTTCTAAGATCGGAAACTTGAAATTCCTGACTCTAAGCAAGCCACCATTGTTCAAACTCTAAGCAGGGGTGGGGTAGAATTCGGGGTACCCTTCTAATTATCTTTGGTACGGGGGGTGTGAAGATGAATTAATGCTTCAATGTCAGATCTGACCCAGTTTCTTCATGTGGAAATGTTCTTCCTCATTTACTAACCATTGACAAAACTGACTCTCTTTGTGAATAAGCCTCCATAACCCCACATGTTCAGTTTCAATGTACCTACAATTATTAGGACCATTTGTGGTACGTTTGTCTTGTTTTCTCTCACATTCTGGTCGTGGGAATTGAACCAAAGTGTTAGGAAATAATGCACCCCTTGATCTTTTCAGTTACAAGTTCTAACTTTTCTGCCTAGATGCCTTGGTGAGTTATTTTCTTTTGGAAGAAGACAAATTGCTCAAATGAGATGAGATGGATTGTAAAACTATTAAAAATAAATCACACCTTTTGGGTCCATATTTTATCTGGTCTTTATCCGGTACTATCATGCATTTGTTCTTACAAATTTTTTTTCTTTGATTACAATTAATGTCTATGCACATATTTATTTCTATATTTTTAAGAATGTTGTAAGTTCTAGTTTACAAAGGCACATTGATGAATCTAGGGATGGCCATGGGTACCTAATTAATTTATCTATGTATACCTGATTACCTTACCGAATTAGTATCCACTAGCCTCTGAGAACGCGCTCACGCGCGTGCTTAGAGGCTCTTCTATTTTTTGGGTAAGGATTAATTTAGAGCATTTATTATAATTTTGGATTACTACATTTTCCAATCACAAAAAAAATCTAGGGGTGCGATAAGTATTATGTGTGGTGAAATAATTTTTTCATCACACCCCTAGATTATTTTTTTTTTTTTTTTTTTTTTTTTTTTTGTCATTGGAAAATGTAGTAATCCCAAATTATAATAAATACTCTAAAATTAACTCTTACCCAAAAAATAGAAGAGCCTCTGAGCACGCGCGTGGCTAGTATATGGTTAAGAGTTTTGTACTTTAGTGGCATGACTTCCCTTTACATTATGAGAAGATTTAAGATTCAAACTTCAAATCCTTCAACCAAAAAGTTGTTATTATTGAATTAAAAAAAAATAAAGAAAATAAAAGTAACGCATAATAATTCATCCAACAATTGCGTGTTTAAGACACATTCTCCAAAAAAAAAAAAAGACACGTTCTTTAACATTTTGAATTAAATAAAAACAACATGAATATTTCCATATCAACATATATTAAATATAATTATATCTTAAAGTGTGTTTTTAAAAAATTACAAACTAATAAATCTGATCCAAATCACGAATAGATCAAGTGAAAGTGTAATTGACACCCCTCCAAGTCAATTTGTAGAAATATTACTCAACCTATTACATGATGAGTAGGTGTTCATCATATGATTTAAACAACTATTGTAATGTAAGCATTAAATATATCATGATTTATGTGTTTAGGAAACAATGCAGCATGACTATTATTTGATAGCTAATAAATCTGTAACACGAAGTTAAAAGGATAAATATATTATCACATGAATCATTGCGTAGAGCATTCACATAAGATGTAAGATAAATTGCAATGAATATGGAGTGAATTTAAAAGATGAGAGACTAAAGTACCTTCTTTGGAGCTGCCTATCATTGGACCTAGAAGAAAATGGTGTTTCCATTCCCCCGAGTGAAAATTTTTCTTTAGAATCATAGCCTTTAAGGTTTAGACTTCAGAGGATAATAATTTTCTGTGTTAGTAAATATCAGATCAAAACGCGAAACATAATTCAACAATGTAAAATGAGGAGAAAAAAATTCCAACTGTCATATGAGGATTCTCTCAATGAATGTCTAGTTAAATTCCTTTGCATTTACTTCAACTTCACCATCTCATCGCTATATAGAAAATAAAGAATCAATTGTGTTAGAATATGGTTGTAAAATACAAAATAAAATGCGAAGGAAAAAAAAATGCCAACCGTTCATGAGGATTCTGTAAGCAATTATATGCCAATTTTGCTAAAGAAAAATGATACTTGGGGAAGTTATCTTTAAAGATAAAATTATAAAGTCATGGATAAAACTGCTTCTAAATAATAGGCTAACTTTTAGGAGAAAAACCCAAAACGTGGGTTTTTCTTCTTCTTCTTTTCTTTAAAGATAAAATTATAGAATCATGGAGATAATTACTTCAAAATACTAATAGGCAGTTCCAAAAAAAAAAAAAAAAAACTATTAGGCTAACTTTTAGGGGGTGGGGGGACCTAAAACGTGTGTGTGTGTTTTTTTTTTTTTTGAAAAACCATGCTAGTTGGTAGTCTATCATAGAAAAACAAATTATAAAATCATGAAGATAATTGCTTTTAAATACTAATAGGCACTTCCTAAAAATACTAATAGGTCTTTCTCCAAAATAATAATAATATATATATATATATACACACTAATAGGCTAACTTTTAGAGGGAGGTGGAAATACCTAAAACGTGTGTTTTTTTTAAAATTAAAAAAAAATTGAAAAACCGTGATAGTCTATCATAGCATAGGATTCTAAAATCCTAAAAATTAGGAATTTTTTTTGTTTGAAATTGTAAAAAAGAAAAAAAAATTGATGTTTAGTTTGATTTTTTATTTTTTATTTTATTTTTTTGAGAATATTCAGTTTGAATTTGAAAACTAAAAAGGAGTGGTCCTATTTTATAGGCAATGTTTTTGCAAGAGTTAAAAGACATAATTTTACCAAATTATCCTTTAGTTTTATCTCCACTTAAACCTAAGAAAATAGGAGTATTTTGAAGAAAAAAAAATCCAGTCCAAACAGGTGCAGCTCCTTAAATAATAGTATAGATAGATACCCAATTGTTACCCGATTTATTTACCCATGGATATCCATACCCTACCCAAACCCAATTTCTATAATATCACCAAATATGCTCAAAAACTATTAAAATGACCAAAATATCCTCAAAATCTCTAAAATTAGCAAAATACTCATGAATCTTGTAAAATGACCAAACTACCCCTGATATCTATAAAATCACCAATTATGCTCAAAAACCATTAAAATGACCAAAATATTCCTAAATCCCTAAAAATGAGCAAAATACCCATGAAACCTAAAAAAATGACCAAAATACTCCTGAAGGACACCAAATATGCTTCAAAACCATTAAAAATTACCGAAATGCATGCACTAAGAAATAATCAAGTTGTAATAGACCTTGTCATATAGTTGACTAAAGCGCAAGTGATCTCCAGGAATTTTTCTAAATTTACCACAGGTGAAGAAATCAAAGAGTGATTGTTGACTGGAAGTTATCCCTTTTATGTTGTACAAAGGTTGCACTTATGGCAGGCTAAAGGGGTAATTATCTTTTCATATTTTTTGATAAGTAAATGGCTAAAGAGGCCTTTATGAAAGGGTAAATATATTTTTGCCCTGAAAGGGGGAGTGGAGTTTTAGCATTGTACAAAGACATCAAGTATTTAAATATATATATATATATATATTGTATAAAAATAAAGCCATCCATTGAAATGCCCTGGAAACATACAAATGACCTCAAAAAGGAAAAACAATAAAAGTTTAAAAGTGCCATGAGACTAGACATGGCAAAACGGGTCAGACCCGTTTGACTTGCAACCCGTTTGACCCGTAACCCATTTGACCTGCAACCCGTTTGACCCATACCCCATTTGACCCATTTAAAAATGACCCGTTTTGACCCACGACCCGATTGACCCGACCCGCCCGTTTTTCCACGTCTACCAACGTTGAGTAGATTGAGATTGAGGTGTAATTCTTATAAGATATTTACTTATTCTTCTTCACTTAATATGTTATGTACCCCATTATAGTTTGTCATTCTTTACTTGTCACCTTCATTTTCTCTTCCTACTTTAAACATATCAAAAATTATACCAAGATTAGCTTCTAGAAAGCTGGAATAAGAGTTGCACCAAATTTAGGTATCAAGTGTTTAGTGGTAATTGGTAAGTGGTAATAGTATCACCAATGAAAATCTAATCACAGTTAAGGAATTCAGAAATAATTGACAAATTGCATCTATTTCCAAAAAAAAAAAAACTTGTTTGAAAAATACGGGTCAACTCGACCCGTCCCGCGTCCCGTTTGACCCGCGACCCGTTTGACCCGTGACCCGTTTTGACCCGCGACCCGATTGACCCGAACCGAACCCGACCCGACCCGCCCGTTTTGCCATGTCTACATGAGACTATGGTCAAAAGCTAAATAAGTGCTGTGATTCTGTGAATATTTAAAAGCTAAAATCCTTGGACCAAAACAAATCATATGTGTTGGGTGTGTTACTGTGCGTCAGAGAAGCTTTTTCCTTTTTTTTTTTTTTTTTTTTTGGTGGTGCCAGAGTAGTTTTCTTCTCATTGGCACTGCCTTTCTTTTTCCCTATGTCAGGGAGGCAGAGCTTTTAAGAGAGGCTCCTATATACTAGAGCAACAGTACCTATAAAAAATAATATGAAAGGTGTAGGGGGAGCAATAGTCCCCACCTTGGATCCACCCCTGATATTATATATATATATATATATATTTTTTTTTTTTGGTAAACGGTTAGTTTATATATATCTATACACACTGATATTTCTGTTCTGACATTTAATTCAATATTTTTTCTTTTATTTCTTACAAGTAGAATCTTTTTATGATCTAAATTGCATAAATCTTATTATGATTCTCTATTTTTTAATGATCAGATTTTTGCTACTGTCATCTTTACATGTGATGTGCTGCTACTTCTTGCCCCTCTTGGCCTGACGCTTCTGTTGGTAGGTTGCTTGTGACACTATTTCTTATTTTTGTTTTCGTTCCCACCCCCCCTTGATAATCTTCTTAGGATCTTGTCAGGTTGTGACTTTGAATTCTTCCGAGTATACCTGTTTTGTTTCTTGGTTAAACATTTCTTTCCCTACAATTTTATGTGAAGGTATGTAATTGGAAGTTTCTTCGTTAAACATTTCTTTCCCTACAAGTTTGAACTATAAAGTCAGAGATCCTTTATACAATTTTATATAGCTTATCAGAATGACCTACACGTGAGGATAAAACAAATAGTCTTGACCTTTTTATTTTATGTGGCTATTGGGAAGCTTCAAGTTTCTTTAAAAAATTGAGAAAAAATTTCTTGTGGGTTGGCAAATTATGTGTATATTGTTTTTAATTTGTTTTCATTGTTTTAATTTAGAGGAAAATTAATCTGTCCAGCTGGGAGTACTAACTAGCACATCATTAAAAGCTTAACTTAAATCCTTCCACCAACTGAATAAAAGTTCAACCTAACTTGATTGGGTTTACCACCATTGTTTTGATGTAGTATCTTGAATTTTCTGTTGTCTCCCAAAAGAAATGTACATGCTATGTGGTTTATTTCCCCTTAAATGGTGCAAAAGTTGTTAGAAGAGCTACATGGCAATTGCATGATCTATAGCGTACAACACTGAAAGTTCTTGTTTGATCTGTTGTTGTTTATGAGGTTTTAATCTTGTTGGATTCTTGTTTGATTTGCTTGATTTTTGAGATCTGATTTGCCTTTAGATTATATTTGATTTGGTTCCATTTCGAGCTACACCTAGTAACAAATAATTTCAAGATGTGTACTTGTCTCTCTGTCTCTGTCTCTCTCTATTTAAGCTTCTTTCCTTTTTTAAAAACAGGGTCTTGGTATTTCTGCTTGTTGACTCGGTGGAAACGATCTCTTTTGCTCCGGAATTTCAAAAACTGATGAAGCTCATTTAATCTTTCTATATTGAAGGGTCTTTCTTGGATTCTTTGTTGATCTAAGGCATTGACTTCATTGGTAAGGTTTTCGCTTTCTTTGCTGAGAAAATTTATGTCTTTTTGGAGTTTCTAATGGAGTTGTATTTGATTCTGCTATTTGGGTTTTGTTTTTGGATGTGAAATAAGAAATGTGTTGGTCTTATTTTTCTACATAATTCAAGTTATCATGTGGGTTTTTTATTTTTGTTTTATTTTTTCTTTCTGGATTTGTCTAGGTGCTTTGTAATTGTATTATGAATGACCTTATTAATACCATAAGTTGGGTCAGGTTACAAGGGTTAAAAATTTTGTCAACCCAAGTCCGAAGCTTCAAAACCCATGATTCAGTTTGCATTCTCTATTTCATTATAGTAAATTGTGTGGGTTTGAGTTTGGTTTAATTCTCATTATATATGCCACAACTACAACTTATTACATAAAACTTTTCCTCTTCTTTAATATTAATGTTATTTTTTCTAAAGATAATTAAGTTCAATGTAACTATGCCTTAATAATTTATAATATTCATGCTATTAGACTGTCCAAACCCATACATGTTTCACAGTGGATTTAGTTAGATTAGTTGATTAGTTGGTATTATAAAGTGCCTATAATGCCATGATTTTTTAGTAGCCTTACGATGTCACAACGACCTTGATGATAGTTGTCGTCTAAGCTAATGTGTAGTGACTGTTCTTTTTTTAAAACGTTGCCATGTGGTTAGTTGGTATTATAGTCCTACCTTCAAGTTTTTATTTTCTTTCTAACTCAAAGGTTAGAAAAGTCTTACCATCTTCATCATAGCATCTATAAAAAGTTAAAGCTTTTTTCTTTTCAACTACCAAATCAAAATAGATAAATAATTATATAATGTGGACAGGTCAATTTAATGGTAATATTTTTTTTTTTTTTTTGAAAGGGGATACTCATTCAATTAAAGTAGAGAAAAATCACGGTACAAGGCTTCAACTGCTAGTGGGGGAGACTCCTCCATCCAGTAAACATCCTCATCTAAACAATGTCTAGCATATTGGGCTAATACATGTGCCACATGATTCCCACCCCTCCTAATACAGCAGACACTAACCCATTGCAAACTCTGCAGCAAGTGACGAATGGCATCCACAACATTGCCAATAGGAGAAAAGTTTTCCACAGAAGAAGAAATGGCTTGAATAACATTGATATTGTCTCCTTCAACAATCATCCTCGAAAATCCAGCATCTACTGCAAATTCTATGGCTCTTCGGCATGCCAGAAATTCTGCTTCATCACCTGTGCGCACCATCGGACCACTAGCACTCATAGCGGCCATTACCTCCCCTTTGTCATTTCGGATGATTGCACCATAGCCTGTTTTGCCTAACTCCGAAAACATAGCTGCATCAAAATTTATTTTGAACTCTCCTGGTGGCGGTGGCTGCCATGTATCTCCAGTTGGTTGCTGTGCTCGCTGTACTCCCAGCCGAGATTGCGCTTCTCTGAACTCTGAAATATACTCCTCAGCCCGCTTATTCAAACTACTTGGCACCTTCAGTTGTCCTCCATGCAGCAGGCAGTTACGTTGGTTCCAAACAATCCATGCTTGGGTCCAAAATAATTCCAGTTCATCTTGGGAAAGTCGCTCCAATAGCTCCTCCATTAGGTGCACCATATCAGTCTGTCCATGTCTAGCTTTCTGCAGCTTTCGTGAACTTCCAGCCCATATATCTTGGACTGCTGCACAATCCCAAAGGGCATGAATAGTAGTCTCCGTTTCCCTCGTACACACTGAACATCTGTCATCATGAAGCACCTTTCTTCTGGTCAGATTCGCCGCAGTAGGGAGGATCTCGTGGCATGCTCTCCAAGCAAACACTTGTATTTTGTTTGGAAGTCGAAGCTTCCAAATTGCCTTCCAAGTATTTTTTACAGCACCCTCCATTGATGTTCCACCCCGGTTAGCATCAATTAAAAGTCTCCTCGCCACGTGATATGCGGACTTAACACTGAACAGCCCCCTTGAATTATGCAGCCAAAAAATAGAGTCAGGTACATTTCTTCGACTCAAGGGAATTTGGCAAATGGCTTCAGCTTCATCCGCATGAAATATGGCCCTTATATCCTCATGTTTCCATAAATTTAGCTCCGGATTAATTAAATCTGCCACCTTCATCTCTCCCAAATTACCTTGAACCAAATTTAGGACTTTGTTTGTTGGGAAATTAGGCAGCCACCTATCCTTCAAAACATTGATTGAAATTCCATTCCCAACCTTCCAACAATGACCGACTTGAATGATTGGTTGTGCTGCCATCAAGCTCCTCCACACATATGAGCAATTAGGAGATTCCTTAGCCTCTAGGAATGATGATCGTGGGAAGTACCTTGCCTTAAAGCATCGATAAAGCAACGAGTCGGTTCCATTCACCATCCTCCACCCTTGCTTGGCTAACAAAGCCAAATTAAAGGCTTTCAAATCTCTAAATCCCATTCCACCCTCTTTCTTTGAAACCGTTAACTTATCCCAACTCCTCCAGTGAATTTTTTGTTCATTGCCAACTTGACCCCACCAAAATCTTGCACACAACGCTTCTAGTTCAGAGCACAATTTCAGAGGGATCTGGAATACACTCATAGTGTATGTGGGTATGGATTGAGCCACAGCCTTGATAAGGATTTCCTTTCCAGCCCTAGACAACATCATGCCCTTCCATCCTTGGAGCTTCTTCCAAACTCTATCCTTCAAATAAGAGAAGGTGTTATACTTAGCCCGACCAATCAAAGTTGGTAGACCCAAATATTTTTCAAACCGGTTCACCTCCTGTACTCCCAAAAGTTCCAAAACCTGGCCCTTCTGCCTTTCCGAAGTATTACTACTGAAATAAGCTGAAGATTTTTCCAAATTGATACTTTGCCCAGAAGCTCTCGCATAAGTTTGGAGGATTTCTGCTATAGTTTCTCCTTCAGCTCGACTCGCCTGGCAAAACAGTAATGAATCATCTGCAAACATAAGGTTCGTAATCTTTGGTGCTCCTCTACAAATTGAAACTCCCTTGATCCTCCCTTCTGATTCCGCTTTTTTCAACAGAGCAGTAAGGCCTTCCGCACACAATAGGAATAAGTATGGTGAAATTGGATCTCCTTGACGGATAGCCCTAGATGGCTGAATCATACCATAAGGTTTCCCATTCACCAGAATAGAAAACGATGGTGTTGTAACACAGTTCATCACCCTCTCAATCCAACCAGCTGGGAACCCCATCTTCTCCATAATACTTTGCAGGAAGTGCCACTCTACCCGGTCATAGGCCTTGCTGATATCAAGCTTCAATGCTACAGAGCCCTTTTTCCCTTTTTTCCTGGCATGCAATGTATGAAGTGTCTCATAGGCCACGAATACATTATCAGTGATCAGTCGTCCCGGTACAAATGCACTTTGTGTGGGTGATATGATCTGAGGCAGCACCTGTTTCAATCTGTTTGCCAAGACCTTGGAAATAATTTTGTAAATAACATTACATAAACTAATAGGTCTAAACTCAGACATTCTCTCTGGATTTTGTACTTTAGGAATAAGCACAATATTTGTATGATTAATATCTGGGAGCATGTTACCATTATTTAAAAAATCCAAAGTAGCTAAAACAACAGAGTCACCCACAATATGCCAGAATTTTTGATAAAAAAGGGCATTCATACCATCAGGTCCTGGAGCTTTTGTTGGTCCCATTTGAAAGAGGGCCACCTGCACTTCTTCAGCAGTATATGGAGTTGATAGAAATTCCTACATGTCTTCTGTTACCCTGCTCTCCACTGCATTCAAACACTCATCCATCTGATCACCCGCGCCTGCCAGAAAAAGGTCATCAAAGTAATCTGAGGCTACCTGGCCCACCTCCTCCAAATTCTCCACCCACTGTCCCTGTGAATTCCGGATGCCTCTTATATAATTTTTCCTTCTTCTTTGTGACGCTTTGGCATGAAAAAATTTAGTATTCCTATCACCATGTTGCAACCAATTTATTCTAGACCTTTGAGCCCAGTAGATTTCTTGCTTTTGCAGAAGTTCATCCATTTTCTTACTCAAACTCAAAAATTCAGCTTTGGAATCTTCAGTAAGTTCAGCCTCATTCAACCTGTCTAGCTGCTTCTGAGTTTCCTTGATGGCCACCGTATCTGGGTCAGTTATTGATGAACCCCAGGCCATCAGGTCCGCCCCACAAGCCTTTATTTTTTCCTGTACCGCAGCCAATCCAACTCTATCCACACCTGCATTCCCCCATGCCTCCTAAATAACATCTGCACATTCAGCTCGAAGCAACCATGACTCCTCAAACCTGAAACTTCTCCCACTGCGCTGCCTTGGTTGTGAGAAGGACTGGATATGCAATAAAATTGGGAGGTGATCCGATGCATGAGATGACAAATGCACAACTCTGCTCAATTGAAATCTGTCAATCCATTCTTTATTAGCTACCCTCCTATCAAGCCGAATCTTAGTATTAGCTTCACCGGGTCTCTTATTACTCCAAGTGTAGGGATAACCCTTATATCCAAGGTCATGCAATTGACAATGGCTCAAAGCCTCCCTAAAAGCTTCAATCTGTGAAAATTGCGGTTGCCTTGCACTCTTCTTTTCAGCTGCATGTAAAAAGGCATTAAAGTCTCCAATCACCATCCATGGACCCGCAACAAATGTTTGTAAATATTTTAACAGTCTCCATGATTTTTCCTTCTGCTGTGCATCCGGCCACCCATAAAACCCAATCAGGTACCAGACAAAACCATCTTCTTCAGTTACTTTAGCTAATACATGGTTAGTAGTGAAATTGATAATCTCCAACCTCACATCATTCTTCCACAAAAATGCCAAACCTCCCCCAAAATCCGGGTGTTTAACAATAATCTTATTCTGAAACGGTAAATCTCCATACAACTTTTCAAAACCTTCCTTGTTAAGTCTAGTCTCCATCAAGAAACATACCGTGGGAACTTGCTCCCTCACAATCTTGCGAAGGCTTCGACCTGTCCAAGGGTTCCCAAGCCCTTGGCAGTTCCAGCTTAATAGTCTCATTGCTCCCGGCAAGGGTGGTTCTCCACCCCCGCCGATACATTTTCATTGCTTTCCTCATTTACCGATCAATTTTCCTTTCTTACAAGTTTGCACATCAACCTGCTCTTCACATGCTTCACGTGACTCTCTCTTTCCCAATCCAGGTAGCATAATAGCCTTACTAAAACCTCCCAAGCCAAAGTCCATTCTATTTATACGGGTCCAAGAACCTTTGGGCTTGACAATTTGAGGCCCACTCTTATCCGGACTTAGAGTAGACATATCCAGCCCTGGCCCTTGAGTTTGTATCATCACATCCACCAATTCATCCTCAGTGGATTTAGAATTGGCCCCCACGAACCCATCCTCTCCAATTAAATCTTTGCTTAGCTGTCCATACTTCTGACTTTCCTTACCCGTTCCGTCAATAACTGAGTTTGCTTCCTTCACGTTTGCATGGGAGTCAATACTCTCATTATTATTGAGCGTGATTTCAGCAGCCGTTCTAGGAAACACGGCTTCAGAGTTAATCACTTTGCTAGGGTTTCCAGCATTTCTAGGGCTTCCATCGTCACCCCTGCTTGCCGCCGTCGCCGTTGCATTCATCGGATCACCCAGCACTCCTTGTTTCGATCTCTTCTCTGCTGCCTTACCCGCTTCCTCCTCTGAACCTGCCATCTGACCTGAGACTTTAGGCAATGAAACTCTTGGACGACCGCCCACTGCCCTGAGGAAATCACCATACTGATACTCAATTCGGTCACCATTTTTCTCCACTGAATAATGTGTTGCACAGTGCCTCAAATCATGGCCTAAGATTCCACAGTAGTGACAAAAGATGGGCAGTCTCTCATACTTAAAAGACACCCACGTTTTAACACCATCGGATCCAACAATAAACCCTCCCCTTCGAATAGGTTTTGAAATTGGTAAGGCTACCCGGACTCTCATGAACATACTTACATCATCTTTCCGCTTCTTCCATTCCACCTCCTCAACCTCACCCAAGCGACTTCCCACTTCCTTTGCAACTTGAGGGGAAACCATATCGAATGGTGCATCCCATATTTGAACCCAAAGGGATGCCGATTCCAATCGAATATTTCCCACGGTCATACCCTTCTTCCACCGCTGAAGTAATAGTAGCTGATTATCAAAAGACCAAGGGCCTCCTCTCAAGGTCCTATCCAAGTCAAACTCTGATTGAAATTTGAATTGGAAGAGATTTGGCCCTACTTCAAGAATCTGCAATGATTCGTTCAATCCCCATGCTCGCCTAATCGTATTCTTCGCTGCTACTTTATTAAACGATTTACATGTGAGGAATTTTCCAATCAAGCTCAGAGTACAACTTTCAATAGCATCCAATCTTCCCTCATCCGAGATGGTTATAGTTTCCTCCTCTTCATGAGTTAACTTCATCTTGTCAAGTTTATCACACACAGCATCATCCATTTTGCCTAGAATACCACTGGACACTTACCCTTCGCACACAGCCAAGGGAGGGAGTACTCGCACCAGGACGAGAGAGAGAGCTCCACGAGAGGGAGAATAATAATATTAATGGTAATATTAGTATATAATAATAATAATTTTTTTTTAACATAATACTACGAAACCAATAGTTTTAATTCTTATAATCCTGCATTGTAATAATAATGTCATAAATGGGTTATGAGGTGCATTGTAATAATAATATAGAAAGTTTCTCTCTTTTTTGAAATATTGTTGTTATTATGATGGTTATATCGTGCTGTTTGAAGTGTGTGCATCAATATTCAGTTTTATTGCTGCAAAAGTGTAGGAAAGTCGACAGAAAAAAATGTTCTACTGTAATTGTGTTCCTTTTTAGAACATTTTAAAATAAATAAAAAAAGAGAAGGAAAAGGTTGTTCCATCCTGCACATTATAAGTGATTCTGTGAGGCTATTGTAGAAATTTTGTGAATTTAAATGTATAAATGCTTGCTGAGTTTGTCTTATATGAAAAAAAAAATTTTGTTGCAATTATTATTGTTATTATGATTGTTAGGGAAGACCATATAAAAAGTGGGTGAGATTGAACTTGGATAGCATGAATATGCTTGGAATACCTATTAAATCATTGAAGTGTCTTGGACCAAACATGCTTTACGTTTGGAATAGCTATTAAAATTTTGTTTCTTTGGACTTTGGATAGCATGAATACGCTTGCATGTTTTCTTTTGTTTTTGAACAATAATACACAGCTTAACTTAATGCAATGTGGTTATCAATGTCCTCATAATGTTATAATGCGATGTGGTTATAATGATTATTGTGATAACTTATTTGATAACTTATTTGCTAAAAGGGCTATTAAAATTGTGAGAGAGAGAGAGAGAGAGAGGAAAGACCACCGTAAAACGCAGTAGCTAGGTAATAGGCCACAAACGAATTGACCCCTTGTGATTAATTAACCAATTAATTAGCCAAGTGAATTAATTAGGTTCAATTAACATGCAATTGCGTGGCAGCACAAACAAATCACCAATAAACTAAATAAGCAGCGGAAAAACAAATAACACGGTGATTTGTTCACGAATGGGGAAAACCCTAACGGCAAAAACCCCACCGGGTGATTTTCAGGTCACCACTCCCAAAACTCTACTATTATCGAAACAAGCGGTTACAAGTAAAGGAATCCCAAGTACCTTACCAACCAACAGTTGAACCCTTACCCTAATACCCAATTGGACTTGTTCTGTAGTGACAGTTCCCCCTTTTGATGCACGGCTCCCAAGTACGTGACTAACCAGATGCGCGGATCCCAGTACGCGACTTCAATCACCAACTAGTAATAAGGGTTGGCTGCAAAGTTTTTCAGTTCATACACATGATGAAGATCAAGAAGATGCTTGGTCACAAAACTCAAAGGTGCACATACACAGCAACTTCTCCAGAAGAGATGAACTAGGTTAAGAACTTTGTCTTCGGTCACAATTTGCTTGAACAAAGTTTGCTCAATGCTTGTGCAACTTGTGAACTCTTTTACGGCTCTTAAAACAATCATTTTATATGTCTAGGGTTAGGAGAAAAGAATATCCAAAGACACATTCACGGATCCCAAGAAATCAGATCAAAATTCTGATTTTTATAAACCTCGACAGATAGAAGCTGTCGAGTAGCTGTCGAGCAGGTGTCGAGACACGAGGTTTAAACAGCTTACTGAAGCTCGATAGATGCAGCTGTTGAGCCAGCTGTCGAGATTTAATGAATCTGCACTTTCAGCTTGTTTTCTTGAACAGACTTGAAGGCTTCAATACTTGATCTTGAAACACGGTTTCTTGAAGTATTTCAACACATCCTAAATTTACCCAAATACAAGTAAAGTGCGTTTTGTCAAAGGATTAGTCAATTACATAAAAGTATGACATATGTTCTTAACATGTGAACCACATATGTCCTAACAATTTCCTCCTTTGGCAATCCGTGACAAAACCACAACAAACAAATGACCATATGAGAGAAGTCATAAATCACTCAACTCATATTCACTTGTTTAATACAATAAAATCTATCCTAACACAAACTCTTGAAAAACTTTGCAAGAAGAGAGTTTATGGCAAGTAGACTTTGACAACCTGTTTTTCTGAAACACTTTAAACAAAACTCATCAATGCATCTTGTGTGAAACAGAAATAATAAATTGCATACAAATAAAGAAACATGTGTATAAAGAGAGAAAAGAAACAACACATGTGAGAGGTAGGTGAAAGAAATAACATACATCCACATATAGAAAGAAATAAGTACAATGTATGTCAAAATGATCACAAGACCAAATATACAAGAACAATGTATCTATATAAGAAAGAAAAGAAAAAAGACATCATATCATCACTACATCTCTCAAGTATCAACACTCCCCCTATAAAAAATGTCCTATACTAACTCTCGTCCTAAGATGACTACTCTCATATCCCAAAATTACTCCCCCTTTTTGTCACGAGTGACAAAGGGTAAGAGTGTCAAGTAGACATCTCATCAGTAGAGCTAACATCTCCATCATCATCATTCGAAGCGTCATCATCATCACCATCATCATCATCATCCTCAGCATCAGAATCAGAAGCCACTGGAGGAGGTGGTGAAGGAGTAGCCTCAAGAGCAAAACCACCCATGGTCACCTGACGTCGTGCAATACGACCAACACGAATATTCACCTGATACAACTTAGTGGAGAGTGTATCAAGGCGAGCATCCATGCGCTGCAGCTGCGTCATGATGTCTCCAAGAGATACATCGCCCAAAGAAGAGGAGGGAGCAGATGTAGATGGAGCAGAGCGAGAGGGTGCCGAACGAGATGGAGTCGAACCAGAGGGAGGAGCTACTGACTCCTGTCGTGACCTAAACTGAGTCTCACTACATTTACGGTAGCAGCATCTATGGCATACATGACAGAGAAGTGATCAGAGGAGGGAAAAGGAACAGAAAAATGGCATAGGATCCTCGTGATAGCAGAAGGAAAGATGAGCTTATCACGGGTAGCCGTATCCCTAAACACATCTATAATGGAAAGAATGAAATGTGAAGGAAAATCTATAGTGAGGTGCTCTAACAAAGAAAACAAAAATCGAGCACGAGGCTCTGTGATAGAGTTATAGTGAGAAAGTGGGTGCAACACAAAGTCATCACCATGTTCATGAATCTAGGACCTTTAGCAAAAGGTCGACATGGTGTAAACTGACGCTCACCCCAACCAGATGGGTGCTCACAGAAAGCAGACATCATCTCGTCTTTGGACACAGTCCTCAGACGCTCACAACCGGGGTAATCAGGATGCTCTACCCTCGGAACTTCAAGCACATCCGCAACAAGCTGCGGTGTGACAGCAAAGCGCGTACCTCGAACGCGAGTGTGAAAGAGAGGTATTGAAGAATCAATCCCGTGCATGTTGGAGTAAAACTCCTGAATAAGCACGAGAGGACAAGTGACCGGGACGCCACACAGTGACTCCCATCCCCGACTGTGAATGACATTGGGAAGGTCGGTGTCGGCAAAGTCCGCCAAAATGACTCGGCGTTCCGAATGAACACCTCGTCGAGAGAAGTTCTCCAAGAATGCTTTACGGGCATCCTCATCACGGAACCAAATGTTAGAAGGAGTAGGATCAGAAGAAGATGATGCCCCAGAACGAAGAGGGTTCCGAGAAGGAGCAAACTTACGTTTAGGTGCCATAGACACTACTAACGTAAACAGAATGAGAGAGAGGGAGAAAGAGACAATCAGGAAAGTCCCAAAACATTTCAAATATATCAAAATATATTGAAAAGGAGTACGTATGCATGGGAAATGCATGAGCATGTGACATGCAAAAGAAATTCATCATGGGCTCAGCCCAATCCAATCCTACCAGCACACAAACATATTGCACACATCTAAATGCATGAAAATACTGTTATAATGCAAATGAAATGCAATACATGAGTTTTTGAACATATTTAAATGAAAACCCATCCCAAAATTTCAAGAAAAACTCATTAATTTTGAAAAACCCCAAAATTTTTCAAAAACCCCAAAACCTAAGATTCAAAAACATGCAATGCACGAAATATGAGAAGAAAAGAGATCATACCACTTGATTTGAAGCAAGGAAGGCCGAAAATCATGTGGGTTGAAGGTTTTGAGTGAGAAAACTGAGTTTGGAAGATGAATAGTCGTGGACAGATCGAGGGAAATGAGAACCAGATCACGCGAGGAGAATATATAGAACCTCAGTAATTCTCGATAGATACAAGTATCGAGAGGTGTTGAGACATCTGTCGAGGAGGTGTCGAGAAGAATGGTCGTCGACAGATAAAGGTGTCGAGGAATAAACACCAGAACCCAGAACAGAAGCTCGATCGATCTGCTAGGTGTCGAGAAGCTATTGAGGAGACAGGAGATTTTTCGATCGATCCACCAAGTGTCGAGGATGTGTCGAGATTGCGATAAGAAAAAGCTTGAGAAGCTCGACAGATAGCTAGGTATCGAGGAGGTGTCGAGCTAGCTTTTAAAAACAGTTTTCGAGAAGTGAAAAACATAGACATGAATGCAATCAAATATGCACCTCAACAATGATCCAATCAACATAAAAGGCTCTCAAAATTATCTCTCAATGAAAAATTTTAAGCACATGGATCTCCAAAAACACACACACACACACACTAAACAAGTCTAACCAATTTTATATTTCAAAAACAAGTCATGACAGTTTAGTGAGCATACAAAAGCACATGTAAACCTAGTGATGGCCAAATCACATTGTACCTGCACATGTATCATGAGTAGCAAAGAATATTGCGTGTCGTGTGTGAAAAACATCGCAAGATTGCATAAGTGTATACATGTTATGATGATTTGAGATATGAGAAAATCACTTTAACTCACACACAATCATAACTGTTTGATAGGGACTATCACCTTCAAGGTACATCCTATAACTCCCACATCTTCTAGAATACACGTTTGCAAGCATATTTAAAGCATTTTTGATCTTTTTGCTTTTTATTTTCTTTGCATAATTTCTTTTTAAGCATATCATGCATGGGCATATAAGAGATAGAGAAAAGAAATACCCATTGATATTTGACATTTCAATTTTGCAATGCCGAAGTACACAAATGTCATTGACATCACACTTTTGTTATGCCAAAGCATACAGATGTCATTAATGATTGGCGGGCAACAGTGGTGAGATAGTTATTTATGCCTTTCTCTTAGGATTTTCTAGTCCTACCCGTCAAAAAGAGTGATACGAGTGTTAAGTACAAGAGATAACTTAATCTTACTCATCACAAATAAGAGCCACAAAGCTCACTTGCTTAGTTGTGCATAGAGATGCTCATCTAAGCTACAAATGATACAAAATTTAGAGAACTTTATTTCAATGGCCATCCAAGGTATTCAAGTACCAATGTACACAAAACACACACTGTTTTTGTATTTTTCTGATTTTTCAAATTTTTTTTTTTATTTTTATCAAAAAACAAAATAAACAAAAACTGAAAATAAAACAAACAAAAACATGTTATCAATGCAATGCAAAAACTAGACTGACTCAAAATAAAAGCAAAACACACAAGTAATGCAACAAACAAAAACAAGAAGATAGAAGAAAGTGATTTCATCACTTAGAGTCCTTTTTCTTCCATACCTTGGAAGAACCTTTCCTTTGGTTGAAACCTTGAACTGGCGGCGAAGGGGAAGAATTGAACCCGTTCAAGTTCGAAAGGAACATGAGGGCTTTCAGAAGATCTCCAAGATGAGCAAGAGAGGATTGAAGCTGATTTTGGCTTCCAGATGCTATCATACTATTGCTCTGTTGAGTGGCTAGCCATTTGTAGCAATTTGGTCGAGTATGACCGGCAACACCACAATGATGACAGAGATGCTGCTTCTTCTGTTTGGGCTTTTGAGAGTTAGCCTTCTTAGCCCTAGGGTTTTTAGCATCTTTCTTTTCTAGCTTAGGGGGTGCACCTAGGATAGATTTACCCTTGTCTAAGTTCTCAATTTTAACAATATTAGCAGGAGGAACAAAAACAATAGCACTAGTGGAAGCAATATTAGAGGAAGAAAGATCGTACCATAAACCTGTTCGATCTGAAGCAGATTTCTGAATGCTGAGCATCTCATCAAGCTTTGCAGTCGAGGTCCTCTCCAACTGAGCTCTAACCTGAAATAGCTCCGCCTCAAGCTTCTTGGTCTTCTCAACCAAGAAATTGTTTTCAAAACTCAGCGCTCCAATGGTTTGATTTGCCTTATCAAACTTAGTGGACAACTCTTCACGGTCAAGTTCCACATCACTGAACTTCTTGGTGGTCAGCCTATAGAGTTTCTCGTGTTTCTCAGACAGCTTGTATAGTTTCTCATAGGCTGAATGGATATCATCTTGATCATCCATCTTCTCACACTTGGTGTCCACCAATTCTTCTTCTTCTTCTACTTCATCAACAATCCCTTCAGTAGGATTGACTGTGGCAGTGAAGGCATTTAAGATTCCGTCATCCTCACTATCGGAATCATCTTCAGGCTCAGTATCACTCAGGGTTGCAGCAAGTGCCTTACTCTTCCCAATGCTCTTGAGATATGTAGGACACTCATGTTTCATGTGTTCAAACCCATGACACCCAAAGCACTTAGGCCCTGCGGGAATAGTGTACTGACCACCTTCCTTTGCATCCTTCTTCCCTTTGTCTAGGCTTTTGAACTGAGAAGGACTGGATTGCCAACGGTCCTTGTCGAAGTTCCTCCCATTGGCATTCTTCATAAAATTCTTGATCTGCCTTGTAATGTAGGACTTCATCTTTGAATCTTCATCATCGGAAGACTCATCTGTCTCACTGCTCTTGGCCTTCAAGGCCATGCTCTTGTCTTTGCTTGACTTGCCAATCCTAGATAACCCTAGCTCGTAGGTCTACAAGTTTCCAACTAGCTCAGTCAAAGGAATCTTGTCAATGTCCTTTGATTCCTCAATTGCCGTGATCTTGGCATGGAATCTCTCGGGTAGAGATCTGAGCACTTTCCTCACAATCTTGGGTTCAGGGATGGTTTTCCCAAGATTGAAGGCTGAGTTCACTATGTCCTTGAGCTTGGCATAGAACTCATCGAACGATTCATCCTCCTCCATTTTAATCTCTTCAAAGCTTGTAGTGAGCCTCTGAAGTTTTGAATCTTTGACAGCCTTGGTTCCTTCATAGGTTGTCTGGAGGATGGTTTAAGCCTCCTTAGCAGTTTCAGTTGAGGATATCTTCTTAAACTCCTCATTGGTGACCGCACTGAACAATGCATTCAATGCCCTGTTGTTGAAGTTCGTCGCCTTGATCTTGGCTTCATCCCAATCGGCCGGCGCTTCTTTTGGCTTAGTCCAGCCAATCTCTACAGCTTGCCACACCTTCTCATCTAAAGACTGCAAAAAAGCTCTCATGCGTACTTTCTAATAAGCATAGTTAGTCCCATCAAATAAAGGAGGTATGATTAGAGATTGTCCTCTATCCATGACAAACAGGGGTCAATGGATCAAACACAACAAAAATTAATACCTAATCAGAGTGTGCCTACTCTGATACCACTTGAAAGGCCACAAACTGAATTGACCCCTTGTGATTAATTAACTAATTAATTAGTCAAGTGAATTAATTAGTTCAATTAACATGCAATTACGTGGTAGCACAAACAAATCACCAATATACTAATTATGCAGCGGAAAATAAATAACACGGTGATTTGTTTACGAATGAGGAAAACCTAACAGCAAAAACCCTACCGGGTGATTTTCATGTCACCACTCCCAAAACTCTACTATTATCACAACAAGCAGTTACAAGTAAAGGAATCCCAAGTACCTTACCAACCTATAGTTGAACCCTTACCCCAATACATAATTGGACTTGTTCTGTAGTGATAGTTCCCATTTTTGATGCACTCCCAAGTACATGACTAACCAGTTTGCGCGGATCCCAATACGCGACTTCAATCACCAACTAGAAAGAAAGGTTGGCTGCAAAGTTCTTCGGTTCATACGCATGATGAAGATCAAGAAGATGCTTGGTCACAAAACCCTTGGTGCAAATACACAGCAACTTCTTCAGAAGAGATGAACTAGGTTAAGAACTTCGTCTCCGGTCACAATTTGCTTGAACAGAGTTTGCTCAATGCTTGTGCAACTTGTGAACTCTTAGACGGCTCTTAAAACAATCCTTTTATAAACCTCGACAAATAGAAGCTGTCGAGTAGCTGTCGAGCAGGTGTCAAGACACGGGGCTGAAATAGCTTACTGAAACTCGATAGATGCAGCTGTCGAACTTTAATGAATTTGCACTTTCAGCTTGTTTTCTTGAACAAACTTGAAGGTTTCAATACTTGATTTTGAAACATGGTTTGTTGAAATATTTTAACACATCCTAAATCTACCTAAATACAAGTAAAGTGCGTTTTGTCAAAGGATTAGCCAATTACATAAAAGTATGACATATGTTCTTAACATGTAAACCACATATGTCCTAACACTAGGACTGCTTAATACATTTATAAATCGAAGACCATAAGGAAGAGTAGCAAGTTTAAAGTTGAAACAAGTAGATCAAGGATAACATTTTATGTTAACTAGCTGTGCTTTAATTATCATCAATTTGTCTGTCAAGTAGACAAGGCATGTGGCATCTTACAAAAAAAGTAGTCTATAGGTAGAACAACTACAAGAGAAACAGTCATTAAATCAATCAATTACAAACTGAATTCAGAAAAAAAAAAAAAAAAAATAGACAAGTCGAGAGAGAGAGATTGAGAGACGGATATTGTAGAGAATAAACTTAGCCTAGTCCAACCAACTGATGTAAATCCTCAACCTAAAAATTAATAGTTTACAAAATGATACAAGGTTTATATCTCTTACAAATCCTATTCATTGGACATAGTATTAGAACCAGACAAAGACATATATCACATATATCTTGTGAATTGTGACATCATGGTTGGTGTCTCGATCTTTCTTTAGAGTCCTACCTTCAAGTTGTTATTTTGTTGCTAACGCAAAGTTTAGAATAGTCTTGCCATCTTGATCATAGCATCCGTAAAAAGTTAAAGCTTTATTCTTTTAAATTATCATATCCTACTAGATAAATAATTATAGTGCTTGTGCCAATTACAAATGTGGCCTATCTAATAATTCTTCACCACATCTTAATTTGTACTCAAGAATGTTAGATATATAGGTTATAACTTTTGTTTATAATTAAGATACATTGGGTATTTGTTAATTATTACAATTACATGAATTGGGTATTTGTGTATATATTTTTAAAACACTTATGCTTAACTACTTTTACAACTTATCACACTGAGTTAGTCTAGGACAAGTGTTACATGTTCTAAGAAAATTTAAACATACTTGGGTATGTCTGTTCTTAACAAATCACAAATGAATGTAATTATAATAATTATTACCTTTGTAGTAACAAATCTTGGTGTAGGTAAAATTCCGTAAATATTGTATCGCAATGGATAAAAGTTGGATGGACAAGAGGAGGGGTTCAAGGGAATATTTTGAAGGTGTAAACCAATTCGTGGAATTTGCCTCTCTATCTGCGCGCGATGGGAAGATCTTATGCCCTTGTGTGAAATGTGTGAATTTGATTTTACAACCGCTAAATGTGGCACGTGATCATTGTTGGGCTTCAGGGATGCTTAAAAATTACAAAGTTTGGAAATTTCATAGGGAATTGGCGGCTGCTATGCCGGCTTCCGAATGTGGGAGCTCTCGTGTGCAAGAAACCCGAAATCTATATGGTGATTTTCGTGGGATGTTGCACGATTTGTGCCCCCCGCATGAAATGGCACCCGAACCAATGGAAGAAGGTCCAACTACGCAACATCCGGGTGAAGGTCCGAATGATGAGGCCAAGAAGTTTTACAAGCTGATAGATGATGTAGATAAACCTTTATATGAAGGTTGTACGGAATTTAGCATTTTTTCAGCCATTGTCGTGTTCTTCCAGTTGAAGACTCTGTGTGGTTGGACGAACAAGTCATTTACTATGTTGCTTCAAGTCCTGATGGATATGCTTCCTTCAAATGCTAAGCTACTAATGGACCATTATGAGGCTAAGAAGATAGTCCGAGATTTGAGTTTGGGTTATGAGAAGATCCATGCTTGTCCCAATGATTGTATGCTGTTTTGGAGGGAAAATGTTAACCTCGAGGCGTGTCCTTGTTGTAATGAATCAAGGTGGAAAACAAATGAGGTATCTGTTACTAGTAAAAATGCTTCATCCAATAAGGGGAAGAAGAAAGTTGCAAAGATCCTACGGTGGTTCCCTTTAAAGCCAAGATTGTAGCGACTATTTCTTTCACCCGATCTGGCTAGTTCTATGAAATGACATGTTAATGGTCGTACTGATGATGGGGTTATGTGGCATCCTGTTAACTCAGATGCATGGAAAATGTTTAGAGTTCTCGTCTGACCCTCGTAATGTCAGACTTGAATTAGTTGCGGATGGGTTCAACCCCTTCGGAATTATGAGTACTAGTCACAGTACATGGCCTGTCATTTTTGGTCCCCTACAATCTCCCACCTTGGCTATGCATGAAATAGTCATCTTTGATTCTATCATTAGTTATTCTTGGTCCTACCTCGCTAGGGATTGCTATAGATGTGTACTTGCAACCGTTAGTAGAAGAACTAAGGGAGTTATGAGATGTTGGAGTACAAGCATACGATGCATCTTCAAAAGCAATATTCCAATTGCGTGCAGCATTGATGTGGACCGTAAATGATTTTCCTGCATACGCAGATTTGTCGGGTTGGAGTACCAAAGGTGGGTTGGCGTGTCCTTCTTGTGCCGTGGAGACCGACTCTTGATATTTGAAAAATGGCCACAAATTCTGTTACATGGGACATAGGCGATGGTTAGATGTTGACCATGATTTCGGGAAAGAAGGTATGTTATTTGATGGATCTAATGATACACGATCGGCTCCTGAACCACTAGTGGCGTCAGACATTATTCTGGAAATTGAACATTTAGTTGGACGTTGTCTGGGAAGGAAATGTCAACTTGCTTACAATAAAAGAAAGAGAGGGGAGGCAGACCATAGTGGTTGGAAGAAGAGGAGTATATTTTTCACCTTGCCTTATTGGGAGGATCAGAAGTTGTGACACAATCTTGATGTGATGCATATAGAGAAGAATGTGATGGATAATATACTCGACATAGTGCTGAACTTGAGGACCAAACAAAGGATAATTACAAGGCATGCCTTGACTTGGCGGACATGGGGATAAGGAGTGAACTCCACCTACAACAAAAAAATGCTGATAAGTATACCATACCGCCCGCTTGTTTTCATATGACTTCATCGGCGAAAGATGGTTTCTTGCAAGTTTTGAAGGACGTAACAGTGCTGATGGGTACGCTTCCAATATCTCACGCCGTGTGAATATGAAAGAACGCAAGATTTTTGGTTTGAAGAGTCATGATAATCATATCTTGATGCAGCAACTTTTTCCCATAGCATTACGCGGGTCTTTGCCATCTTATGTTACTAGGCCTTTGAGAAAGTTAGCTTGCTTATTTAGAGAAATTTGTTCCAAAACCCTGAGGGTTTCAGATATTGCGACTGTTGAGGCAGACATTGCAGTGACATTGTGTGAATTGGAAAAGATATTTCCTCCATCCTTCTTTACAGTGATGGTACATTTGGTCATGCACTTAGCTGCTGAAGCCAAGATTGGTGGTCCAGTGCACTACCGTTGGATGTATCCCATTGAGAGGTAAGACGTGTGTAATATTATTGATCACCTATGATCTTCATGTGTGCGTTCGAATTACTAATGCCAATCATTAATCTTATCATTCCTTTATAGGTACCTATCACGCCTTAAGTCTTACGTACGAAATAGAGCTGCTCTAGAAGGGTCTATTGCTGAAGGATACATAGTAGAGGAGTGCTTAACATTTTGTTCACGGTATATGGAAGGAGTTGAAACTATATTCAATCGACCCACCAGGACAATTGAGGAGTCAACAGGGGTGGTTTCGATCGTGACACTAAACAATAGAGAGTGGACCTAAGCTCATCGCTATGTTTTATTCAATTCCGAAATCATCAACCACTTTTGTGAGTAAGTACTACGTATACCAATGTGATTGCACATCAATCCAATGTATGTTAGGTCTATTAACCCTAATACAATTGCCTGCAAAGGATGCACAAAAGATTGATAGAGGACAAACTCCGAAAAGGCCACCATCGTATACCCGAGGCCATTATATATAAGCATCACATGGAGAAGTTTTGTAGTTGGTTTAGGTGTCACGTACGTATGACTTTGGCAAACTTATTAAACTTGTAACACTGTCCTAACTATGATTACTTGTACTGATATGAATAATTTTGTTTGGATATGTTAGGTGATGTCATTGACTGGTGCTGATAGGGAAAGGGAGGGAGTTAGTGATACCCTTGCTGCACTGTTGAAAGGGCCATATATTTATGTAAAGCGGCTGAAGTATTATGTCATAAATGGCTTAAAATTTAGGAGGGTAAATGATGAGGCAAACAGTAAAACGCAGAATAGTGGAGTTAGTGTCGCTACTGATGGTGGCATTACGTACTATGGTGTTTTAAGTGATATAATCGAGTTGAATTATCATGACAAGATCAAACATGTATTATTCAAGTGTAAATGGGTTGATGACCAAAATAGGAGAGGATATAGGACTGATGAATTTGGGTTTTCTATGATGAACTTTACACACTTCATACATGGTAGGGATGAAATGATGGATGAACCATATGTCTTGGCATTGCTAGCTACGCAAGTTTTTTTTATGTGGAAGATAAATGGCACAAGGATTGGTATGTTGTTGTCAAAACTAAAGCTAGGGATGTGTTTGATGCCGGGATTGGTCCCCAACGTGACGAGGATGACACATATAGTTTTTCTGAGAATGTTTCGTACAATATAAGTACTAATGAGGTTGTGAGTGACAACCTTGGTTGGGCTCGGGATGATGTAGAGGGAATGACAATTGATGCCTCTATCATTGCTGAAAGAGATCTTCATGAAATGGACAACTTAGATGATTGTGAGTTTATTAACGATGAGTTTGACAATGAAGATGACAACGAGGATGAGTACACCGAGGATGAGTAGTGTAATAGTTTAGTGGTGTATCCGTTTATGAATTAGTTGGAATGTCTCTGTGTAGTATTTGATGAATTTGTTAATTACACTAAACAATATTGTTATTTCCTTTAATTTGTACTTATTATGCGTTCAATTCCTTATAAACTTTGCTAGCTATTGGATTTGAAATTCATTTCTTATCAACTTGGATATATGTTCGTGTGGTGTTAGGGTTTCATTTTGTCGTTGTTGTGGTGTTTGGCTAACAAAAGCGCTTAAACTTGTCATATATGCTTGTATATATTGTTAGATATTAAAATGAGTTATTTTACTTTGTCTTTTTCACTTACATTGTATGCAAGTTTTTATGTTGTCTATAATTAAAATTTTCTTTGTGTGGTAAAGTTTTTGGACGCAGGAATAGGAAAGAAACATTGATTGCCACTTGTACAAGTTGGTGAAGGACCCTCACGTTCACGACAGCGGGGGGAGGAGAACTTGGAAGCTGCCCATACTACACCGCAAGCAAGAGCGGATGCTTGTGATGCTGGGACACAACCCTCAGGTAGTTTACACGTTGATTGTTAATGTAACGTTTGATATTTACTACTGGACGCATAATTTTCCTGTTGTTGGCTGCAAGAATGCAAAGGGAATATCCATTGACGGTTGTTGAAGTTGGGCAAGGATCATCACGTTCACGAGAGAGCGTGCAGGTGGATCTAAGCGCTGCCCTTGCGGATGACCAAGCAAGAGGGGATGCAAGTGATGATGATGAGACCCAGGCCCCTTCTCCAGGTAGTTGACATGTCTTGAAATGTAACGTTTGAGAATAAATATGACATGGATATTTGTCCATTTGTTTTAAGTGTGGTAATTTCATCCACTTCTCTTCATAGAATTAGCCGTCAAGTGTCCGAAAATGATATAATTTTAGCACTTTTGCATTTTCAAAATAATACTCTTGAAGGACACCTAATGATACCATGTGATTGTGACAAACTGAATACCACAATTACATTGAATAAACGTAAAAGTTATCGTACTAAATTAAAAAGACCGTAGCAAGTTAGAAGACTAAATTGAATTTATGACAAACTTAGATGATGTAATTTGTAATTTAACCTAACAGTTGTATGTAATGAAAGTAGGCTTTAAATTCTAGATTTGTGTGAGCTACTTGAACTTTAATAGAGTTTCATTTGTGGAAAATGTAGTAGTATTTGGGCTAAGGATAGCATGTAATGCATTTAATTTGTACGGTTTGACAAAGTTAGAACCATATTTTCATTACATTGTTTTGAGTTGTTGTAGACATAGAAGAACTGAAAAAGATGTCTATGTGTGAAGTGTTAGGCTAATTTAGAAATAATGTGAAAAAGAAATAAATATTAAAATAACGTATGCATGTCTATGGACATTTTGAATTTTCAGTTAGCAAATTTTCTTCAATTATTACCATTGTTCGTTTATGTCAAAAACTTTATCGTAATTGAATAATTTATAGATGCATCTATAAATTACTCATATGAGTAATTTCAATTTTTCATAACTAACTATAAAGAATCTATTCTCCCTCATTCTCAGAAAAAGGAAAAAAAAACAAACAAAAGAGATACTATTCTCCCTTTATCTTGTTAGACTGATTTTAAAATCAGTCTACACATGCTTTGAAACATGCTTTTTATTATGTTCTTGAGATAACAATGCAAGGCTGCCCATTGCATTTTTTAAATTCATGAAAATGTGAACGACTTAATTCACATATTGTCCTGAGTAATAAGTAAATTAACAAAACAAATGGGAAAAAAAGTGAAGATAAAAAGCAAATATCAAAATGTCCACATTTGCAGTTACATTTACTATCATGTTAAGAGTGTGCACTTGAACTATATACAGTAACTTTTCTCTAATTGTGAACTTTGAAATTTCTTTCCTAATGGCGGTTTACTATATGCAGAAAATTTGGTTCAACAAACCCTAGAAACTAGTAATGTGTGTGCAGAAGATTTTGGTCAACAAACCCCCGAATCCAGTAATGGGAGTCGAAAGCGTGGGAGAACACTAATGCAAAGAATATGGGCACTTCCACCGAACATGAAAATTGAATGTCCGTTAAATGTAGAAGGCCAACCAGTTGGGGAGAGCGGACAGACATTCAAAAGGTGGTTGGGCACTTTATGCCTCTGCCCCGCCTACTGCCCACTTGTGCCTTTGAATTGGACGTGTGTCCCTCGTAACCACAAAGAAAATGCGTGGACAGAGATTCAGGTATCAGCATACTTTGTTTGTCTTTATCATTGAAATATTTGTGAGTTAGCTGATCCATATATATATGCTCTAATATGCTCAATGCACAACAACATGCCGAATTCCACCCAATCGACTCAATTAAGTTGAATATAAAAATCATTTGTTCTATATTGAGTGTTGAACTATTTTTTAGTTCTATTAATCATAGCCTGTCAAGTTGTAACACATCTTTTTTTTTTTTTTTCCATTGTAAGGTATCCAAACATATTTTTATTTTGATAGCATAATACAATTTACAGAAATAAAATAATATAATTTACAAAAATAAAATAATATAATTTAGAAAATATAAAGTGGAACATTAAAAGTGAAACAAAGTTTTTTTTTTTTGGTTTCCTTTTTTAATATTCGATATATATACATTTGATAGCCTCATACTTCATTTATACTTAAGGTTACTGATTCAACAAGATAAGTGGGCGTTTCAATTGTCATAGCCATAAAGATATCATAAACTTTTCCTAGCAAGAGTTCCATTAAGATTCTCTTACAATGTTTTCATCAAAAAAAGATTCTCTGACAATGTGAATTTTTTTTTTTTCCTATTCTTTTCCTTTTTCTTTTCCTTATAATTTATGAATGAAGAGAAGAGACAGGAGCAAATATTGGGAAGGAAAACCATCATTTGTTTTAGAACGAAATGTCATGGGAGACATAAAAGTGAAAGTGAAGGAGAAAGAACATAGATGATTTTTTTTTCAATGAAAAAAAGATGCTTGTCATCATTTATTTGATTCAAGCCACTCAACTTTCTAAAATGAGATAGTTTATAGATTGTTACTTGATAGGTAAAAATAATAATATAAATGGTGGGTTTAAATAAGAACCAAACTTGCTAAGTTAAATATTGTGAAAAATATTGTGAAATTTTTTATGTTTGCACACATTGCTCTTCTAAAATAGGCCATTGTCTATAGTAGTTTAGTACCAACCGCAAAATCAGATGGTGGTTACTACCAATTTGTGCTTGTGTATAATTATTGCCCTGCATATTATGGGTTTGGACCAATGTGGAAAATCCATGTGAAAAACATGCATAATTGGTCTTAGTCTGTTGGTGACGTATGCAATAGAAGATGGTTTCTTTGGTTTAGCATAAATCAATTATGAAGTATAAGACTCAAGTCTTATATAAGAACAAAGAATTCATACCAATTATTTTATGTCACAGAGCACCTTCAAGTGGATATCATTAGAAAATAGGAAGTAGGAGAAGTCTTGAAGTTTTTGTTTAATTAAATTAAAGTTAACCATCCAATTCATTTTGCTTAGAAATTCAGACTTGTTCAATCTATAGCTATATTAAGCTACTTTTAATTGTTATGTAGAACCGTATGTGTGCTAAATGGCATGTTCAGTAGGGTGGACTATTGCACTATGCTAACTCATGTTTTGCATTTTAGAAAAAGTGGATCATTAACCTAGCAATTATCGAACCAGCTAATCAAATGACTTGGACAATGCACCAACTATGGGAACTGAGGAGGAACCGACGTAGCAAGTTGAAAAAGAAATGCTACCCAAAAGATGCGTCCAAAAAATATGTCCTTAAACAAATACCAGAATGGGCTGACGCGCAGCCGTATGCGGAGCTAGTTGATTATTGGTTTCATCCAGATATGCAGGTTCAGCTATTTTCTTGTTGTATTATCATTTATTTATAAAATACATATGATGGGGTTTTTGATTTACCGAGTATAGTTTATGTATCTAATTTCTTTGTTTTAATTTGGTGGCGAGAATGTGTTTGTAGACATTAAGTGATACGAACAAGAGAAGTCATGAGTTTCAGAAGGACATAGTGAGGTCAGGGCCTATAAGTTTTGCCCAAATTGCTGACAATATGGTAAGAAATGCATTATACAACAACTAGCCAGAGTTTTAATATTCTACTATTTTAGATTCAAATGTAACAAATGAACAGAGTTTGATGAAACTAATTTACTGATGAATCTGAGGATATTGTACAAAGTTAGTATGAAATTTTTACCAGTACTTGCCTCATTAGTATAAAGTCGTTATAAAACTAATGTCAGAGGAGCATGTGTGGTTACACATTGTTGCAGAGGAGAGCACAGTGTTGGGGTAAGGAAGATTGGGTCATATTATGGGTTCATGACTGTTAATAGACATTTCTTGTGATGTTTTAGGATCTTGATTAGTGATTTCATTAATATTATGTCTGCCACTTTGTTAGGTCGACATTGTTTTCTAGCCGAAGAAGTGGCAATATTATTTAAACAAAGGGCAGGTAGTGAACATTCTTCAAGGAAAATCAATGTAAAAAGCATGGAGTAGAGAAATTGGTTGGAGATAGTTGTGTACAGTCTGCTTTAGCTTTATAGGGACAACAAACACAAAAAATTAAAAAAAAATTTAAAAAAAAAAGTTGAAGAGCCATAAATTGATAGGAACATTTCATTTTTCTTCATTTTTTTGTTCATAGTTTTGACGTTGTGGCAGCAAAGACAAGATGATTGCAATAAAAATTGACGCTGTGACAGCAAAGACAAGTGAGAGAGAGGAAATGTTTGTAAGTTGTGTGAAGGAAATTGGGTTGGGGTAGTAGCTAGCCAATATATAAAACTTTGGGATGGGGCTAGCTAGGGACTATTTCAGCCACGGTCACAACTAACTACAGTGAATGTTAAGAGTGTTGGGACCAAAAACCGCTTTATATTAAGCATTCACATAAAGAAAACAACTCACATGTCTTTTTGAATGTAATCATCTACAGCTTTAAATTTGTTTTACATTATATTGCATGTTATGTCCCAAATTCCATTTGCTATGTTTAGTTGTCGATTGCCGCTTCATATCACGAACATAAATTTTCGCTATTGTAATGAGACTGTTGAGTATGATGTAGGCAAAAGAAAGAGGGCAAGCAGTGGAACGTGCAGTTGTTTTTGCGAAAGTATACTCCAACAAAGATGGGAGTCCTGTTAGTACTGATGTGGGAGATAAGATTGTAAGCCTGATATCGTACCCTATTTCTTTGTGCAGTTGTGCATGAATTGATAATAGCAAATAATATGTTATTTGGTTCTTGTGTGAAAACGGAAGAAAATGACTGAAATTTTAAACAATGGGGGCTCACTACAAGGAGAGCGTCGCCAAGGAATCTTATGGTCAAAAACTGATGCGTTTGCACAAGTGATGTGGAAAGAACGTTGTGGACGTGTACGAGGGGTCAGTTTTGGATCAACCCCATCACGAAGAAGTGGGTCCAACTTTCCATGTTATACATTGACTCCACCGTCGTCCAGTGAAATGGCCCAGCGGATGACTGAATTGGAAACGTCATTGAGGGACGAACTTGCCCAGTCAGAGTAGAGGCATCAGGAGCAAATCGCCGACATGCATGCACAGCATGAGGAGGAAATCGCCGCATTACATGCACAGCATAAGGTGGAAATCACTGAAGTAGTAGCCGACGCAACAAGAAACATGTTAGACCAATTGAGGCCATTTCTAAGTAGTTTGGAAATTTCTCAGGTACCTTCAAAAGCTTGTAATTAATTTAATGAAAATTGCGTGTTTATTGCAATGCATTGTTATGTGCTACTAATACGATGTGTTATATATTCAGGGTAGTGCTGCATCACAATGAGGACTCTTCGTTAGATGAATCTCTTCTAGAAGAACAACCAAGAGGATTAAATAGTGAAGCCATGCATTGTTCTCACTGTAAGTTTGAAAATAATGAATATTACCGTTTCGTAATTTGAAGTACCTTTTGATGCTTCCACATATGTGTACTTTTGTTGGAAATGGTCTATTTCATTATTGCTCATTTTGATCATGGCAAGTCTACGCTTGCTGACAAGCTTTTGGAACGCACTGGGATCATTAAAAGAGGACATGGTCAGCCTCGGTACCTTGAGAAGTTGCAGGTATATGATCAACACTTTTAAAAGATTTGAAGTGGTTGTTGTTTAGGAAAAACATAAATTGGCTATTCAATGGAAGACTTTGTATTGTTTTCGAATGGGCTTGTTTATACTTGCTAAGTTTTCTAGGAAGAGACATGCATTGGGAATGATATCAGATTTATATTGCTTTTCAGTGTATGATGTTTGTCATGGGTTTGTTTCTGAGTGAAGTTATAGACTCTTCCTACTTTGTTACAATTATAACAAAATAAAAGACGAGATTGTGGTGCTTTTGACTTTCTATGGAATTTGTATTGCTCTTGATGAGTTTGTTTCCAAGTGAAGTTATAGACTCTTCCTACTTGGTTAGAATTATAATCAAAGAGAAGACCCATATGTGGTGCTTTTGAGTTTCTATGGAATTTGCATTGCTATTGAGTTTGTGGTTTGTTTGAAGAGATTGTTTCCTAGAGAAGTTCAAGTGTTCTTAGATGATTAGAATGAAGTTATGGCTTTAGGGTGATATATGATACAAGTACCACAAGCAACTTAATCTGTGCCCAAGGTGAATTCTGAATTGATAAACAAAACATGGGTTTCTAAGGAAGCCAATATATGTTTGATTGGGTGTATGTCACGTTATAAAAACAAACAAACTTTACTATCACTACCTCCAGTAATGTTGTTTTGGTTACTTAGTCTGGGCAAGCCGTAATTGTTTCCTATTGTTCTTAAGATCGGATTTGATAGTGCTGAAAACTATTTGGGATTCAGTTTATTCATATATATATATATATATATATATTTTTTGTAATTTTCTATAGGCGATATGGTCATTATAATGAAAAGTTACATGTATACTTGCTATTTGGTCATATTCTTCCTGCTGCCAAGCTAAATGAATAGGATTGTTTTTACTAATTATGTGTGTGTTTTGCTTTCCAACTCAATGAATAGGATTGTTTTTGCTTTGTCTATGGTAAATATTTCTATAAAGATATATTTCTATAAATATATCTTTCTGGTGAACGCCTACAACGTGAGTAGGTGGCCAACAAACATATGAAAAGGCCTCTAAATTGATTTTATGTTCTCTCTTTGGTTCTTGCATTATTGTGTTTCAGCATTGCGGTTTTTGGTTGACTTGTTGATTAGAGAAAGATAAGTATATTTTATAATAAAATTGTTTGAAATGTGTAGTCTCACTTCACTATTGGAAAAGTAACATATGATCTTCTAGGTTCTCTGCTTGGCTCGAAATAGCTGACTGTTGCATTTTACATTTTTGCAGTGCCATTATGGGTAAAAATTCAGTACGTAACCGATGCCCCACTTGTAGACAAGGCAGCCCTAGAAGCATCCGAGATAGCTATAGGAAGTTAGAAACAGTCATGTGCGTAATTTTTGCAGTTGAGGTATAAATAAAAATATGTGTGTAATGCATGTTGCATCTTTTTTGTGTCAAATTGGACCCTAAACTGGATGCCTATTTTGTTGCTGTATTGAACTGCATATTCCTTAAAGATTGATAATTTTCACGTATTCCTTAAAGATTGATTGAAATTGTGACAGGTTTGAGAAAATTCTAGCTGGAATTATGTGTGTGACAGGTTTTTTATAGTAGCGTTTGACAAACTTATAGTAGCGTTTGTATCTGCATTCGTCATCTGGCCTAGAAAAAAAAAAAAAAAAAAAAAACCTATAGCTGCGTTTTTAAAACATAGTTATAGACAAATTAAAAAAATATTCAGGGGCCTAAGGCCGCGTTTAAAACACGATCGTAGGTATGGCCTATGGCCGCACTTTTAAAATGCGGCCTAAGGCCAGCCCTTAGGCCGCGTTTAAAACACAGCCTAAGGTCCTACCCTTAGGCCGCGTTTTAAAAGTGCAGCCATAGGTCCTAACCTTAGGCCGCGTTTTAAAAGTGCGGCCATAGGTCCTGACCTTAGGCCACGTTTTAAAAGTGCAGCCTAAGGTCCTACCCTTAGGCCGCATTTTAAAAATGTGGCCATAGACCTCTCAGGCCTATAGTCACGGGTTTTGGGCCACATTTAAAAGCACAGCCTAAAAATACGTGACTATAGACCAAATCAGGCTATAGCCACGTTTTTTTGACCTATAGCCACGTTTTAAACGTACGTATTACTTTGTTGGTAGGGCTCCCAGAAATATTTACAGGAAATTCATAATCAATGTTGTAAATAGAACTGTTTGTGTTTAAACTTTAAACCAACTGCTTCTTGCATTATATCAAGAACATTTGATACTATTATGTGGAAGTATCTTCTCTCGTTGCTTCTTTAAGGAAAAAACTATGTTACCATGATCTTGTCTAATGTCAGGGTGCCTGTTTTGTCAGTGCAGATTGTTATGTTTGACCCAGTGTCTCACAGGCAAGGAGATGCCGAGGCAAGCATGATCATCCACCATGCATTTCAGAGAATAAGCCAAAGCAGAGTAATAGCTAGAGGCATACCTAAAATTGCCCCCACCACAATTGTGACTAATATTGAGACAACACCAAAAGGTGCATTAAAACATGTCGGTGCTGAAAATCCCTAATTATGTCCACCGCAATGTCTGTACTTTTCAAATTTCATGGATTTCTTGAAGTTATGGGCAAGAAAAGTGTCAGCAACAATTATACTCCCACCATGACACTACCCATCTTTCCAGCCATGCTGTTTGATACCAAAGGCCAAGAGAGTATGGAGACTTTCAAAGACATAACAAGGGTGTCCTAATCTGCTTTAAAGAGATAACTGTACAAGCCTTTTACAGGTGCCTTTTCGTACTGATTGGCACCGACATAATATTATGGCAATAGATTATGGTTGAAATTTTGCTAAAGTGTTTGCTCTATTTTCAATAAATCTACAACTTCCTTTGTTTGTGAGCTGTGAGAATGGGTCAATATTTAACGCCTGTTTTGTATGCAGTGTTAGCAATCCTGCCACTTGCTTAGCAAAACCAGCCTATGCTCATCAATAGAATAATTATATCTCTATTAATGAAGTTTACAGTTGAAAGTGTTATATGTTATTAAAGTTGAAGATGTGCAGTAGCAATCCTTCCTCTTCTTGTGCATAATTGAATTGGTGAAGATGTAAAAATATTTGTATGTACTTCATCCATTCAAATAATGCAAATTATTCCAATTTCCTCATATCTCATTTTCCTCTTTTAACTTCTTCCTTTTTATACATTACTAAATTGAGTTGAACGAAAAAGTTCTCATGCAGGAAGCCTTTGCCTGTGACCAGATAGTTTTTTGGTTTTCCTTCCTAGTTTTGAGATACTCATGAATATTTTCATTGGAAAAAAAAAAAATTACTACAGTGAAATTAAACATTTGAAAGTACTTGTACACCAATTTACAAAATTGTATGACTGCCTTAGGGATTTGACACTACCTTGGAGTCTTGATGCATGGAAATGTAACAGTAAAGATATTCACAGGTCCATGTGGTGTAGTTGAATCTATGCTTTATGCTTTGAGTTTCAAGGCTTTTTAGTCAAGAACCAAATTAGCATTTAGGGAAGCATGAATCTTGTGATAGAGATAGAGATAAATGACTGTCAACTTAAACAGCACAAATGGCACTGCATTCCTACTAAAGCTAAGAGCCACAATTAGAGGAGGAAGGTTCATGTAGGTAATGCCTCTCTTAGCACTAAATACCACAATTTCCAACTTAGAAATGTGTTATATGTTCCTAGTATTTCTTCAAATCTACTCTTAGTTCACAAATTATGCTTGTGTAGCAATTATCATTTTAAAGCTTATAAATTCCAATGTCAGGATTTTCTGACAAGAAAATCCTCTACAGGGGTTTGAGTGAAGATGGAGTCTATCAAAATCATGTACTGCAAATAACTCTGATGTGCATTGTAGACACTACCTTTGCTAAATCTGATTTTTCAGTATTCTAAACCTTTAGAATTAATGCACACTAATGTATGTGGTCCAGCTCCAATACAATTATCAATAGTTTTAAATACTCTCTTGTACTTGTTGATGATTTCACCAAGTTTACTTGGATTTTCTTGTTGAAATTGAAATTTGATTTCCTATCTACTTTCAAACATTTTACAGGCACCATTGAAAATCTTCTTGATCATATAATCAAAATTCTTAGGTCTGAATTGTGGGGCTGAATTCACTTTTAATGCCTTTATTGAATTTTTCTCTAATTATGGTATTACTCATCAATTATCTTGCCCTCACACACCCCAAAAAAATGGAGTGGCTGAAACGAAACATATACATCTTGTTGTGTGTGCTTTGACCTTGCTTTCTCACTCAAAATTACCTATCACTTATTGGGCATATGCTATTTCTACTGTTGTGCATCTCATAAACAGACTACCCACTCCTTTACTCCATAATCATTCACCTTGGGAGCTCCTCTTTGAGGCCAAACCAGATTTATTACACTTGAAAGTTTATAGGTGTACTTGGTTTTCCTCTTCTTAAGCCATGTAATACCCAAAAATTTCAACCTCACATCTCCTTGAGTATTTTTAGGTTACCCTCTATACTTAAAAGGTTACATATGTCTTGAACCTCACTCACACAGAATTTATGTTATCAGGCATTTTTGTTTGATCGAAATGATTTTCTGCATTAACACAACTTTCATCCTCACAATCTAGTGCTCCTCCCACAAATTCTCCCTCACCTACTCTTTGGCTTACTTTTTTATTGCACTCTTTTTTCTCAATAAATTCTTCAGCCCTCTACTCAATCTAATTCCACTGCATAATCCTCTTCTAGTCTACCTGTACTGAAACCTTCACCTTTACCTTTAGTTCCCCTAGTTTCTACAGAAACTAGTTCCCAACATGCCTATCCTTCTCCACTATCCACTTCTGCACTAGATATTTCCCCACCAGAACCTTCTCATACATACTACATCATTATTTGCCACAAACACACATCCTATGGTAACTTGATTACTATACCACAGAACCTCCCTCAAAAAATTGCACCTACGAATGATGAATATGATGCCCTTACAACATGGCCTAAGCAATTATCTTCTTGCAATCATACATTTTAGCAACATAAAAAATTTCTGAACTGTCTCAAAATGGGGGATTGACAAAGAAAATGGAATTGACAAAATTTGACATATGATCAAATTAACTAGCCATTAAAGAGACCCTCATATCAATTTTCTGTTCTAATCATAAGAATTTATAGCTTCAAACAGCTTGAGAAATTAACATAAATGCACAAAATAGATTTAATGCAATGCTTCAGAATTCAATAGGACATCTTTTAATCTCTTGCAACTTGGATAAGGCTTCTCTCAAAGAAAAACGTTCTTTTGATGAATGGGCAGCACAATGCAGTCCAACTCTCACCAGAAGCCACACACTCATCACCTCTGAAAGCAGTGTTGTTTTTGTTCTTGCTGCTGCTATCTTCACAAAAGAATAATTGGTACTGCTGCTTTGCAAAAAAGGTTCATTACCCTTGAAAAGCCTTGGATCAGCAATATCCAAGATTTTACTCTCATGCACTTTGGAGATGAACTTGTTTATGCTTAAACCTCCGGGAAAATCCCATCTGTGGGCTTCTTGGCAATGATCATCTCCAACAACAGTATCCCTAAACTATAGACATCCCCATTGGTTGAAGCCTATCCACCCAAGCCATACTCTACAACAGAATTTCGGGATATTAGGATCAAGTATTTCGAACCACAAAAGATAAAAGCTTGAGGAAAAAATGTAGAAACATCAGGCGTTAATTTTTAAATTTTTTTTACTAATATGTTCTTTGGGGTCAAATGTTGCAAGCGAGGTAGAGTAGAACATTGTTTGAACTGTGATTATAATCACTAAATCTTTTTAAGTTTCATAAAGTAAGATCCACAACATACCTGGAGCAATATAACCAATTGAGCCTTTTAGTCCAATTGTGCTACTCCCATTCTATGATGAATCATGGGAGAGGAACCTTGCTAACCCAAAATCTCCTACATGAGCAGTCATATCTTTATCTAAAAGCACATTTCCAGGTTTCAAGTCGCAATGGACTATAGGTGGGTCACAATCATGATGTAGGTAATCTAATGCAGAAGCTACATCAATGGCAATATTCAGTCTCTAGGTCAAGGTCAGAGTTGATCCACACTCAACATCCTCTAGGTACAACCACTTATCCAAGTTACCATTAGACATGAATTCCATAGCTAAAGCCTTGAATTCAGCTCCTGTGTGATCAATGCTGGAGCAAGAAGTGAAGACCTTAACAAGGTTCCGATGCCGGATGTTTCTAAGAGCTTCACATTTTGCATTAAAACTCTTGAAAGCTTTGCTTTGTGTCAAGTCAAGAACCTTCACTGCAACTGTGGTGTGGATTCCATTTGCTTTGTGTCAAACCCATTTGTTGCAATCTGGGTTTCAGAGTAAGAAAGCCTTGGTGGTAAACCCTTCAGTTCAGATGATGAACTTTAATTGTTTATTGTCTTTCTCTTCTTTTGGTGATCACTGCACATACTAAACACAATGCACACACAATCACAATGAAAGAAGAGGTTGGAATAATGTCTTTGAGCACTAAATCTGAATTCGATTTTGTTTTTATCACACAAGTAGGACTCTTAACTTTTCTGCAGTGTCATGGCCAAATGAGCAGAGCTAATTGTTTCCCTGGAGAGAATCCCAGCTGATGTTGGCAAAGACACCATTTTTCGGTACTTCTTCTTCCAAGCTATTGCAAGACAAATTTAACATCTGCAAAGCATTAAGGTTCTCCAATTCTGTAGGGATTAGGCCAGAGAGATTGTTGGAAGAAAGATCCAAGCACTCCAGTGCTGCTAGATTTTCCAGTGACTTTGGTATTGAACCAGTTATCTTGTTTCTTGCAATGTTGAGACGTGGCAAAATTGAGTATCTCTCGGTTAGGAATATTTCCAGATAGCTGGTTTCCAGAAATGTCCATGATTTCAAGTTGTCTCATATGGCCAAATTCGTCGGGCAGAGAACCGCTTAAGGTGTTATTTGCCAGATAGCAAAAATTTTAGTTAGGGAAGCTTAAAAAATTTGCTTTGGAATGCTGCCATTGAGTGTTGTCCTTGCTAGAACAAGCATCTCTAATCGTTGGCATGTTGCTATACTCATGGGAATTCAACCAGATAACCGTTTGTTTGCCATCTTGAGCTCATATAGCCACCACATAAGATTGCTAAAGATATCCGGGATTTCTCCAGAGAACAAGTTAAGTCTTTCTAGTTTCTAAAGTTTTACAATGGAGTTCAGTAAGGTTTTGAACTGATAAGGACACAAGGTTTTGGTACTTTTCCAATCCTTGTGGGAAGAGATTTGCGACAGAAGATAAACTGGTTAGAATTCAGAAGGATTTCCCTTAGCAGGGTACAGTTTGTAGAAGATAAACTGTTCCCACCAAGGAATAATTTCTGTTAGAGGTACCAAATAATTTCTTCGACGACAATCTTTCTTCTATCCATCACCCAATAGTTGAATCTTTAGGAAATCGTTTAAGCTTTATCTTTAGGAAATCATTTTATTTATATTTTGAGAAAAAGGAGATCATTTATTTTAACTAGCCTATCATGTTTCAGTTTTAACTAGCTTTATCGTACTAGGTACAAAAAGTTTTATATAGGATGTGTATCATATTATAAAATCATATGTATCATACAATATATAAACATACGGGTTTAAAATGAGTTTTATTTTTTTTGTTAAAATTTGTGCATTTATTTGAATCTAGGTGTCTGACAAGAAGATGAATAAATAATTTCACAAGAAGATGAATATGATGAAAACATTAAATTAGATAGAAGTGATTAGGCAAGAAGATGAATATAATGAAAATAAATTATTATTTTGACTCATAAGACATGTAGTGTGCATTTGGGTAGAGATTAAAAATTAAATTTATTTCATTATTCAGCTTATTTTTGCTACTATTCATAGGTCTCACTGTACTATTTCAACTAACTTTTACCTTTATGTACAGTACTTTTAGCAATAATTTTTCAGTTTCAGCAAAATAAGCGGTATCCAAACACACCCGTATTATCGCTTTTGAATTTAATCAATTTGAATGTGTTATTTTAAACATATGTTAATTTGATTTATTTTGTTAGCTTTAATAAATATTGTTACATAATTTTTTTTTTTTTTTTTTTTTTTTGAGAAAGGAAAATGGAGGTTGGCTAGGCTACGCTAGCCCCGGGTAGAGCACACACACTTAGGGATGTAATGCCCACCAACGAACTCCTGCTGGTAGCGAGAATCGAACCTAAGCGTGTTAGGCAAAGCTAACAAACCATACCCAGCTGAACCAAGCCCCCGTTGGCACATAATTAATGATTAAATTAGTCATTAGTTGAAAGGTTATAACAACTCATATACTCAAAGGGTAAAGAAACTCTCAATCATGAAAGGCTCCGACCAAATACAAGAACAATGATGCAAAAACATGATACTAAGCATATTCAGCAAGAAGAGAAAACATCCCCAATCAACCAAACCTAGCATTTTTGAGCAAAAACATGTTCGAACCCCTAAAACACAATCCATTATCAAAACACACAGATTCAAGAATATAACACTTAAATCGTGAAATCTGAAGTGAAAGACAGAAAGCCCATATCTTTTTCTTGAAGATTTGAGAAGAAAAAAAAATGCAGAAATGGAGGTTTCTCAAGAGTGAACACGGAGTGTTTCAGAGAGTGAAATGGGGAAGACAATGAACAGTCACTAATTTTCGAGGGAAAAACAGACTAGTTATTGAAAACTGACTTAAAAACGCAAAATACGCGTTTTTCGCGACTGGATCAAGTCGCCAGGGTGAACAAGTCGCCATACTGAGTAGCGAAAAATATAAAAACTCAAATTTTGAAAAATTTTCTAGGTCTTTTTCGTGACTAGGGCATTAACTCGCTAGTAAGCCGCGAAAAATCTCTGAGTGGGCTCGCGACTGGGACATGCTACTGGGCTAACCCGCGACTTAGTCGCCAAGACAGGGGAAACAGTTTTTGAGATTTTTGATATTTTTGTAAAAACAAAATACTTTCCAAAAATAGCTAAAACATTCAAAAATCTTTTTGTGTTTAATCAAACAAAGATTGAGCATGTGAAAACACATTTAATCAAGTATAATCACACAAATGAATATGGTATTCATTGCACATAGACTTGTGTGTTGTGTGTGGATATCAAAAATAAGATAGTCCTTAGTCCAATGTGAAGCTTCAATGATCAATTCAATCAAGGCATACACAACTAGCACTAGATAATGTGACCTATCTCAATTATAGAAACATGCATATATGACCTCCCACATGAACTTGATTACATTCTTTGAAACTTTTCATTTGGCTCCATATACATAATGACATTTGAACTTTTTGAATCAAAATCTCATTGTGAGATTGATGCCTGAAATTTTTGATATTTCAATTGAGGAGTTAGCCTTTGGCTTTTTGGGCATCATACATTTAATTTTGGTTGCTTTCCCTTTTTCTAGTCGAATACTAGTATGTGCGACAGGCTTTTGCAGCTCTATATCTCTTTTCATTTGGAGATTTACATTTGGAGAGCTCTTTTAAGCATACAAAAATAAAGAGTGGGAAGATATATAGGCATGAGTCTATGCATGTCTCAAGATCAACAAAACCATTCACTAATCATTCATGACAAGGTTAAAGATCTATTTACAACAGTCACATAGATTTCAGAATTTCTCCCATAATGATATGAGTGCAAAGGGAACAAGCTAAGCTCGTAGATGCACAAAGCCATTAGTACAAAGGTACAAGGCAAATATATGTTTTGAGACAAAACTCAACAAAGTTGATCAAACTTTTTGGATTTTCTACTTTTTATGTGTTTTTGAATTTTTGACACAAAAAAATAAATGTTGATAAAAACAAAGTAATTTACGCAAAGCTCTCAAACAAAAATTTTCAACTCAAACATGTAAGAAGCAAAACAACCAAACATATACACAAGATATGGGAAGTATTAATGCATGGACATGTTGTAATGCTTATGCATGAGTACCTTTCGTCACCCACACGTCACGTGCGTTTGGGGTGATATCCTTGACGGATTGGGTACGAGAGTTAGGACTTTCAAACCTTTGGGTGAAGCTTTCCAGGCAATTGGTGAAGGCACCGATCATTTTCATTACGTCCATCATTCTGGAATCACTGTTCTGACTTCTCGGTTGTTCACCACCCCACGACCTCTTGTCATTTCTTCTTCCTCGTGGCCGAGGAGCACTTGTATTGTTCAATGCTCTCAACTTCTGGCAGTTGGGTCTAGTATGTCCTTGCAAGCCGCAATAGTGACAAACATATTTCGTTCTAGGGCCCCGCTGTGGTCTTGGAAGAGATCTTCCTCTAGCTTCAACTCTACCTTCTAATTGATTACGGGACTTATTAAACACCCGTTGATTAGCTACCTTCTTTTTATGTTCAGCCTTAAATTTCTCAGGAACAAGCTCTTCTACAACCGTCTCTTTGGCCTTTACAAATTTCACTTCTTTGGTGACATTGACCGATGAGCTACTTCCTCTGGAATATCCCAACCCGGACTTATCTGAGAAGTGTTTTTGAGATGAAATAACATCTTCCAGCTTCTTGGAGGAGACCCTTTCTATCTTGGCTTGTGCTTGCACCACCTCTTGCTCAAGAAATCTTACTTTGGTATAAGCTTCCGATATCTCACCATTTAGTGTCTCAATTTCACACTTGGGCCCTTTATATCTGACCAGAAGACTTTTGTAGTCCTCTTCAGCCCTTTTCATCTTCTTCACAGCCGCCTTTGCAACCCTTACATACTCACCCGATTTCTCAAGGAGTAAGGTGTAATTATCTTAAAGACCCGATGTATCTTCATCCTCTTCAGCCTCCAATTCTTCAGCAATCCCAATGGACTCCAAATCAGAATGCTCACCAAGCTCCTTCACAAGTGTATACAAATCATCTGAGGATTCCATATGAGCAATGGTCATGAATGCAGAGAAATTTCCTTCTCCATCACAGCTCTCTTCTGAGTCAGAGTTTAATGAATCCGAGTCACTCAGAGTAGTGGCATAGACATTTCTTTTGGACTTCAAATAGTTGGGACATTCCTTTTTGAAGTGTCCATGTCCATTACACTCGAAGCATGTAATTCCTTGTGAAGATTGGGAATCTCTACCCTCTTTTCTTCTGAGCTCTTTTTTCTCTTTTCCGGTACTCTGAAATTTTCCTTTGTCACCAAATTTCCCACTGTTCTTGAGCTTTAAAAACTTCCGAAAGTTTTTTACAAGGTAAGCCACATCTTTATCTACTGCATCTTCTTCCGAAGAGTCAAGAGATACCAATCTCTCATCAATGGTCTTAAGAGCTAGAGACTTGCTTTTCTTCTGTGTAGGCAGGGACAACTCATAAGTCTGCAAAGAACCAACCAGCTCTTGAACCTTAATGTCGTCAAAATCTTTGCTCTCTTCAATGACTGTAACTTTGGCACGGAAACTCTCTAGTAGTGACTGAAGGATCTTCCTTACAATTTTTGAGTCCTCCGTCTTTTCTCTCAAGTTAAATTTGCCAACAACCACTTCGTTCAATTTACTGTAAAACGAGTCAAAAGACTCATCCTCACTCATCTTTAACTCCTTAAAGCTAGTGGTTGACATTTGAAGTTTGGTGTCCTTCACTTTCTTAGTCCCTTCATAAGTTGTCTCCAGAATTTCCCATGCTTCCTTAGCAATGGTGATATGTGAAATCTGGTGAAATTCTTCTGGAGAGACACCGCAGAAAATAGCATTCAATGCCTTGCTATTTACATTGGCCACAGCAAGAGCAGCCTTATCCCAAGTAGACTTAGCAGCCTCTTGCCTTGTCCATCCTACTTCAACTGCATCCCACACAGCATCATCAATAGAACACAGAAATGCCCTCATACGGACTTTCCAAAATGCATAATTATTACCGTCAAAGTACGGTGGTACATTAAGAAATTGAGACATATCCATCTCAAAGGGGGTCAGGGATCACACTTAGGTAATTAAACCACAACAAGTGTACCCGCTCTGACACCAATTGAATGTTCAAAATGGGTATGAAACACTTTTGAACGTTTAGACCCCAATAAACAAATTATCAATTCAAGCTTATTATCAAACAATATATGTGCGGAATATGAACATAAGCCAAACACAGAATTGATAAACAATCTAAGTCAAATATGAACACATCCAAAGCAGTAAATATAAGGCAAAGATAAAGGAAAGGAAGATGCAAACACACGGACAACACACGATGTGTTATTGAAGAGGAAACCGAAGCCCTCGGCGTAAAACCTCTCCGCCGCCCTCCAACGGTCAATAATCCACTAGAAAATGTAGTTGGGATACATGAATAACAATAGACCCTCCAAGCCTAATCTACCCGATGTACCTAAGCCCTCCAAGCTTCTTGCTCCAACGAGGTTACGCCGAACCTATTTCTTCTCTAGCTTCCCGGATTCCACTACTAGACCATAGCATCAACCAATGTGAATTGGTTCCTTCTTAACTGCTTCCCAACAACACCAAATAAACCTTCTCACGGATATGGGTATGGTGAGAAAAGGATTTGGCTAAAGACCTCTCAAGAATATAACAATGGAGAGGAAGAGAGTAGAGGAATGTGAAGAGTCTCTAAGGTAAATATTGTGGATGAATCAATCTTGTTTTTCTCTAGGGTTTCTCTCACAAAATTCTCTCTGGAAGCTCTCTACATATGGTGGGTATAAGGGTCTATATATAGTGGGGTGAGAAAGGAATGCGAAGAGTCAGTTTTTCCCAAACAGGGCTGGTTGGTGGCTTGGCCTCGTGACTGGTCTGAGTCGCGAGTTCAAGGCGCGAGATAACAGCCTGGCCAGCCTGGGACTTTTGTCCTGTAGTGCGACAGCTGGCGCGACCCTTCAGCTCCCCTGTGTGCATCTCACGTGCCTACAGTTGGAGGCTTGCCAGTCGCGAGTCAGCTGCGAGTTCTAGCCGCGAATCCCTGCCTTCTTGCACATACTTGAGCTTTTCTTCACATCTTCTCACACACTACCCTTACAATAATCCCACCTAAATACAAGGTTACTAAGTGTTTAAATTACAAGCAAATTGGCACAGAATAAAGCCAACAAGATGGTTGATTAAATTCAACCTTACACAGACTATGGTAAACCTTAAAATTATTAAAAAAAGCTTGTTCTTGATTAACCCCTTCAATATGTTCTTCTTCAGCTTCCTAGCATTAAATTCATTGAAGACTTGACAAATGAAAAGTTTAAAAATGAGTTTTTTCTTCACTTTCTCATCCACACCAAAGACAGATCTTGCCCTAAATTGTATCATAAGTAAGACTGCTATGACTCTGGTTAGAAATGGCTTTGATTGACCCACAGATGGCTTTACCAAGCTGTCATTATTGGGTAGCTCAGTGACCAAGGATAAAGCTCCTATTTTATCCATTACTAGGTTCACCCATAATGGCTGCAGTTAGTGGGACTTTACTAGAAAAAAAAACAGCTGCAAGAAAGTTCATGCAAGGGTAGCAACATTCATAGTTAGCTGAATCTGAATGAAGTTTTTAATGATGTTATATACAGACCTTCTCCACCTTAGAACCATCAGCACAGAAGTGAAATCACCATCCAGGATGACAATATTTTATAAATGTAGTTGTAAGTAAATTTTTTGTCATATACTTTCTGTTCAGCAGTTCAGCTGTGTTTTCCATTTACAATGTTCTTGCCCTGTATGGTGATTGTGTTATCACCTTTATGAGTTACAATGAGTACAAGGGATGCACATATTTTTAAATTTTTTGATTCTTGTAATGAAATCCATCAATGTATAATGTATTTAATTTTAGGATATTTCTATTGCAATCATAGAAACTGACCCTTTCTACATGTGCTAAAAGGCTGTTGGTGCGTGCTTGTACATTTGAAAGAATAACTATGGTGCTATCAAAACCACATTATCTAATAAACAAGGTCACATAGAAAATGCTTACGTAATTTGAAATACATTGACCAAACAGAAGAACTATATTTCAAGAAGCTAAGATGTGGGTTTCGATTTGATTCTGTGCTTTGAATAACCCAAAAGGAGAACTTAAAAGAAAAATATTAACGAGGGCAATGGCTGATATGGGAAAACTATTAATGTTATATTTTAAGTTTTATTTGTATGAAGGAGCTTTATGCTTTAACAAAATGCAAATTTGTTTGCAGAAAAGATGAAAGCTCTTAACAAGTGAGTGAAAAGGCAAAGACAAGCTTCATTTTCAATACAAGTACCTGATTGCCTCATAGTATTGGCTTGGGCCATTGGAGTATGTTCATAAGTATTACTTTTATGTTATTCTACTTGGGATATTCTTGAATTAAAATAAAGAAAACTCTATCAAAGTATGACTAACCTTCTTGCAAATTGAACTAAAACTTACTTTGAGCTGTAGGATGATAATTTGATAAAACAATCTCCTTAAACAAGCCCTGTCAAAGGTGATTGTCCACAAGTTAGCTTTGAAGTGGCCTGGTCTCAGGATTCTTACTACCTGGCCAAGGCATGTATAGCTTAGTGGGGGTAAGGGTAAAGGCACCCAAAATTAAAAGCATTAACTTATAAATTAGTACGCTTGGAATATGTTGATTTCATAATCACCTTGTCACCAAATTAATTAATTTCTTTATCTCTATATCGGAATATGTTATAAAAATTTTTGATGATACATTCTTAAATTACTCTCTTCTTGCTTAGTAGTCGTATCTAGGCCAATTTTATGTATATTGCCTCTCCAAAATGAACACACTTTTTTTCAATAATATAACCTTGGGTTTTTTTAGGGGAACAATAACTTCTTCATAGGAAAATATGTGTATTTTGAATAAGGTATGTACACTATGACTCTTACGTGAGATCACTTGGGATTACAAGGGAAACTGAAGAGCAAAACAGGGGAAGTGCTTGGATCAAGCCACCTGATCAATGGGTAAAGCTTAATTTTGATGCGTCATGTGATCAAAAGATCAAGAGGGGAATGGGAGAGAAATCAGACGTGGCATAAAAATCAACGGCAAGATGGGCAATGCCAATGACCAAACAGGACAGACTTGAGCAAGTTGTGATAGAGAGTATAAAGGTACGCACTCCAAGTATTTGACAAAATGTTACTATGTTCTGAATGAATAACCTCACGCTCTTGCTTTTCGAGAGATGAGTTTCAGTATTTACTTGTATATATATACTAGTCGCTAACCCATGCAATGCACGGTATTATTTAACATAAATGTGTAAAATTTATATTGATTTCGATGTCAAAGTAAAAAAATAAAATTATTATTCTCTCAATAACTCAAATGATATTTCATTCCTAAATAACATCAATTTACCTCAATAGAGAGGCAGAAACTCTAGAAGTTGAAGCCCACCTAGCTCTCTTGTAGTCTTGTGCTGTTTTTGTACCTCCCTACAGTGTTTTTCTCATCCTTTGTCAATTAGCCACTAATTAGGTGAAACTTAGAAACTAACAAAGAATTGGTTGGAGTTTGTTATGGCCATTGGCTAAATCAAACATTTCAATTAGATGTTAGGATCAACAAAAATAAAAATTGAAAGGAAATAAAGAGACCCAAATATCAAAACAAAAGACAATCAAGATAATTCAGTCATTTTAAAAATATACAATTTAATAGGAAAAAATGGGCTTTTGTTCTTATATTTTTAAAATATTCAGCAAAATATCCACGTTTTCAAACTAGGTAGCGTATAGCTAAATTCTGTCGACTAGATGACATGGCTTTTTACTTTAAAAAATCTAGGTGGAACTCAATTTTAGTTCCATACAAATCAAGCAAACCCGGGCACTGAAACCCAGCCATCATCACCACCACCACTGTAGCACTGAAACCCAGCAGCCACCACCTTCGTTAGCAACCAACCACCCCCCACCACCATTAGGAACGGGCAGCCACAGAAACCCAGCCATCACCACCACCACAATAACACCAAAAACCAAGATCAACCAACCCAGAAAACCCAAACAATTTTGCAAACAGCCCTTCGTCGCCTCAATTTATCTCTGGTGGATGTGTGGTATGAGCTTCTCACTCTTTCTTTATCTTTGTTCTGCAGCTGCAAGACTGCAACTTCAATTTTTTTAGATAGCTTCACCGTTCAAGTCTTTTTGATAGAAGATAAAAATTGTAAAGTAAAAAGTAAAGCTATCTGCCCATCTCTACTCTCTAGACTAGGCTTTATTTATGTGGTCGTGGTTTTCAACTGAACTAAGCAAGTATCTAAGCCAAAACCAAAAACCAAAGAAACTAATAGATGTTCATGCTATTACATTTAATGGATGTGACACTCAAGGGATTGATAAAATTTTCCATAGAACTCGATTCTATAGAAATCGAGTTATATTTTAAATAAAAAAAATTGTACAAACATCGATTTTACTAAAATCGAGTTCTATATGTGGCATTTTTTGTCCCCACATCAGCGAGTTCCACCATGGCACAAAGCACATGAAACTCGATTTTAATGATACCGAATTCTTCATAGAACTCGATTTTATCAAAATCGAGTTTCAAAATAAGGGCATTTTGTTACATAATTTTGAAATAGAGACATTTTGATACATAGTTTGTAAATTAGGGGCAAATGCCCATTTTCTCCCAATTTTTAATATAATGTCTAGTAGAAATAATTAGTATTAGTTTAAAACATCCAATATAGTACGAATAATAACTGATTCAATGATTATTCATAAAAGCAAACACTAATAAGTTGATTATAAATATGGTGATAATATTGGAATTTAGTATCACCTCCTTGATTTGTCAAAAAATGATTAGAATTTGAAATTGATATGAGAGGATAATGAAAAGATATTGAAAACTTAATTAAGATTAATTCAATCTTTCAAACACACCTATTGAATTCTACAAAATGGAATAAAATATTTTAAATTCAAATGCTAAACGTGTTCACTTTTAATCATGATTTTCTATAGCATAATGAACACAAAAGATTGATTTCATAAATAGAAGTAGTGACTTACCACCAAATTTAGGAAGTTCATCTTCTTGCTTCATGCTTCTTGTTTTCAAATTTTAAATTATAAAGTTCTACAATAAAAAAAGCAGATGCGAAATTTGTATTGGATAAAATACAATAAATCAACGTACTAAACCTGATGTTTAGGCTCTGCCAGATAAAACGTTCCCAACTGTTGAATATGAGAAGTCACAATGCTGCTCTTTAACTTAGTTTGCTCTCTCTCTCTCTCTTTGCTGATTGCCACCAATCTAAAAACCACAAAAAAAAAAAAAAACAAAAAAACAAACCCTATATAGGAACACTCCTGCATATGCAATTCTCATCAAAAAAAGAAAAAGAAAAGTAAAGCAACCTATATATCAATTCCAAGAAATACTAAACAAATAATTCCAAGAAACAAAGAGGGAGTGGAAAATCAACCTTCACCGAGGCGTGCGATGCAAAGATACTAATGAGGTTTAATATTTGTGTTGGTGCTGTAAAGGGAGGTTTGTATGTGAGAAAGAAAAAAAAATCAGGGTTTATGTTTTTGTTGGTACCGTACAGGGTTCTTATGAAAGAAAGGAAGAAACCCTAAAGGTTTTTTAAAAATAAAACTTAAAAAAATATATATATATTAATGAGGTGTAAATTTGTTGAAATTTTTGCTATACAATTTTAGTTGAAGTAGAATTTTCAAGCTCCTGAAACATATATCTAATTGAGTTTTACTTAAACCAAACTATTGTAACACTTGATAAGATAATTACACGTTGAAGAGAAATAATAAATATATAAGATATAAAACCTAAAATAAAAAGAATCTAAAATAAAAAGAAAAAGAAAATAGTGATGACGTGGAAAATTATGGGAGTTTCAGAGGCTCTGGTTTTATATAGGAGTATATATATTGATATATTGATAATGGTAAAATTCAGTAAACATCACACAACTGGATTGCTATCTCTCTTCCTTAGTGTAGTTGGATGAATCTGATCTAGAGATAATCTTTATCTTGTTAGCTTGTTGTCGAGGATTTCTCTTTGGGTTGCTTTGTTTGAATTTTGTCATCGTATTCTGAGCCAATAGAAGGAGACGCAGCAAGCATCATCAACTTCATTGCAATCCCGGCTGAGGTGTGATTTACTTTTGGAAAAATATGTCGATTTGGACTTTGGTCTATCAATTTATAGCTGTTAAGACCAGTTATGAAAATTCATCACATGCTAAGGTCCAGAATATGGTTTCATGTGTCCAGCCTCTGTTGGTGTTGCTCCTTTTGAAGGAACTCATGGTCAAATACAGTTTGTTGCCCCTAAGTTCACATGATAGCATACTAGTTACTCTGTTATTGGAAATATAATTTGATTTTGATATGGGAGTAGTCATGAGGTTCCTCTAGGCCGAGCTTGACTGCATATGCTTCATTGTAATTTTAGCTGGTATGATTTAAGGCCTACTGTATTGCTGTTTTGTTAAAAATTTTATGTTATTCTTGTCAGACAAATAAAATTTCTTACTCCTTGTGCGCTTGAACATATCTTACGCTCGAGACTTACCGGAAGCTTTCACCTTCACTTCACCTAATACAAAAAGTCATGCATTACAAATGAGTGGACTTATTGGTTAGTCTTCCAGGAAGCAGAGAATCTTTGCTTTGCCAACTGCTCTCCGGAAGCTGAAATACACTTGAAGAGCCTACAATTGGTCAGCAAAAAGATGCAAATCCAAATGCAAGCACCCCATTGCCCCCAGTTTAGCCTCTCAACACTGGCAAACTGCTTTAGAAACTCCACCATCACCAGTTGACGGACTATGGTAAACCTTAGAATTATTAAAACAGCTTGTTGTTGAATAAACCCTTCAATATGTTTTTCTCTAGTTGCCTAGCTTTAAATTCATTGAAGACTTGTCAAATGAAGGTTTTAAAAATGAGAGTTTTCTTCACTTTCTCATCCGCACCAAAGATAGATCTTGCCCTAAATTGTATCATAAGTTAAGACTGCTATTACCTTGGTTACAAATGGTTTTGATTGACCCACAGATGGCTTTACCATGCTGCCATTGTTGGGTAGCTCAGTGGCCAAGGCTATAGCTCTCATTGTATCCATTATTAGGTTCACACATAATGGCTGGACTGCAGTTAGTGGGACCTTACCAGAAAAATAAATAAATAAATAAACAGATGCAAGAAAGTCAATGCAAGGGCAGCAACATTCATAGTTAGCTGAAACTGAATGAACTTTTTAATGTTGTTATACACATACCATCTCCATCTTAGAACCATCAGCATGGAAATGAAGTTACTATACGGGATGACAATGTTTTGGAGTTATAGTTGTGAGTCAATTCTTTGTCATATACTTTCTGTTTAGCTGTGTTTGTTATTTACAACGTTCTTTCCCTATATGGCGAATATATTATCATCTTTATAAGTTACGATGAAAATACACATAATTTTAAATGCTTTGATTTTCTTGTAATGAAATTCATCAATGTAGAATTTTTATTTATTTTAATTTTTAGGACATTTTTATATTGCAATCGTAGAAATGGACCCTTTCTACATGTGCCAGAAGGTTGTTTGTGCTTGCTTGTGCATTTTGGAAGAATAACTATGGTACTATTTTAACCACATTATCTAATAAACATGGTCACATAGAAAATGCATACGTAATTTGAAATGCATTAAATGACCAAACAGAAAAACTATATTTCAAGAAGCTAAGATGTGAGTTTTGATAATTTGATTATCTGCTTTGAATAACCCAAAATTAGAGAGCATAAAAAAAATATTAACAAGGACAATGGCTGATAAGGTAAACTGTTAACATTAGATCCAGATGTTTTTATCTGTATGAAGGATCTTTATGCTTTAAAAACATGCAAACTTGTTTGCAGAAAAGATGAATGCTCTTAGCAAGTGAGTGAAAAGACAAAGACAGCTTCAATTTCAATACAAGTACCTGATTGCCCTCACAAGTTGGCATAGACCATTGAGGTATGTTTGTAAGTAATACTTTGTATGTTACTCTACTTGGGATATTCTTGAATTAAACAAAAGTAAACTCTATCAAAGTATGACTAACCTTCTTGCATATCAAACTAAAACCTACTTTGAGCTATTGGTTGATAAAACAGTCACCTGAAACAAGCCCTGTCAAAGGTAATTGTCCACAAGTTAGCTTGTAAGTGGCCCGGTCACAAGATTCTTACTGCCTGGCCAGGGCATGTAAGGGCACCCAAAATTAAAAGCAACAACTTATAAATTAGTACGCTTGGTTTGCAGCTTATCATAATCACCTTGTCACCAAATTAATTAACTTCTTTATCTCAACATTGGAATCTCTTTAAAAAAAATTTGATGATAAATATAAATTTCTCTCTTCTTGCTTAGTCGTCCTATCTAGGCCAATTTTATGTATTTTCATCTCTATAATGAACACATTTTTTTTTCAATAATATAACCTAGGGTCTTTTTTGAGGGGACAATAACTTTTTTGAAGGAAAATATGTGTATTTAGGATAAAGTATGTCTAGAAATAAAATTATAGGGCAAGCAAAATTTCATAATAAAGATCAATAATTTTACTGGTGTACCAATTGATGTTACCTTAACCCCATGAAAACCTCTGGCTTTTGAATGAAACTAAGTGGTTGTGATATCTGCAAAAACTCAAGGGAACCAGGGTATTATATTAGAAGAATTGGGGCATACAATACAAAGGATTACCTATGTACATATAAGATATATAAGAAATTTCAATCCCATGGGGTGTAACAGCCACCTTGGCCTCCTTTTGCTTTGCCTTTCATCATGGTCTATTTACTTTGTACAGCTGTTGCAACATCAGTTGAGGTGTTCTGGAGGGGACATTAGAAATTGCTGTTTTTTTTTCTTTTTTTTTTTCTTTTTTTTTAATATCTTACTTAGGAGAAATATATCTTCATCTTCCTTTTTTGGTATTGTTGTTCTCTTGCCAAAGTTACTATTCTACCTAAGATGTAATAGAGTCTGAACATTGTTGCAATACCTTGGGAACTGAGCATTCTGAAAATTCCTTCTTATTGAAGCAACTTAAATTTAAAGTCAATTTTGTTGACAATTAATCATCATTCTATATCTGTTATCCAACTGATGAAAAGATGGCAAACAAATTCCTATGCAGTAAAAAAAGTTGTATTTCTTGTAAACTGTGCTTTTGTAAATGTCTGTGTATGTTTCTTTTTCCTAACTTTTGGTGATTGTTGGCTTTAAAATATGGTTTCAATATGGGAGTAATCACGAGGTCACTTTTCTTCGAGTTTGGTTTGCTTATGCTTCATTGTAATTTTAGTTAGTATGATTTTAGGCCATCTACATTAGTAATTTGTTAAACATGAGAACATAAAAATAAGATCAATTGTGGATTGATATTATGGTTAGTCAGGTTAGACCAAGTTGCTTGATCCCCTAAAGTATGAGTTCTTTACTGCGCTTCTCAAACTAATAGCGTTTATAACTTCTTGTCTTCTTGAATGAATGAATTTCACCCACAATCTTGTGTCTTTTACTCCTCCAACTGTATTCCTAAGAAAACTCAACGAAGAATGACTTTTCCTTTGAACTTCCGTAGGAATTTTTGATACTTAGTAAAACTAATAATTACTTTGAATTAGCTTCTTAACTTTTAATTGGGTTGGTCTTATTTTATGAGTTGGCCACCCGGGGGCTAGGGGTGGGGGAGGGGGGGCAAGGAGGCACTCTTCTTTTTACCCTCCTGTCATGTTAATGGCTAGCTAGAAGCAGTCCCCTAAATTTGTATCCCTTAGTCTCACAACCCTTCTTTTGGGTGTGAATAGCCTTCTTACTCTTCCCCTTTACCAAGACTCCACTTCTCTTTTTCTCTGAATTTAAGGATTCAACATGGATTATAGATTTCATTCATATTCATATTCAAGTCAAAGACATCCCAAGAAAGTATTGCTTTGCTGGTAGGGCTCCCAGAAATCTTCATAAGCGATTCAGAATCAATGTTGTAAATGGTACTGGTTGTGTTTAAACCAACTGCTTCTTGCATTATATAATGAACATTTGATACTATTATGTGGAAGTATCTTCTCTCATTGCTTCTTTAAGGAAAAAATTATGTTACCCTGATTTTGTTTAATGTAAGGGTGCCTGTTTTGTCAGTGAAGATTGTTATGTCTGATGCAGTGTTTCACAAGCAAGGAGATCCCAAGGCAATGCATGATCATCCATCATGCATTTCAGAGAATAAGCCAAAGCAGAGTAAAAGCCTGCAGCATACCTAAAATTGCCACCAGCACAACTGTGAGTATTGGAGAGACAATACCAATAGGTGCATTGAAATATGTTGGTGGTGAAAATCCCTAATTATGTCCACCATGATGTCTCTACTTTTCAAATTTCATGGATTGCTTGAATTTATGGACAGCAACAACCAGATTTTTAGCAACAATAGTACTCCCACCATTGTACTACCCATCTTTCCAGCCATGCTGTTCGATACCAAAGGCCAAGAGTGTCCTAATCTGCTTCAAAGACATAACTGTAAAAGCCTTTTGCAGGTGCCTTTTGGTACTTATTGGCACCAACATACTATTATGGCAATAGATTATGGTTGAAATTTTGCTGAAGTGTTTGCTCTATTTTCAAAATATCTACTACTTCCTTTATTTGTGAGGTGTGAGAATGGGTCAATATTTAACACCTGTTTTGGATGCAGTGTTTGCAATCCTGCCACTTGCTCAGCAAAACCAACCTAAGCTCATCAATAGAATAGTTATATTTCTGTTAATGAAGTTCACAGTTGAAAGAGTTATATGTTGTTAAAGTTGAAGATAGTTGTGCAGTTGCAATCGTGCCTCTTCTTGTGCATAATTGAATTCGCAAAGATGTAAAATATATGTATGTACTTCATTCATTCAAATAATTCCAATTATTCCAATTTCCTCATATCTCTTTATCCTCTTTTAACTTATTTCTTTTTCTACATTACTGAATTGAGTTGAACCAAAAAGTTCTCATGCAGGAAGCCTTTGCCTATGTTGATAGTGTTTTTGGTTTTTTGTCCTATTTTGAGATACTCACGAATATTTTCATTGAAAAAAAAAATTAATATAATGAAATTCAACATCTGAAAATACTTGTACACCGATTTACGAAATTGTATGACTGCCTTTGGGATTTGACACTACCTTGGAGTCTTGATGCATGGAAATGTAGCAGTAATTCAGTAAAGATATTCACAGTTCATGTGGTTTACTTGGATCTATGCTTTATGCTTTGGGTTTCAAGGCTGTTTAGTCAAGAACCAAGTTAGCATTTAGGGAAGCATAAATCTTGTGAATAAAGATAGAGATAAACAACAGTCAACTTAAACAGCACAAACATCACTGAATTCCTACTAAAGCTGAGAGCCATGCAATACCGTTTCATTTAATGAAAGAATGACTTAAGAGAACAATGCCATTTCAGTCTTGGATATTAATTAACATACAACACGTGAGATCCCCGTGTACTAACTAACTCTAAGATTACTGTTTCAGTCTCTAATAGTTTGTTAGATCTGTAACTGACTCCAATCCTATAAATGACTATATAAAAATGAATCTAACACAGAGTTTCTGAGCTAATACAATCATTTAGATATTTTCTTTTATATTTCTCTATTCCTTCATTGAATCTCACATGGTAGCAGAGCCTTCAGAATTCTCTTTTGTGGTTGGAATCAACAATGCCAGTGAAGTTTGGAATACTTTGGAACAACGATTCGCTTCAACTTCGAGGGCTAACATCTTGAATCTGAAGATTGAACTACAAAGTATAAAGAAAGGCACTGACACTATCAATGGATTCTTACATAGAATCAAAACTACAAGATATCAATTACTAGCAGTAGGTGTTACAGTGGGTAACGAAGAGTTAATCTGCATAGTCCTCAAAGGCTTGCCTAAGGAGTATGCTCACTTTTTTTCTGCAATCAGGACTCGAAGTTAATCATTCATATGAAAAAACTCTGATTGAAAATGCTGAAGGAAATTTGCATTCTAAGGCAATGTATGCCTCATCAAACCAGACTATGAATCATTCACAGGCACAAATGTGTCTGAATTCAGAAGGAAATCGAGGTTGAGCAAGAAATTCACATAACCGTGGTGGATGAGGAAGGTTCATATAGGTAATGCCTCTCTTAGCACTAAATACCATAATTTCCAACTTAGAAATGTGTTACATGTGCCTAGTATTGCTTCCAATCTACTCTCAGTTAACAAATTATGCTTGTGTAACAATTGTCATTTTGATGCTATAAATTCCAATGTTAGGATATTCTAACAGGAAAATATTCTATGAGGGTTTGAGTGAAAATGGAGTCTATCCAATGTACTCAAAACCCTAAGCATCAACTGCATCTTCATCATGTTCACATCTCAATACATGTCCTGGTTCATCTACCCAATCAAAGAATCAAAATCTGTAACTTTGTGTAAATTCTGTAAATAGGTTTCTTTCCAAAAAGTGGATGCCATGGCATCACAGACTAAAAGACCCTAGTGATAAAGTTCTTGCTCTAGCAGTTCCTTTTCTTTCAAAATCATGTACTGCAAATAACTCTGATGTGCATTGTAGACACTGCCTTTGCTAAATCTGAATTTTCAGTCTTCTAAACCTTTAGAATTAATCCACACTGATGTATGTGGTCCAGCTCCAATACAATTATCAATAGTTTTAAATACTATCTTGTACTTGGCGATGATTTCACCAAGTTTACTTGGATTTTCTTGTTGAAATTGAAATCTGATTTCCTATTTACTTTCAAACATTTTACAGGCACCATTGAAAATCTTCTTCATTGTATAATCTAAATTCTTAGATCTGAATTGTGGGGGTGAATTCACTTCTGATGCCTTTAATGAATTTTTCTCTAATCATTGTATTACTCACCAATTATCTTGCCCTCACACACCCCAACAAAATGGAGTGGCTGAAAGGAAACATAGGCATCTTGTTGTGTGCGCTTTGACCATGCTTTCTCACTCAAAATTACCTACCACTTATTGGCCCTATGCTATTTCTACTGTTGTGCATATCATAAACAGACTACCCACTCCTTTACTTCATAATCTTTCACCTTGGGAGCTCCTCTTTTGGGTTTACTTGTTTTCCTCTTCTTAAGCCATATAATACCCACAAATTTCAACCTCACACTTCTCCATGTGTATTTTTAGGTTACCCTCCCTACTCAAAAGGTTACAGATGTCTTGAACCTCACTCTCACGGAATTTATGTTACCAGGAATGTTTTGTTTAATCAACATGATTTTTCTGCATTAACACAAGTTTCATCCTCACAATTTAGTGCTTCTCCCTCAAATTCTTCCTCACCTACTCTTTGGCTTACCTTTTTATTACATTCTTGTTCTCAATCAATTCTTCAGCCCTTTACTCAATCTAATTCCACTGCACAATCCTCTTCTAATCTACCTGTACTGAAACCTTCATCTTTACCTTCAGTTCCACTAGTTTCTACAGAAACTAGTTCCAGCATGCCTATCCTTCTCCACCAGCCACTTCTACACCAGAAATTTCCCAACCAGAACCTTCTCATACTACATCCTTATCAGGCACAAACAAACATCCTACGGTAACTTCATTACTATACCACATAACCCCCCTCATATAAAATTGCAGCCCAATTCCCACACTGGTTTGCACCTGTGAATGAAGAATATGATGCCTTTATGACATGGCCTAAGAAATTATCTTCTTGCATTCACGTGTTTTAGCATATATTTGCATAAAATTTAACTTTCTTAATATGGGGGATTGATAAAGAAAATAGAATTGATAAAATTTGACATATGATCAATTTGCAGTTCTAATCATAAGAACTTATAGCTTCAAATGGCTTGGGAAACAAACAGAAATACACAAAATAGATTTAATGCAATGCTTCATCCAATAGAACATCTTTTAATCTCTTGCAACTTCGATAAGGCTTCTCTCATAGCAAAACGTTCTTTCGGTGAATCAGCAGCACAGGACAGTCCAACTCTCACCATAGAAGCCACACACTCATCACCTCTAAAGGCAATGTTGTTTTTGTTCTTGCTGCTGCTATCTTCACCAGAAGAATAGTTAGTACTGCTGCTTTGCGAAAAAGATTCATTATCCTTGAAAAGCCTTGGATCAGCAATATCCAAGATTTTACTCTCATGCACTTCAGAGATGAACTTGCTTATGCTTAAACCTTCCTGGAAAATCCCGTCTGTGGGCTTCTTGGCAATGATCATCTCAAGCAGCAGTACCCCAAAACTATAGACATCCCCACTGGTTGAAGCCTTTCCACCCAAGCCATACTCTACAACAGAATTTCAGGATATTAGGATCAAGTATTTCCAACCAGAAATGATCAAAGCTTGAGGGAAAAAATTTAGAAACATAGGGTGTTAATTTTTAAATTTTTTTTACTAATATGTTCTTTGGGGTCAAATGTTGCAAGCGAGGTAGAGTAGAACATTGTTTGAACTGTGATTATAATCACTAAATCTTTTTAAGTTTCATAAAGTAAGATCCACAACATACCTGGAGCAATATAACCAATTGAGCCTTTTAGTCCAATTGTGCTACTCCCATTCTATGATGAATCAAGGGAGAGGAACCTTGCTAACCCAAAATCTCCTACATGAGCAGTCATATCTTCATCTAAAAGCACATTTCCAGGTTTCAAGTCGCAATGGACTACAGGTGGGTCACAATCATGATGTAGGTAATCTAATGCAGATTCTACGACAATGGCAATATTCAGTCTCTGGGTCAAGGTCAGAGTTGATCCACACTCAACATCCTCTGGGTACAACCACTTATCCAAGTTACCATTAGACATGAATTCCATAGCCAAAGCCCTGAATTCAGCTCCTGTGTGATCAATACTGGAGCAAGAAGTGAAGACCTTAACAAGGTTCCGATGCCGGATGTTTCTGAGAGCTTCACATTCTGCGACAAAACTCTTGGAAGCTTTGCTTTGTGTCAAGTCAAGAACCTTCACTGCAACTGTGGTGTGGATTCCACTTTCACCAGTACTGAAAACAGCTCTATAAACAGACCCAAAAGCTCCCCTCCCTAACAAATTTGTTGTGTCAAACCCGTTTGTTACAAACTAGATTTCAGAGTAAGATAGCCTTGGCGGTAAACCCTTCAGTTCAGATGATGAACTTTGATTGTTTATTGTCTTTCTCTTCTTTTTGGTGATCATTGCACATACTAAACACAATGCACACACAAGCACAATGAAAGAAGAGGTTGGAATAATGACTTTCAGCACTAAATTTGAATTCGATTTTGTTTTTGTCACACAAGTAGTGACTCTCAGCTTTTCTGCAGTCTCACGGTCAAATACGCAGAGCGGATTGTTTCCCTGGAGAGAATCCCAGCTGATGTTGGCAAAGACACCATTTTTCGGTATTGCTCCTTCCAAGCTATTGAAAGACAAATTTAACATCTGCAAAGAATTAAGGTTCTCCAATTCTGTTGGGATTAGGCCAGAGAGATTGTTGGAAGAAAGATCCAAGCTCTCCAGTGCTGCTAGATTTTCCAGTGACTTTGGTATTGAGCCAGTTATCCTGTTTCTTGCAATGTTGAGATGTTGCAAAATTGACTATCTCTCGGTTATTGCCGGAATATTTCCTGATAGCTGGTTTCTAGAAATGTCCATGTTTTCAAGCTGTCTCAAATGGCCAAATTCGTTGGGCAGAAAACCGCTTAAATTGTTATTTGCCAACAGCAAAAATTTTAGCTTGGGAAGCTCAAAAATTTGCTTTGGAATGCTGCCATTGAGGGCTGTCCTTGCTAGAACAAGCATCTCTAATCACTGGCATGTTGCTTTACTCATGGGAATTCTACCAGATAACCGGTTGTTTGCCATGTCTAGCTCATATAGCCACGTAAGATTGCTAAATATATCCGGAATTTCTCCAGAGAACAAGTTGTCGATAACCATAAGTCTTTCTAGTTTCTGAAGTTTTCCGATGGAGTTTGGTATTTTGCCTTTGAAAGAAAAAATTTCTCAATTGATAAGGACACAAGGTTTTAGTACATTTCCAATCTTTGAGAGAAGCTACCAGTCAAGAAATTATCATGAACACAAAAATGTTGGAGATTGACCGAGAGATTTGCGACAGAAGGGGGAAGTTCACCAGCTAATTGGTTAGAATTCAGAAGGATTTTCCTTTGCAGGGTACAGTTTGTAAGGGAATCAAATACTTGGAAATTCAGTTTTGTTGTAGAAGATAAACTGTTCGCACCAAGGAGTAACTAGACAAGATGTTTCAAGTTACCAAGTAAAGGAATATGCCCAGTGAAATTATTTGAAGAGAGATCAAGGTGTTCAATATATGAAGCATTGGATAAAGAACTTGGTCTTGGTCCTTCCAGATGATTGCTTGCCAAGCAGAGTTCCCTTATTTTGGGAAGGGTAAGGCCTATATTGGAGGGAAGCTTTCCAACTAGCTTGTTTAGTGTGAGAGATAAGAACTTCAGGGAGGAAATGTTGAAAATTGAAAAGGGAATCTCATCACTTAATTGATTCTCCAAGAGTTGAAGAGTGACAAGATTATTGAGACGACCCAACTCATTTGGAATTTCGCCAGATATCTGAGTTCTTGCTATGTTGAGAATGGTAAGAGTGGAGAGATTGCCAAAAGTAGAGGGAATTACACCAGTAAGATTGTTCATGGACACGTCAAGAAATTTCAGTCTATGAAGTCGGCCTAGTTCACGAGGAAGATGACCAGTAAGTTTGTTGTTCTGAAACCTTATACTTTCAAGCCTATGACAATGAGATAGACTGATAGGAATCGTGCCATTAAGTATGTTCCCCACAAGAATTATACGCTGAAGGCTAGTAAGATGGCCAAGCTCAGAAGGAATTTGACCAAAAAAGGAGTTTTTTGAAAGGTCTAGAGCTATGAGGGAAGGGAGGTTGGAGAGCTGAGGAGGAATAATACCAAAGAGTCCCAGACTGCTAAGGTGCAGTGATTGAACTTTTATTGTATTGCTGGTGCAGTTGACCCCAAACCAAGTACAGTGAGAATAACTTATATTCCACCCAGACAGAGCATTTTGGGGATCAGACACCAAGGATTTGAAAGATAAGAGTACTTCTGTTTCAGTGCCAGAGTCAATACCCCCTACCTTTCTCGCACCATAGCAAGCGAAAATTTGAAAAAAGAGGATGAAAAGCATTAAGGAGAAATGAAAACGCCTCATTGCTTTTCAATGTGTATTAATTGTAGAATGCAGCAAATGAAGTATGCTGCAATCACCAGTTTTAATGGTTTGATGTTTTGAGCCCACCTGGTTGTGTTCTTATAATGTTTGATGGAACATTGGCCTGGTGAGAGAAGTCACTTTCTTTCTCTACCATTATGCAGACAGAAAATCATCATTGGTAATTGGACTATGGCTTTTTCCTCCTAACTGTACAGAACGTGAATTTGAAAATATCAGCCTGCGTGCATTTCACTGCAAAAAGTTGATGAGACAATTCTTGACGGAGGTTTGATAAAAAACAAATTTTGATAAAAATGACAAGTCATCATAAGTTTCCTAGACGCTGCATATCAATGAAGATTGAAGATATAGATAGATAGCCTCTTTAGTATGGCACCAGGAAGACCATTCTCTATAAACGTTTGTAGAATATTCAACACGAGGGAATATAGATGCATTCATGTGATCCTATGACAACAGGTCCATGATAATTATTCTTCGTTATCAAGCTAAAGACATAAATAAGTTTTTCATGTATGAGAATTTTGAATGTAAATCTTTTACTTGAGATAAAATAAATAAAAAATAAAAAAAATTGTACAAGTTGAGCTACTTGGAGGTTTTTTTTTTTTTTTTTTTTTTTTTCTTTTTTGAGAAACAAACACACATACAGGAGAAAATGAAATAGGTTCTAACACAAAAGCTACTTAGAGTATTGGACCAACATAGTGTGTACAAATTATATTATCATATATAGGACCGTCATGCCATTGCCTGAAAACTCGGTTAAAAAGATTGCTACGACAATGAGGTTAGTGATTAGTACTCTTGATGCTAAAAATAGCTTTTAGTTTTTTCCATTTCTAAAAGTTATCTCCCACTCAATTTCAGAGACTAAAACAGACTTGCCATGTTGATAAAGTCTACAAAATAATATTATTTCAATACTCGTTTTCTTCTGTAGGAGCAACTAATTTTTTAGATTCACGTAAGGTTTAGATATTGCCTTCACTCGCATCCAGCTTAAGCCTTGATTACTACATATGACCAAGTCCACTAAAAGACGGTAGCAAGGTGAACAGAATTCTTACAAAAGCTATATAGCACATGTAGCCGAATGGCTCAAAACTGCCCACAAGGTTCGATAAAAATCTTTTTTTTTTTTTTTTTTTGAGAAAGAAACTGATGGATTTTATTAATAAAATTCAACTACAACCAATTGTAAAATTGAATCAATATGAGATGAGACATCTTCCATCCATACACGAAAATCTGGTATGCATAATGCATTTTTAGCCAGACTATGAGCAACCCCATTGTTGTTTCTCTTAATGTGAGAATACAACAATCTTTCTCTATGAACATGTGAAAACCTAATACAATGAAATAAACTTGCAAAACATTTAACATCACGACTAAGTAAACCAAAGGATTCCAAAGACAGCGAATCTGCATTCAAAGCGTTCATTGCAATCTCTAAAACTCCCTCTGGGGTGACATCTTCCAAACTCATATCAGCATCAAACTGTAAAGCCTTCGATATAGCCAAAGTTTCAAGCTCTATGACAGTTAGGGGGAGAGGGATGATTCCGACCATATGTGCCAAGCCTTTTCCTTGGCATTCTCGGATGATCACTCCAATCCCTGCCCTATCTTCTTCTTGAAACATTGTATCGATAAAAATCATTTGATTTAACATAAACAACCAAGTCATCATAAGTTTTCAACATGCTGCTAGAGTGGGCCTAACATAATTTGAGGCCTAAAGTGAAAAATTTATGTGGGGTATTTCATATAGAGGATTAAATATCATAGTTGAAGCATAAATTTGAACAAAAATAACTAAAAATATATTATTTAAAAAAAAAAAAAAGCTTACTTTTAACTTGAATACATGACTATGTATAGTTTATTGAAGTTGTAATCTAAATTTTAAATTTATATCATCTTTTTAAGTGGAAGAGATAAATAGATATTATTTGCTGTGTGACTTTGTAGGTGATAGTTTACAAAAATTAAAATCTCAAACTATTAGAGGAGATTAGTCATCATTAAGATCATTGATAATCTAACATATTTACAACATTTTTTTTTTTTTTGAAACATTTATCCATTTCAATTGGTTTAAATTTCTATTAGTCTCTTAATTTGGAAGCCTTGTTAGATAAGAAAAAGAGAAATACTGAAGATACTACAAAATGTTCACAATGTAATGTGATAATAACTATTATTGATGAACTTCAACAACCTAATTAATGAGTGTTTAAATTTCTTCTTTAGGTAATTGGTAACATGTCAGTTTGTAAGCGTATAGTAAAATTTGTGGTATCTTTAACATCATTCATTTAAAAAAAAAAAAAAGTGTTCAATCATTTAAAATTTGTTATATTTTTATAAAATTTTGGGTCTTTTACGATGGGGGATGGGGCCTTTTTTTCCTAGAGAATTTTTGTTGTTGTTGTTGTGAGGCCTTAGGTCCAGGCCTTGGACCGGCCTTGAGACTATACAAGATTGTTCTTTATATTATTCATATAATTATCTTCCTTTTTGTTCCAAAATCTAATTTTTATGACTAAAAATGCTTGTCTTGTAATCGCAATATAAACAAAAATAGTAAGCACATGTACAACAACTTTATAAAAAAGTTTATTGGTTATTAATCTTATGAACACTTGCATAGTATCAAGAATTAAATTTTCTATACTGATTAATTATTTTGCAATAACAAATTATTAGTTGACATGTTCTGTTAAAGATGCAAAGATAGATGCAAAAGCGGAAGTATGAAAATAAGTAATAAAAGAATACACGAGGATTATGTGGTTCAGTTTGATAGCCTGTGTCCATGTAAGAAGCTCTTAAGGACTACATATTTACTATATGAGTAAAGTACAATTTCTATCTTACAATGAACCCTAGACTAACCACAATTAATTAATTGGCTTAATTGTAGTACAAGTAGTATTTTTAACTTGTACACCAAGCATGATTAAACTTAAGCCAAAACTATTGGGCTAATATATCTCTAATATGTTCAATGACTACACTTACTTTTTTTTTCCGTTGTGATACCATTAAATCTCTCAATAAAAAGTTGATTGTATGTTTTATTATTATTAAAAATGAAAAAGAAAAAGAGGTTGAATGTATGTTTTAGATGATTTGTAATAACGCCAGTTCATGGCTCTCTTTAGAATATGCACTGGCACACATATTTAAATTTTCGAATGCAATCCATTTGTAACTTATAGCATCAAACATTGTTTTTTCTTTTTTGGGATAAACATTGTTTTAGTACATGTAAATTCAACTATAATTTTAATGTTGGGTTTCAGGGATGTAAGTACAATAAATATCTCTGGTATCACCCGCCTAATATTTTTCATACATTTCTTATGTGGCATTCACTAACATACTCAATCTGGTCTTCAACAGTATTTCATAGATATAACATTCCCAAAGAAAAAATTAGCTGCATTTAATTATAAAAATTTACTTAATCATTGACTTGTATTAGCTATGATGAATACCATAAAAAGTTGAAACTATGATGTTTAGAATTGAGTGTAATAGTGAAATATAATTTACTATATATGCATTCATCATGTGGGGTGAAAATAGTCAAATACTATGTTTTGACAAAATTTGTGGCAATATAGTACTGTTTTGAAAATATTTAGTTATTTATCACTTTTTTAGTACTCGAGTTTTACAAAATTCAGTTCTAAATAGTAATCGAGTTCAATGAACTCGAGTTCTTAGTGAGTCTGCCAACGTGGCACTAGTTGAGTTGAATTTTTGACATTAAAAAATGCCACCTGGTACTCAAGTTTGAGAACCTCGAGTATGTGTGTTCTGAACTTGTTCTGGAAACTCGAGTATTGTGTTAGTGTAATAACTTGGTTCTTCCAGAGGAAAAAGAGGAACTTAATAAAGATTTGTCAAACTTGGGAAATCTAGAACAGTTTGGAAGTGAAGTGGATAATTTGAAAGTTTGTTGGTGGCTTAATTGGGTGACGTTGATGTAATAAATAAAATAAAACAAAAATATTCAACTATATGTCTATATGTCATTGAATTGTAATGTAAAGAGAATCTGTCGTAAAATATGTAGTATTAATTAGGTGATGACTCTTTTTTCTTTTTTCTTTTTTTTGCTGAGAAATTAGGTGATGACTTTAATTGTGAGGGATTTCAATTTTCAACCTCATCATGAAGATTGTTACGTGTTAGTCATGCATCAGTGAATGTCAGCTCCATCATGACTGACTGTCAATAAGGTGCTGCCTATGCCACGACTAAATCCTTTCAACCATTCTCCCCTATGATCACGAATTAATCTTCCTCCACCTGCTTTCTCTGGATTCCCTAATGGCACACCATCTGTGAATGTGAAGAGAATTTTATGGGGAACACCATTGAATAGGATGTCAGGACTGCTTAAACAGCTTACTTTTAGCCATGTAGAATGATAAGCTTGAGTTCAGAACACACACTATTCGATCTTAACAAACTCGAGTACTAGGTGGCATTTTTTAATGCCCAAAATCCAGCTCAGCTAGTGTTACATTGGCGACTCACTAGGAACTCGAGTTCACTGAACTTGAGTACTACTAAAAACTTGATTTTGTGAAACTCAAGTACTAGAAAAGTGATAGATTGCTAAATATTTCCAAAACAGTACTAGTTTGCCACAAATTTTTTCAAAACGTGATATTTGGCTATTTTCACTTATATCATGTGTGTGCATACCTAAAACTTACAAAGTAGAACACAAAAATTTGTATAGATGATTTGTTTTCTGTTTGTAATGATTGGTTTTCTCCGGCCAATCATTTTGGTCGACTACACTTCGAACCATGCTGTTAAGACTTTTTGTAATAAGCTTTCTAATGCCCAACAGTGCCGTTGGCCGCACGCCCTAAGACAATGGAATTGAGTCACGATCAACAAAGTTGCTTCAAAGAAAGTAGATAATTTGTCTTTAATTGCTTTTTGACACAACTTTGAACCATTCTGGGCTGTACATGCATGCAACGAAAGTAATATATTTGGCCTTTGCTTTTCTTTTACTTTTTGTTGCTGCGTTACAAAGATCAAACTCTAAGAATTTGTTTCGCATGTAATGTTGTTTAAAAACTGAAAATATATATTTAAATATATATAACAAACAGACCATAAATGTTTCCTTTGGATAAGTTGGGAGGTGCAGACGTGCAGTGACAAAGCTAAAAGCTTTGGAGTATGTGGAATTTAGTGTTGGAGCTAATAATCACAGAAAAGTCTTTCAAGTGAGTGAAGGGTTGGAGCTGATATGACAAGTCTTTCGAGTGAGCGAGGGTTGGTGATCAGGTCAATGACCAAAAATATATTGACACTAAAAGTATGGCTTATAACGTAAAAAGAACTGATGGAACAATATCATAACATAATAAAAAAAAAGTGAAAATTGAAAATATTATGAAGGTATTTATGAAATAATTTTTTCAATAATTGTACAGTACTGAGAACTATTTGACCACTTAATTTAACAACTTCTTACCTGATATGTGAGATAATAAGCTATTAATTATGGATAAAATTTATAAAATAATATTGATTCAATGTTGGTTTTCTTCTATAGGAGCAATTTGCCAGATCTCATCACGTATGATTTACTACATTGGACCAAGTCCACGAAAAAGGGAATACCAAGGTGATCAAAATTCTTACCAAAGTCATATCTCACAAGCACGTAGCCAAAAATGCCCCATCAAGGTTTGATTAAAATCATTTGATTTTAGAGAAACAACCAAGTAACTTTCCAACAAGCTGCAAGATTATGCTCGAGAGTAACGTGGGTGTCATATAAAATGATACAACTTATACTACAACTCACCCAAGTGGCGAGTTGTGAGTGGTAAAGGTGTGTTGCCACATGAACCTACCATCACACCTCTATCACTCATAACTCACCAGGTTGGTGAGTTGTGACATAAGTTGTACCATTTTATGTGGCACCAGCTTTACTATATGCTCGATAAATGAATTCAGTGTTGTAGCTTTTTTACATCATTCTATGCATTACTAATTATAGTAAGAAAAGAACCAACATTTTATTAATTATATTTAGAATATTTTCCTTTTGGTTATAATTTCACTCAAAGAACAAGTAAACAAAGGAGATCATGTTTAATATGTATCTGTATTCACGTTTAATGAGTAGACCTAGGGACGAAACCAGAACTTTGAGTTAGGGGTGGCTTTATTGTTGGCTGTGTACGGCAGTTTCAACCTCTGACTCTGCTACTACTTAATCGCTAATTTTTTCTTTTGTATGGCTAAGAATAAAATTATTTTTGTTTGGAATTTTTTAAAGGGTAGGGTTGTTTATTTTGGATAAAATTGGTTGATTGGGCTTAATTTTTTTTTAGTTTTACTACTTGTAATTTTTGTTGTTGAGCTAATTTTTTTTGGGCTTGTATATTTAGATTTAGATTTTAGATTTATAAATTTTTTTATGGTCACTAAAATGAGGAAAATGCTAGACCTACAAATTGTTTTATGAATTGCTGATGTAATAAGCGGTTATTGGTAAGTAAAAAAATGATGTAAGTGATGGGCTCATATGCAAACCAATAAGAATTTGCTACCAAAACAGTTTGTAAAAATGTTGTAAAAAAGTTTGTGACTATAGCATTACTCTTAAAAAAATCAATGAAATTGTTTAAAGGAAGTGTAGACACCTCATTTTGTACGTAGTTAATAAACTTAAGGTAATTGAAGTTGTTTTGATAGTTTGAAAGTAATCACAACTCAAAAGTGCTCAAATCGCTTTGAAAACGATACTAAATAATGACTTTTGTTCACTGTTTTGACCATAACTTTTGATTCACAAAGAATTTTTGAGTAAGGTTTATTTCATTAGAAAGTAGACATCCCGTGCTTCAATTTAAACACATATTTTGCCTAATTTGAACTTATATTGAGTGAGTTATGACCGTTTGAAATTAGGCCAACCCAACAATTAAAATTAGGGTTTTTGGGGACGCATGCGTACACATGAAGCATGCATGAGTGTGCATGCACATACATGTGTATGCACGCTACATTCTAGAACTTTAGAAAATCAGTTTTTAAGGCCCAAAGCCTCTCTCTTTGATAGGCCTCAGCCCCTAAACCCTTTAGAACGTTCAAAACCCTCTAAATTAGTCTGAAAAGAAAACCCTAGTTTAAACATATAAATACAACCTCATGCCTTCAAACTGAAACCCTAGCTATAGAGAGTGGATTTTTTACCTAAACTCTTCTAAAACTTTTTTTTCTCTCTAAACTTTTGGCACACTGCGCCATGAGCACATTTTTGAAACCTCTCTCAAGTGTTCATTCAAGTAGAAACTAAGTTTTTCAAATCATTGAATCAAAACCTTTTCAAGAATCATTTTTATTTTGAGTTGTGATAACTAAGAACTATTGAAATCTTCTATTTACCTTTGAATCTCATTGAATCTTGTTGTGTAGGCATTGAGGGACTGGTTAAATCTCTACCAAGTTGTGATCCATAAGCAAGGTAAGTCTCTCCCAATGACTTTTCCTTAATTTAGGGTTTTATAGCTTGTGTTCTTTTTGTTCTTAACTTGATTTATTTGTTATACATGCTTTGAAATAGGATTTGATTTGTTTGATTTTGTTTTGTTGTATCTCACTGTATTTTGATTGGAGAGTGAATGATTGGATATATTGATGAACATGTTTTGATGTGTTAAGTGTTACTCTTGTTTGTCACTAGATCCAATACATGTTTAGAAATAGATTCTGTTTTGTTTATCTTTGATATCTTTGTTGTTAATTTAGGTTGTTTAGTTTTGTATTAGAAGTATGCTAGGGTTTGTTAAATTGCTATTTAGTTGCTTGCTTTAAAATTGTGTTTCTGGGCGTGTATGCTTGCACATGCTCTATGCATGCATACGCATACAGTTGGGATGTGCATGTATACCCTATGTATGCGCATGCATACTTGTGCCCAAAAATGCAGATTTAGGGTTCTTGATTATTGCTTGTTTTATTTAGTTTTGATTACTTGTTTAGGTCTGTTGAGTCTAGTTTTCACATGTTTAGCATTGGGTTAGTAGAATAAAATGTTTCACATGCTTGGATTGATAGATTGATGAATAGGGTTTATATCTTGGTTGAATCACATGAACATGCATATGAACATGAACATGAACATGCATTAATGCATAGGTGCTATGATGCTATGATATAAGTGAGGTAAGTCACGCATAATTATATGAACATGCATTTGATTTGGTTGATGAACATTATGAACTTTCTTGATTGATGAACATGATGAACGTATTTTATGTTGATGCCTTGTTGATGCTACTGTATTGTGATGTGCCTATTGCCCTTTGATATATTTTGCTAGATGAATGGTAGGGTTTTTATACTATGGATAAGTGTGGGACATTTGCCATGTTTTGCATGTTAGTGTGTGTGAGTTTAGAATAACATGTTAGAGGACCATTTGATGGGATTAAGATTTGGAATACAATGAGTGGAGGCTGACCTACGGGTCAGGTGGGGTTGGGTGCCTATCAAATTCCCATCCCCATACCTAAACTCTAGACACATGCTCTAGTAAATATCAGTCCTTCCACAAGGACGCTATATTTATGGTTTCTAGACCTAATCTAGGTGGCGACTCCATTTTTCTCCGCCACAGTCCATTCGGCCGAGGTGTACTTCCCCTGTTGCTCCCATAGGGAGCAAAATGTAATCATATATATTGTTTAGTACACATATATATATATATAATCATATTTAAAAAAAAAAAAAAAAAAATTAGGGGGGACAAGTCCAATGGTGGCTCCATCCCTAAGTCAACCCCATCATAAATGTGAGATGAGGGAGCATCATTCTCCATGCTCCAAGAGTGCCTAAGAATTACTACTATATTCATATACTTAGCTAAAAAAGAGCAAAACAACGAACGAAATCATTTATTGTCTAATATAATTTAAATAATTAAAATGATTTGATTTTTATTTATTTAAAATTTATGTGGTTAATACCTAGATATTTCTCTTGCTAAAATATATTTAGGATTCAAATCTCATTCTCTCGTAATTGTAAGTATAGAATTATAAATAAATAAATAAATCTATATACTAACATTACTATTGTATGAGATTAAGATTTAATTAGAAAATTCTTAATTGATCAAAGAAAATTTTCAAGATTGCGATAAGCAGTAAAAAGAAAAAAAAATATAGCTCTAATACCAAGTAAAAGTAGAAAGTAGTGTATAGAGACCATCGCGCACCCTTGGTGCGGTGGTCACTCTACAAGTATAAATGCTTGTGGGGTGTGGGAGGTACAGGCTGGGGTTCAAGTTTCTAGAAAGGAGTTTCACACATATATACACTTAGATTAGGCTAGAGTAGAAATTCTATGTTGTATCAAAAAAAAGAAAAAAGAAAGAAAGAAAGTAGTGTATAGAGATAAATTAAGAGGAAATAAGAGAGAGAGTGAGAATGTAAGCAATTAAAGTAGTTTGGTTTGACATCTTACGTTCACAGATGAATACGATTCATGACTACAGTATGCATTTTACAAGGAACCCATTGAATGGTATTTTTAATTAATATACTCATAGACTAACGAAGGTTACAATATTTGCAATAAAAGGGACGAAATGGGTAAATAACTATACAATCTCAACTATAGAGTTAGTAGTTCTGGTTTCCAAACTATATTATTTACTAGCATCTTGAGTCCATAAGAATCGATTTTGGCCTATAAATCGAGTCTCAAAGACTTGATTTCCATGGCCTAATTATGTCTGATGTGGCATTTTTTCCACGTGGTGACTGCATGAAAATCAAGTCTCTAAGACTCGATTTATAACCCTTATAAAAACTAGAACATCAGAGAAGAACCCAGAAGAACCTAGAGGAAAAAAAAAAAAAAAAAAAAAAAGGCCGCGCGCCATCAGAGAAGAACCCAGGCCGCACACGACCCATCAGAGAAGAACCCAGGCCACGCCAAGAACTCATTAGAGAAGAACCCAGAGGAGAGCTCAGGCCGCTCGTCGCACAAGCCCAGGCCGCTCGCGACCCAGGCCATGCGCTGGTAAGGTGAGCTCTCTCTCTCCCTCTGATCTGAGTCTCTAAGATTGGGATTGTTGTGTTTCTGGGATTTCTGAAATTTGTTTTTGGGTATTTCGGCTGGTACATGAGACTTCAAATTTTTTTAAAAAATTTTTGGTTTATAAATCAAGCCTTAGAGACTCGATTTTCAGGTGATCACCACGTGGAAAAAATGCCACATCAGAGGTGATTAGACCATGGAAATCGAGTCTTTGAGAGTCGATTTATAGGCCAAAATCGAGTCTCAAAGACTTGAGATGCTAGTAAATAATATAGTTTGAAAACTGGGACTACTAACTATATAGTTAGAAAAATAAAATTAGTTACCTATTTTCGCCCAATTTTAGTAAAATTAGGACTTCATTACTTTCAGCCTAAGCCTTGATATCTTTAACAATAAAAATGATGAAATCTCAACAAATTTATTGATTCGTACTACAATAAGATTTTAAAATGGCATGGTTCCTCTTAAGATTTTAGATTTTAATGTACATTATAGTAAATTATAAAGTACAAATCAGAAGATATTAATTTGAACTTTGGATCTCTAATACATAAAGGGTCGGTTAATAGCATTGAGTTACAAGGAATTTTACTATGTTCAAGCAAATAAAACTACGCAACCCTTGTATAAAAAAAAAAAAAAAAAAACTACGCAACCCCCACATTTTCCTTTTATTTATTTTTTTCCCATTTTTCTATTTTTTTCGTGTTTTTGTCTAGTGGGGGTGATGTTTTTAAAATGTGCAACATTCCAATATCGAGTTACAAAAAAAAAATGTAAAAAAAAAATCATTCTTCGCAATTCTATTAACTTAACCATCTTGCTCCACATCAATACTGAATACCACTGCCGCAACTCATTGTAAACCCAAATCTCCACAGCCTGGAATTTATAACAAAATTAATTTGGGAGGGGGTCTAACTTGGGACATGATAAAGATAAAATGGTTTTTGCCCATGGAAGGCCCATTAAAAAAGCCTAGGGTAGCCAATTAGGCCTAGCCTACTATCCCAGCCTAATACCCAGTTCGTCTCACTAAAATACAAACCTATTGTGACCCTGGTCTATATGATTTAAGAGGGGTTTTGTCAATGTTGTTTAAACAACAGGTTTTAGTATTTAAATAACATCATACATACTTTTATACACTTTTTCACCCTCGCGTATTTTCACCAAACAACAACATCGTTACTAGAAACCTCTTACCAAATGGGTGATCTGATACCAATTGGAAAATATGTTTTAGAACACATCTATTTTTTGAGATAAAAGATAGAGATTGTATTGAATAAGACCAAAACCAATGTATACAAGTAAGTAAAAACCCTGAAACATCCAGGGGAAAAAACGAAGACAAAAAACCACCAAACGATTAAAAAGGAAAAAAACAATTAAGTTATAAGTGAGTCCAAACAGATTAGCACAAATAGTTTGTTTCAAGTTTCAACCATAGTTGAAATTGTTCAAATAGAAAGCAATAAAAAGGCACACTAATTTGGTAACAAAATGGAAAGCTAATGAAAAATCTTTCTAATGGAAAAACCATTCAAAACTTTCATCTTGAGTTTGAGGGGATGTTAAAGATGCCAATGCCCAATCCTAGCCAAGTTCAAGTCTAATCCTATTTGGTGTGCTTGGATTGGTTTCCAAAACCATTGTAGCATCGTCTAAGCTTTGACAAGGACTGTTGTGTTAATAAACATTGTAGTTTGTACCGTTGAGATTGTGTTCTTAAAAATTATAAAATGAAATCGTCAGGATAACATAAGTATGACATAGATACGACATAAATACGTCAACCTCTAAAAAATAACTGAAGCAAATTGAAGAGGAAAGTTGTTGTAACTGACAGGTTAGTCATGTTAGTAAGTGTTACGCTTGGTTTCATGTTTTACAAGCTCCAGGTGGTTGAAAACAACTACTGCTACTCAGGTTAGAGGAATCTTCCCCCATCCCTTCTTTTTATGTAATATTGACTTTATGTTATTCTATTTTCTGCTGGAAGAAGTATGAGCCTGACATAATGTATTAATTATTCTACCCATTCAGGATAATGATAACAAGGATGAGTCTGCCGAAAGCTAATGAAAAATCTTTCTAATGGAAAAACCATTCCAATAATGATCCGATCTTATAGAAAATTATTAAAAGAAACAGCCACAACAATTTTAATATAGAACTTTTGCACAACTAGGCGCTCTATTATAACTTCACCAAATGCCCGCTAATCTTCCAACCATAATGGCCTTATAATCTCTGAATTTCATGCCATTTACTTGTATTAACAATATTTCAGTCATAGTACACCCGATTAAATTTTGAATTTAGTTCATGTATATATATTCTATTTTCTAACATGTTTTTAATGCTTTGTAATTGGCAGCAACCCTCAATATAGATTTATCCAAGAAATTTCTGAAGAGATCTCACGTATTATATTAAATAGTACACAATTATTTGTTGTTAAATACACTATTGGAATAGATTCTCATGTAGAGAAAATAATAAAGTGGCATTTAGATATTGAGTCAAATGATGTTCGCATGATAGTGATCCATGGCCTTCCAGGAATAGGAAAGACTTCAATTGCAAAAGTTATTTTTAACTTAGTTGCATATCATTTTGAAGGAAGTAGCTTTCTAAAAGATGTTAGAGAAAACTCAAGAACAAACAATGGCGTAATTCAATTACAAGAGACACTTTATTCTGAGATCTCAGGGGGTCGAAATTTGAAGATGCATGGTGTATTTAAAAGAATCAATGTGATAATGGACATGCTTCACCACAAAAGAATTCTTTTAATTCTTGATGATGTGGACAAAGTAGTTCAGAAAATTTGCTTGGAAAATGCAATTGGTTTGCTTCTGGAAGTAGAATTATTATCACAAATAAGAGACAAAATGTTATTGTCTACCCTTCAAGAAGATTGTCATTTAACCTACTATAACTACAAGGTCAAGGAATTAGATGAACATGAATCTCATGAACTCTTTTGTCAACATGCATTCAAAAAAAAAACAAGCCTAAGGAAGATTATTTGGAACTTGTAGACCTATTTATAAGTTATGCCAAAGGTCTTCCATTAGCTTTAAAAATAATAGGTTCTGATTTGTATCAAAGAAATATTCGTTGTTGGAAAAGTGTTCTAGATAAGTATAAAAGAATTCTTAATCCAGATATTCAAGAAGTGCTCAAAATAAGTTACGATGGTTTAGACCAAGCTCAATGAGATATTTTCCTTGATATAGCATGTTTCCTCAAAGGATTATGCATGGATGTTGCTATAGATATATCACAAAGTTGCAATTCGCATGACCCATTTAATGATATTCAAAGACTTCTAGATAAGTCTCTCATAATTGTTAATGCTAAAAATAACAAATTATCAATGCATGCCTTGATACAACAGATGGATCGGGAAATTGCTCAACACAAATCAAAAGTGTCAAAGAAGAACAGAAGGCTATTATGTTATGAGGTTGCTCTTGAAGTATATACTGCAAATATGGTACAAGCCATTTTGATTTATCTATTCCCTTGTTTCTTAAAGTAGAAGTAGTGAATATTTTTCTCATATTTTTTTTTTTTATTCTGAAGAAAATATAAGGGTATGTTTAGTAATTGGTTTTTCCCCTTATTTTCTGTTTCCAAAAAAAAAAAATCTATTTTTAAGACTAAAAAACTTGTTTCACAACTCAAAATGGACAGAAAACAAAAAATGTTCTCAAAACTCAATTTTTGAAGGAAAAACATGCAAAATGTTGTTTTCAAACTTTTTAGTTTCTTGTTTTCAAAAGTTAATAAAAATACACGTCTTATTTGATGAATTTGTCACATTTAATAAGTTAGCACTAGAGTTCAAATTCTAGTAATAACATATTTTAGTATTTTCTTTTTTTTTTCCTTCAAAAAAATATTTTTTTAATTTCAACTAACCAAACATGTTTTTTATTTCAAAAATACAAGAAAAGTGTTTTTTCTTTATATTCCCAAAAACAACTTTTGAAAATAGAAAACAAAAACTGTTACCAAATATAACCTAAGCTTATCCACATTTATTTTGTTTACAATTTAATAATTGTAAATTTTGTTGTGTAATGTAATTAATGTAATTCTTTGTTCAAATTAGGGGTTGGATGAAATTCGAGGCATAACATTGTGCTTACCACAATCAAAAAACATGGAATTGGATCTTGGAAAGATGAAAAATCTCAAATTCTCGATAGTTCATAATATAATTTGTGAAGATCTTAAATATCTTTCAAATGAGTTAAGGTTAATTGATTGGAATGGATTTCCTTTACCTTCCTTGCCAGCTGCTACTAATCTTCAAAAAGTTGTTGCACTTAATATGCCAGGAAGCCACATTAAATTGGATGAGCATTTTGAGGTATGATCATTACCATTTATAAATTATTACTATATCTTTTGAGTTATATTTATATTGAATTTTTTTTTTTTTTCATCTTCCACAAAGATGCCGCTTCACAACTCTGAAATACATGAATTTCATGGACTATAAAAACGTTACCAAATTACCTAACTTATCGGTGATTGCCCCAAATATAAAGGAGTTGGAACTTGATGGATGTGAAAATTTAGTTGAGGTTCATCAATCTATTGGGCTTCTTGAAAAGCTTGAATATTGGAGTCTCCAAGCATGCAAAAATCTTAAAATAATTCCCACGAACCTCAAGTTGAAATCTCTTAAATTGCTTTTTCTCAATGGCTGTGAAAGTCTTAGGAAGTTCCCTGATATTGGGCAAAGATCAGAACGATCAGCTCTGCCTTCATCAATTGGAAATCTCACTAGCCATCGTACGTTATGCTTCGGTTCTAAAAATCTTAAGCATCTTCCAAGTAACATCTCTAAGTTACAAAATATATATTAGTGTGAAAATTTCACGAAGGCTTTCAATACTCCTAATTGTTTCCCAAAATTAAAACTTTTATTTCTTTGGTACAGCAACACTACTACCCTTCCTTACATCGCTAACATATTTCCTCAATTAAAGACCTTTGATATTCACGGCTGCTGGAGTCTTTAGAAAATTCCAAGACTTCCATCATGTACACATACTGTATTTATAACAAGATGCAATTCGCTGGATTCACGATCAAGAAGAAGATTATCGAGTGAGGTTCATCTCTCTTTCTCAATTGAAAGTTTTAAAAAGATACAATTTTAATTAACTTTCCCAAATATATTACTAGATTTGTTAAACGTAGTTTCTTTAATTTGCTAATTGCATGCAGTTTGAAGAACAGGTTGGGCTTCCACGGAATATTGTATGTTCAAGGGGATTATCGCTTCAAGACTACCCATCTGAAACGGACTTTGCTCATAAAATGGAGTCTTCATTTAAACTTGATGGTGGTCGATACAAGCTTGTACTTCCAGGAACTTAAATTCCAATTTATTTCAACCATAGAAGCGTTGGAAGTTCCGTATTATTCTCGACTGATCAGAAATCTCTAACATTTACTTGCTGTATTGCTTTAAAAGTGAAAGTGTGCTAAGAAATCAAATTGTTATGTTTTGTCAGTGCAAATTGTTGTGTTTAACCCAGTGTCTCCTAGACAAGGAGGTGTCGAGGCGAGCATGATCATCCATCATGCATTTCAGAGAATAAGCCAAAGCAGAGTAATAGCCAAAGGCATACCTAAAATTGCCACCACCACAATTGTGACTAATGGAGAGACACCACCAACAGGTGCGTTGAAATATGTTGGTGTTGAAAGTCCCTAACTATGTCCACCACAATGTCTCTACTTTTCAAATTTCATGGATTTCTTGAAGTTATGGACACAAAAACAGCAACAATCAGAATGTCAGTAACAATAATACTCCCACCATGACACTACCCATCCTTCTAGCCATATAGTTCGATACCAAAGGCCAAGAGAGTATGGAGACTTTCAAAGACATAACAGGGGTGTCCTAATCTGCTTTAAAGAGTTAACTGTAAAAGCCTTTTGCAGGTGCCTTTTCGTACTGATTGGCACCGACATAATATTATGGCAATAGATTATGGTTGAAATTTTGCCAAAGTGGTTGCTCTATTATCAAAAAATCTATGACTTCCTTTGTTTGTGAGCTGTGAGAAAGGGTCAAGATTTAATACCTGTTTTGTATGCACTGTTTGCAATCCTGCCACTTGCTCAGCAAAACCAACCTATGCTCATCAATAGAATATTTATAATTTTGTTAATGAAGTTTACAGTTGAAAGTGTTATATGTTATTAAAGTTGAAGATGTGCAGTTGCAATCCTTCCTCTTCTTGTGCGTAATTGAATTGGCGAAGATGTAAAAATATCTATATGTACTTCACCCATTCAAATAATGCAAATTATTCCAATTTCTTCATATCTCATTTTCCTCTTTTAACTTCTTCTTCCTTTTTCTACATTATCGAATTGAGTTGAACTAAAAAGTTCTCATGCAGGAAGCCTTTGCCTGTGACCAGATTTTTTTGTTTTCCTTCCTCGTTTTGAGATACTCATGAATATTTTCATTGAAAAAAAAAAATTACTATAGTGAAATTAAACATCTAAAAGTACTTGTACACCAATTTACAAAATTGTATGACTGCCTTAGGGATTTGACACTACCTTGGAGTCTTGATCCATGGAAATGTAGCGGTAAAGATATTCACAGGTCCATGTGGTTTACTTGAATCTATGCTTAATGCTTTCAGTTTCAAGGCTGTTTAGTCAAGAACCAAATTAGCATTTAGGGAAGCATGAATCTGGTGATAGAGATAGAGATAAATGACTATCAACTTAAACAGCACAAATGGCACTGCATTCCTACTAAAGCTAAGAGCCATGCAACACCATTTCATTAATGAAAGAATGACTAAAGAGAACAATGCCATTTCAGTCTTGGATATTAATTAACTTACAGCATACGAGATCCAAGTGTACTAAATAACTCTAAGATTACTGTTTCAGTCTTGAATAGTTTGTTAGATCTGTAACTAACTCTAATCCTGTAAATGACTATATAAGCATGAATTTAACACATAGTGTTTGAGATAATACAATCATTTAGATATTTTCTTTTATATCTCTCTATTCCTTTGTTGAATCTCACATGGTAGCAGAGCCTTCAGAATTCTCTTTGGTGGTTGGAATCAACTATGCTAGTGAAGTTTGGAATACTTTGGAGCAACAATTTACTTCAACTTCAAGGGCTAATATCTTGAGTCTGAAGATTGAACAACGAAGTATCAAGAAAGGCACTGACACTATCAATGGATTCTTACAGAGAATCAAAGCTGCAAGAGCTCGATTACTAGTGGTTGGCGTTGCAGTATATAACAAAGAGTTACTCAGCATAGGCCTCAGAGGCTTGCCTAAGGAGTATGCTCACTTGTTTTCTGCAATCAGGAATTGGACTTAATCAATTTCATATGAAAAAACTCTGATTAAAAGCACTGATGGAAATTTGCATTCTATGGCAATGTATGCCTCATCAAACCAGAAGCAGAATGTAAATCATTCACAGGCATAGATGTATTCAAATTCAGGAGGAAATCGAGGTCAAGCAAGAAGTTAACATAACTGTGGTAGAGGAGGAAGTTTCATGTAGGTAATGTGTTATATGTTCCTAGTATTGCTTCAAATCTACTCTTAGTTCACAAATTATGCTTGCATAAAAATTATCATTTTAATGCTTATAAATTCCAATGTCAAGATATTCTTATAGGAAAATCTCATACAAGGGTTTAAGTGAAGATGGAGTCTATCAAATCTACTCCAAAACCTTAGCATCAACTGCATCTTCATCACCTTCACATCTCAATACATATCCTGGTTCATCTACCCAATCAAAGAATCGAAATATTCAAGTTTGTGTAAATTCCATAAATAGGTTTCTTTACAAAAAGTCTTCCAAACCTTTAGAATTAATGCACACTGATGTATGTGGTCCAGCTCCAATACAATTATCAATAGTTTTAAATACTATCTTGTACCTGTTGATGATTTCACCAAGTTTGCTTGGATTTTCTTGTTGAAATTGAAATCTGATTTCCTATCTACTTTCAAACATTTTACAGGCACCATTGAAAATCTTCTTGATCATATAATCAAAATTCTTAGATCTGAATTGTGGGGCTGAATTCACTTTTAATGCCTTTAATGAATTTTTCTCTAATCATGGTATTACTCATCAATTATCTTGCCCTCACACACCCCAACAAAATGGAGTGGCCGAAAGGAAACATAGGCATCTTGTTGTGTTTGCTTTGACTGTGCTTTCTCACTCAAAATTACCTGTCACTTATTGGGCATATGTTATTTCTACTGTTGTGCATCTAATAAATAGACTACCCACTCCTTTACTCCATAATCTTTCACCTTGGGAGCTCCTCTTTCAGGTCAAACTAGATTTATTACACTTGAAAGTTTTTAGGTGTACTTGTTTTCCTCTTCTCAAGCCATATAATACCCAAAAATTTCAACCTCACACTTCTCCTTGTGTATTTTTAGGTTACCCTCTCTACTCAAAAGATATGTCTTTAAACTCACTCTCATAGAATTTATGTTACCAGGCATGTTTTGTTTAATAAAATGATTTTCTGCATTAACACAACTTTCATCCTCACAATCCAATGCTCCTCCCTCAAATTCTCCCTGACCTACTATTTGGCTTACTTTTTTGTTGCACTCTTTTTCTCAAACAATTCTTCAGCCCTCCACTCAATCTAATTCCACTGCACAATCCTCTTCTACTCTTACCTTTACTGAAACCTTTACCTTTACCTTCAGTTTCTCTAGTTTCTACAGAAACTAGTTCCCAACATGCCTATCCTTCTCCACCAGCCACTTCGGCACCAGATATTTCCACACCAGAACCTTCTTATACATACTACATCCTTATTTGTCACAAACACACATCCTATGGAAACTTGATTACTATACCACAGAACCTCCCTCACATAAAATTGCACCTATGAATGAAGAATATGATGCCCTTACAACATGGCCTAAGCAATTATCATCTTGCAATCATACATTTTAGCAAATATTCGCATAAAATATTTCAGAACTATCTCAAAATAGGGGATTGATAAAGAAAATGGAATTGAAAAAATTTGACATATGATCAAATTAACTGGCCATTAAAGAGACCCTCATATCAATTTTCTGTTCTAATCATAAGAATTTATAGCTTCAAACAGCTTGAGAAATAAACACAAATGCACAAAATAGATTTAATACGATGCTTCAGAATCCAATAGAACATCTTTTAATCTCTTGCAACTTGGATAAGGCTTCTCTCATAGAAAATCGGTCTTTCAATGAATGAGTAGCACAAGACAGTCCAACCCTCACCATAGAAGCCACACACTCATCACCTTTGAAAGCAATGTTGTTTTTGTTCTTGCTGCTGCTATATTCATAGAAGAATAATTGGTACTACTGCTTTGCGAAAAAGGTTCATTATCCTTGAAAAGCCTTGGATCAGCAATATCCATGATTTTACTCTCATGCACTTCGGAGATGAACTTGTTTATGTCTTGGTTCATTATGCTTAAACCTTCCAGGAAAATCCCATCTGTGGGCTTCTTGGCAATTGTAGGGACCGAGTTCGAGCGCTATTCCTTGCGGATGAGTGGACTCAAGCCTAGCTGGCCCAATACAATGAATTTGTAGAGTGCGGGTCAAAGAACTAGGTCCTAGTGAGGATTGCAACAACTAAACATGGTAATACATGGATCGGGTGGCAAGAATACAAACTAAAATATGAAACTTGGCTCCTCGGCCGTTTCCTTGGATTGTATAGTTCATATTCCTTCTCTAGTACTAAGTTACAAAGATCACTGTCCTTTTTTTCTTCTAAACTCTTCCCCCCCATTTCTGGAGGACTTATTACATTTTATATCCCCTTCTGGTTAATCCTGGCCCTCCATTTGTTAATCATCCAGGTCACCACTTGAGTGCTTGTCCCATCAGCCACCTTCCCACCCTTCCTGTGGGTGGTAGTAGCTAAGGCAGCTCTGTTTCGGGGTCACTTCTCCATTAATGCTGCCAGAACGTTAGTTGTGGACATTTAATGTGGAGGGGACAGTTCCTCCTGGAATCGCTCCTCCACCATGCTTCCATGGCCAACCCGTTGTACTTGCCTTTCTCTTGGAATGCTCTGAAGGGTTACCTCTGAAGGTACTTTGCTCTTCCTTTCAATGGTTCGGGCTGGCCGAGGACATGATTGTCCTCGGTGGTACCCCTGGGTGATTGAAGCTTTCTTGACTCATCCTCGGACATTCCTTCTTCCTCGGCGTGGGCCTTGGGCTTAACATCAAGTGGGCTGGGGTTGCCAAATTCCTTGACCCCACAATAGCCCTTCAAAATCCTGCTGTCAGGCTCTTCGGATAGAGAGGAGGATTTTGATGTCCTTGGGCCCCTACTGTGGCTTGTCAAGTCCTGTCCTCCATCAGTACTAGTGCCTTTTCACCTGTCCAAGGCACGTTCCTAACGCCTTGGTATGCGGAGTGCGCCCACATTAAATTCGGGCGGCTCTATGCTCCCCACGTTCAACGGTGTGATAATGATCAAATGGTGGTGATCCTTCTGACTTTATGGGCGGGAAAACCTGCACGGTTATTTTTATTGGGGATATAAATACCCATTTGAATTGATCTGCCTTTTTACTTTCACATTCAAGAGATCTTGCGCACATACCTCGAATTCGGTCACATCTTCAACTAAACTCGTGACTTCCTTCAGCACAAAAAGCCTGTCCGAGGATCTTTTCCTCATTTCTGTAAGTCTTCTTCTCTCTCTCTAAATTACACTTCCTCTTTTCTGAACTTCTTTCTTCGTGTCCCTCTCTTCCTTTTGTCTTTATCCGAGTCTTTTAGTTGTCTCTAGGAATGGGTAGGTTCAAGAAACTGGTCGAGTTCGAAGAGGCGATAGAGAAGATCATCGCCGATTATAGGATACCCAGTAACGTGGGTCTCAGGTACTGTGAGGAGGGGGAGGAGAGCTTTGAGAGGCAAGAGGGCAAGGTGGTGATTCCATAATCGCCTTTTTAGAGGGCGATATGAGAATCGACACTTCCGGCTAACCCCTACCTAGTGCGGCGTCAATGTGTTTAGGATTCTGGGCTGTGTTGATGCCCTGAACGAGAAGATGGGGCTGAGATTAACCTGTCATGATGTGAACTGGTGTTACCACCTCCAGCTCCTGAAGGGCAAGTCCTACTACATGAAGACGATGGATGATAGGGTGCGGCTTATCCAATGCCTCCCCTCGTCCAGCAAGGGGCTGGATAAGGACTTCCTCATCATGTCTAGGGAGTGGCACGATGGCCTTCATTGTCCAACAGTGAAGGGTACACCAGGTGGGGCATTCGGAGTAAGAGAGGGTCTAATTTCTTGTGTCTTCAGGGTCCGCTTGGTTTGATTACTAACAAGGACATGTTTTCTTCTTTGCAGATCCACACGCTTTTAAGCGTAATTTTCGTTTTGTTAACAAGGCAGACTTGGAAACCGTACTGAGGGCGGAGATCTTCGTGAACGAGGCCGACAACCAAGTTAGGGCTGCTCACAAGATCTTGGGATACAACCCGATTCAGAAATCTTTCTCGGCACCAAAATGTGTGATCAGGGCGAAGGATCCTCGTCTTCGAAAAATCACTGTCACCAGGGACGGCTTTTTGATCTCGGAGGGGTCCCCCACTCCGAAAGGTACTTCATTGGCGGGCTCTTCTACGCCCCACCAAGCTGCGGAGGCCAAGGAGAGAAGGCAAGAAGCGGAAGAAAAAGGTACCAGTTTGGGTCTGTCCGAGGACGAGTTTGGTGTGTTCGGACAAGTCCACCTACCCGAGGACCCCTCTGGTGACTTGGGCAACCAAAACTTAACCGAAGCAGACTTTCTGTCAGCAGGAGACTCTCCTCGGTTAGAGATGGGTTACAAGAGGAAGCCCCAGTCCAGTTTGCTTGACTTGATTGAGGGCCAGCCGGGGAAGTCCCAGCCTAAGCTTCCTCCCCCTCCATCCAAGTCTCAATCTGCCCAGACCAGGTCATCTTCTGCCCGTCCCAGGCTTCCTCGTCCTCCGCCTCAGTCGAGTTTGCCATCCAGGACCGAGCCCCCGAATCCTAAGCCGAAGAAGGACAAAGGCAAAAGGCCTATGGGAGGCGACAACTCTCGTTCCTCCCAGGAGGAGGACGACGCTCGGCGGCCCTCAAAACAATTGAAGATAGGGCATCAAAGCCAGGACAAGCAAGTCGCCGCCCAGCCCGAGGCTCAGGCCTAGCTCCCAGCCCCAATGTTCCACGAGGAGCCTCTGATGGACGATGCCTCCCTTAGGGACTTCCGAGGGGGCAAAGGCACATTTGTAGCCGATGCGCTGGAGAGGTCCTACTACTCCTTACGGACATGGCTGAGCTGGAGGTTTTGAGGAGTAAGGAGGTCTTCCTCAGCCTCAAACGATACTTGGCTATGGTAAGACCCTCAGCACTTGTGATTCTTCTGACTTCGATTTTCTTTCTTTTCTCCCCCCCCCCCCTTTTTTTGTTTCCTATTTACTTGTGCATTTGTTTCAATTGGTAGGTTGTTTAAGCCACTTTCAGGTTGGAGGAGGCATCCAACAGACAAGACAAGGCCCTGGATGTAGAGGGTGAAAAGCGCATAGGGGCTAGTCGGACCCTTAAGGCCTCCGAGGCTGATCTCGTGAAGGCCCAGGAGGAGCTAAAGGAGATGGCCAGGGCTTGAGACAGCACTGAATCAGGCCTGGCTGGTGCCCAAAGGCAGGCCTAGGACCAGACGAGGCGTCTGACTGAGGTGGAGGAGTAGATGAGGATCGCAAAGGAGCAGATCGCTGACCTAAAAAAGAAGGCGGCCGATGCTAATGGGGCCAAGAATGTGGCTAAGTGGGCCAGAGAAGAGGCTCTAAGGGCTAAGGCTGAGGTGGACTTTGGCAGGGTGGAGGCTCAGGCTTCTAAGGAAGAGGCCGAGGGGGCAGCCTATGTAGTTGGGGTGGCCGAGATGGAGGCTGCTCTCAAAGCCCAAGTCCCTGGGGTATGCAGGCTCTACTGCTCCCAAGTTTGGAGTGAGGCCCTCAAACAAGCTGGGGTTGAGGCCTCGTCCGACTTGTGGAAGGTGGAGAATGTATATTATCCCCTTGCCATCCGCGAGGCTGCTCCTTCCAGCTCTAAGGCCAAGGTGGCTACTGAGGAGACTGATACTGCCCCTAATGAAGAAGCTGAGGAGGCTGCGGTCACTATCGAGGTGGTTACTACAACCTCTGATGAGCCTGCCGTGGAAGCTGATCCTCCCGGGGTGACTGAAACAGCCAAAGGTCCCAACGAGGAAGCACCCCAGGAGGCCGCAAACCCCTTAGCCGATGTCCAGGCCCCTCTTGCCGAGGAGACAGCACTCTCTGCAGCGCCCTTGCAGATTATTCCTCTAGGTCAAGGCTCAAAGGACCTTGAGGCCGCCACAAATCAGCTACCAACAGGGGGGAAGAAGATTAAGCTGAATAAGTAGGCCCCTTGGCGCCTTTGTCTTATCTCCCCTTTATTTTTTTGGAATAATGTAATGGCACTTTTGCCTTGTCTCTTTTTTTTTTTTTTTTTCCAAATATTGTAATATGATTCCTGTTGTGTATCTTTTATGGACTTAATGTAGTGCGCGTTTTGTTTTGCCTTGCTTGTCTCATTTATATATATATATATATATATATATATATTTGTTATTATTATTTATTTATTTATTTATTTTACTTGTATAATCCTAACTCCAATTGTGCCTCGGCCCATCACAGCAATAATTACAATAATGTGGAGATGTGTATGCAAAGGGAAACCTACCTCTCTTTCGTTTTTTACTTGGACCCAAGGTAGGCCAAAGTCATTAAACCCTTCAGGTGTGGGCTGAACCAGGACCAAGTCCATGGTCCCCTAAAACGCTTTAAGTGATGCTCATGGGCCTAATTTTTGGATTTTGTTATAAGAAAGGTCATCTTCGTCTGCAATGATCACAACGGGCATTAAGGTAGTTAATTAAACCGGATTAGCTTGCTCATCGGCTTTGTTTGATGCTTAGGCAGAATTTGTTTAGTACTAATTTCATCAAAACGGATGACCCCAGGATTAGGTATGGCTCTGATTCCGCCCAACACTTAGGCTTTTCTTGAAGTAGTTAGTTTCCCCATAGACTTGAGTCCGAGGACCATGCAAGGCCTTAATTCTGTCTAACACTTATAGGATTTATTGAAGTAGTTAGTTTCCCCATAGGCTTAAGTCCGAGGACCATGCAAGGCCTTGGTTCTATTTAACACTTAGGATTTATTGAAGTAGTTAGTTTCCCCATAGGCTCAAGTTCGAGGACTATGCAAGGCCTTGGTTCTGTCTAACACTTATGATTTATTGAAGCAGTTAGTTTCCCCATAGGCTTGAGTCCGAGGACCATGCAAGGTCTTGGTTCTATCTAACACTTAGGATTTATTGAAGCAGTTAGTTTCCCTATAGGCTTGAGTCCGAGGACCATGCAAGGCCTTGGTTCTGTCTAACACTTAGGATTTATTGAAGTAGTTAGTTTTCCTATAGGCTTGAGTCTGAGGACTATGCAAGGCTTGGTTCTGTCTAACACTTAAGGTTTATTGAAGTAGTTAGTTTCCCCATAGGCTCGAGTCTGAGGACCATGCAAGTCCTTGGTTCTGTCTAACACTTAGGATTTATTAAAGCAGTTAATTTTCCCATAGGCTTGAGTCCGAGGACCATGCAAGGCCTTGGTTCTGTCTAACAGTTAGGATTTTCTTGAAGCAGTTAGTTTCCCCCATAGGCTTGAGTTCGAGGACCATGCAAGGCCTTGGTTCTGTCTAACACTTAGGAATTGTTGTAGTAGTTAGTTTCCCCATAGGCTTGAGTCCGAGGACCATGCAAGGCCTTGGTTCTGTCTAACACTTAGGAATTGTTGTAGTAGTTAGTTTCCCCATAGGCTTGAGTCCGAGGACCATGCAAGGCCTTGGTTCTGTCTAACACTTAGGGTTTTCTTGAAGTAGTTAGTTTCCCTATAGGCTTGAGTTCGAGGACCATACAGGGCCTTGGTTCTATCTAACACTTAAGATTTTCTTAAAGTAGTTAGTTTCCCCATAGGCTTAAGTCCGAGGACCATGTAAAGCCTTGGTTCTGTCTAACACTTAGGATTTTTTTGAAGTAGTTAGTTTTCCCATAGGCTTGAGTCCGAGGACCATGCAAGGCCTTGGTTCTGTCTAACACTTAGAATTTGTTGTCGGGGTACGAAACATACAATCGCAATAGACATAGAATTCGAATTGACAGAGGCGATTTTATTAATAATAATACCTTCGCAAGTTATTTACATTCCATAGACGAGGTACAGGTTTTTCATCTAAATCTTCTAAGTAGTATGCACCTACTCCCGCCACTGAGGTGATTCGGTATGGTCCCTCCCAGTTGGGTCCTAGCTTTCCATAGGATGGGTTCTTGGCAGTGCCCACAACTTTCCTTAGCACTAAGTCCCCCGGTGCTAATGGTCTTAGCTTCACATTGGCATCATATCCCTGCTTAAACTTTTGGTGGTAGTAGGCCAGATAGATCATTGCCTTCCCCCTTCGTTCATCAATCAGATCTAGGCTCTTCCCTAGTAGCTCATCATTACTGTTCGGGGAGAAGGAGCTCGTCCTTAGCGTTGGGAAGTTTGCTTCTAAGGGGATAACAGCCTCAGCCCCATAGGTTATGGCAAAAGGCGTTTCCCTTGTCGATCGTCGTGGTGTAGTCTGATAGGTCCATAGGACGTGCAGTAGCTCTTCTACCCACTTTCCCTTGGCGTCATCCAGCCTCTTCTTGAGCCCATTGACTACGACCTTGTTGACAGCTTCAGCCTGCCCATTTTCCTGAGGATAAGCTGGAGTTGAATATCGGTTCGTGATCCCCAGCTCACAACAATATCTCCTGAAGGTTTTGTTGTCAAATTTAAGCCTATTATCTGAAATGAGGGTATAAGGGACCCCGAATCGTGTAACAATGTTCCTCCAGATGAACTTCTTAGCATCCACATCTCTAATGTTGGCCAACGGCTCAGGTTTGACCCATTTGGTGAAATAATCTGGGCCGACCAACAAATACCTCTTGTTCCCTGGTGCCTTGGGGAAAGGACCTACAATATCTAGGCCCCACTGGGCGAACGGCCATAGGCTGGACAAAGGATTTAGGACCCCTCCTGACTGATGAATATTTGGGGCAAACTTTTGGCATTGGTCACACTTCTTAACATACTCCAGGGCTTCCTGCTGCATCCCCGGCCACCAATATCCCTGGGTGATGGCTCGATGCGACAGGAATCTTCCTTCTGTGTGACTCTCAAAGATCCCTTCATGCAACTCGAGTAGTAGTTCTGATGCCTCAGGGTGGATACACAGTAAATATGGCCTAGAGTAGGAGCGCCTATACAGTTTCTGGTCCTCAGACAACCAGAACCGAGGAGCATTCCTTCGTATTTTATCAGCTTCTGATTTCTCCTCAGGCAGGATGTCATCCTTTAGGAATCTTACTATAGGGTCCATCCAACTGGGGCTCACCCTGGCCTGGTGGACATGAACCATGCCCTTTACCTCATCATTCGCTCTCTCCAGGTGCTCAACTAGGATAACCCAAGGTAGGTCTCCTGTCGAGGATGTAGCGAGCGTGGCCAATGAATCTGTATGGGTGTTTCCACTTCTGGAGACATGTGACAGGTTGAAAAGATCGAAGTCTGATCGTAGGCGTTTGACCTGACTTAAGTACTCTTGCATCCTCACATCCCTGGCTTCCAACTCTCCATTTACCTGGCCCACCACCAACCTCGAATCTGAGAACATATCCACTGCCTTTCCTCCCATTTTTTGCACCATGGCCATACCTTGCAGTAAGGCTTCATACTCGGCTTCGTTATTTGTGGCAAGGAACCCAAGTCTCAGGGACTTTTCCACAACAAACTTCTCTAGGGACACTAGGACTAGTCCCACCTTAGACCCCCTTTGATTCATGGCTCCATCAACGTACACTTTCCAGTATGAGGGCCCTGGAACAGAGATTGCCCCAACTGATTTTCCATCCATGTCTCCCTTTTCGGCCACTGCTTCTACTAGTGGTTTGGCAAATTCGGCCACTAAGTCAGCCAGGACCTGGCCCTTTATAGAGGTCCGAGGCATGTACTTGATGTCAAAAGCCCCCAGAATCGTGTTCTACTTGGCGATCCTTCCAGTGTAATTAGCAAACCGAAGTACAGTTCTCAAGGGCAATTGAGTTAGGCCGACTACCGTGTGGGCCTGGAAATAATGGGGAAGCTTTCGCATAGCATGGACTACAGCCAGTAGGGCTTTCTCCAAGGGCAAGTACTTGATCTCAGCTTCATGTAGCGACTTGCTCACGTAATAGACTGGCTTTTGAATGCCACTGTCATCCCGTATCAGCACCAAGCTCACTGCATGTGAGGCTATGGCGATATAGGCGTACAGGACCTTGTCGGCTTCCGGATTGGACATGATTGGTGGTCGGGATAGGTATTCCTTGAGCTGCTGGAAGGCCACGGCACAATCCTCGGACCACTCGAATCCATTCCACTTGTTGATCAGAAGGTAGAAAGGCCTGCACCTATTAGCCGACTTGGAAATGAACCGGTTCAGGGCTGCGATCATTCCCGTGAGTTTTTGGATCTCCTTATGATTTTGAGGAGGCTTCAAGCTATTGATAGCTTTAATCTGATTAGAATCAACCTCAATTCCCCTGTGGGTGATGATGTAGCCCAAGAACTTGCCTGACCCTATGCCGAATGAGCATTTGGAAGCATTTAGGCGCAGCTTCTGCTTCCTTAGGACGTCAAAGATACAGCCGAGGTCTCCTAGGTGCTCGGACACCACTTTACTCTTTACCACCATATCATCAACATAAATTTCAATGCTCTTGCCCAGCAGCAGCTCGAACATTCTCGTCATCATCCTCTGATAGGTGGACTCAGCGTTCTTCAGGCCGAATGGCATCACCTTATAGTGGTAATTCCCAACAGGCGTCACGAAGGCTGTCTTCTCCTAATCGTCCAGGGCCAGTGGTATTTGATGATAGCCCTAAAAGGCGTCCAAGAAGCTCATCTGAGGATGTCCCGCGGTGGCATCCACCAGCTGGTCTATCCGAGGCATAGGGAATGGGTCCTTTGGGCATGCCTTGTTTAGGTCTGTGAAGTCTACACAAACTCTCCATTTTCTGCTTTTCTTCTTGACCACCACGGTGTTGGCCAACCACTCAGAGTAGAAGACCTCCTTGATGGCCCCTGCACGTTTAAGCTTCTTCACCTCTTCTCTAATCGCATCAGCATGCTCCCTTAACGGGCGCCGTGGTGGTTGTTTCTTGGGAATAACGGATGGGTTGATGTTGAGATGGTGACAGATAAAGGCCGGATCGATCCTTGGAGCATCACAGGCGTCCGATGTGAATACGTCGATGTTTGTTTTGAGGAACTCGATCAACTCCTCCCTTTCCTGGGAAAGCAGCCGAGCCCCGACTTGAAAGAACTTGTCTGGATCATCTCTAATGATCATCTTCTCAAGATCTTCATATTTTACTTCCTCGGCAGCTGCATCAGGAGGCGCCGCCTGGTCCTTTGATTGCTATAAGCCCCCTTCAATAGTGGCCGAAGGCCCTGTATCGAGCCGATGCGATGTGGCAGCCACCATGCATTGCCTTAATGTGGATTGGCAACCACGAATTTCGAGGACACAGTCCCCTAACGGGAATTTCACCTTTTGGTCCAAAGAGGAGGCGACAGCCCCCAAGGTATGGAGCTAGGGACTGCCGACGATGGCTGTGTACGGGGAATAGGTGTCCACCACTATAAAGTTTACCTCCACTACTTCTGGGCAGGTTTGGACGGGCAGCCTAATCATGCTCTTTGGGATAACCAGCTTCCCATCGAAGCTCATCAGGGGGGAGCTATAGGGTGTCAAATCCTCCAGTTTTAACCCCAGCCCCTTGTAGAGGTCAGGGTACATAATCTCGGCCCTACTGCCATCATCCACCATCACCCTTTTCACATCATAGTCCCCGATTCTGAGGGTGATCACCAGCGCGTCATCGTGGGGCTGGGTGGTCCTGACCTTGTCTTCCTCTGAAAAGCACAGGGTTGGGTGAAAATTCCTTTTTGCCTTCTTCGGCTCTGGTTGGGACTCCTTGGCACGCGTCTGGGCCACAGACAATACTTGCGAGGGGGGCGTGCCTGTTCTTCCCGGCGCAGCCAAGATCACATTGATCGTCCCTATGGGTGCCCTCATGGCAGTATCTCTTTGGGGCTCCTAGTTGGTCTGGCCTTAATGGCCACTGGAATGATGCAGGAGGTGCTTCAGCTTTCCTTCCGAGACTAGATGGTCTAGATAGTCCCAGAGGTTCCTGCAGTCCTCCGTGGCATGTCCGTGGTCCTGATGGTACTGGCAATACAGGTTCTGATTGTGCTTCGTGGGGTCCCCCGCCATCTTATTCGGCCATTTAAAGTATGGTTCATTCCTTATCTTCTCCAACACCCTGTGTACTAGCTCTCAGAATACGGCATTGACAGCCTGAGCGTTGGTCCCCCCGGATTGCCCTGCAAAATCTCTCCTCGGGCGGTTGCTGTTATACCAATCCGACCTGAAATCCCTCATCTCCTAGGGGATAACCTTCTCTTTTCCCTTGCCTTGCAGCTGATCCTCCTCTACCCGTTTATACTTATCGATCCGATCCATCAGCTAGCGCACACTAGTGGCAGGCTTACCAGTCAGAGACTTCCTCAAGCCATGCCCCGTCGGGAGACCCTTTTTGAAGGTGCTGATGGTGACATCCTCAAACTTTCTGTCCAGTTCATTGTATATCTCCCAGTATCGGTCCGAGTAGGCCTTTAGAGTTTCTCCATCATGCATGGATAGAGACAACAGCGCACTCAAGGGCCGAGGAGGTCTGCTGTTTGTGACGAATCGGGAGCCAAAGGCTTGGGTCAGCTGTCTGTACGAGTTTATGGAATTCGTCTTCAGACCATTGAACCACCTCATTGCCACTGGTCCCAGACTAGAGGGGAAGACCCTGCACATCAGTGCCTCATTCTTGGAGTGGACGACCATCCTTTGGTTATATTGGCTCACATGCTCCACAGGGTCCGCTCTGCCGTTATAAATGGTGAAGGTTGGCTGTTGGAATCGCCGAGGAAGCATAGCCTCTTCAATATGGCGGGTGAAAGGTGATTTGGAAAGTTGATCCAATGCCCTACTCATGGCATCACTCCCCAAACCCCTAGGGGATTGGCTTTTACGTTTGCGCCTCTAGTAGTGCTCTTTTTCATGAGAGAAGGTCTCGCTTGGAGGAGTCCTTGATCTTCGCCTATAGTCATCATCGCTCTCCTCGTTGAAGGGTGTGACAGGATCAAGACGAGACTGTCTTCGCTGTGCATGGCGCAGCTTTCTCTTCAAATCGTCTATCTCTCGCTGCATGGCCACCTTATCATCCTGTCTCTTGGATATGCGGCTCTTGACCTCTTCTGATTGCACGACCTGGTCGTCATTTTGCCTTCGTAGCACATGGCTGCCCCTGCGGGTGTGGCTTCCGCTGGTCTGTGTGGTGTGCGCACTTCCCTCTCGAAACCTTCCATTTTCTTCATTTCGACCGCGCTCGAGGTTGGGGAAGGTACCCTGCTGTTGGGACCTCGCCGGTTTGGACAGGTGGGATCCTGCTTGGTGAGGGCCTGAACCTGCCATGCTTGATTGTTGCCCTTACTAACGCACAAGTTCTTCCCACAGACGGCGCCAATTGTAGGGACTGAGTTCGAGCGCTATTCCTTACGGATGAGTGGACTCAAGCCCAGCTGGCCCAATACAATAAATTTGTAGAGTGCAGGTCAAAGAACTAGGCCCTAGTGAGGATTGCAACAACTAAACATAGTAATACATGGATCTGGTGGCAAGAATACAAACTAAAATATGAAACTTGGCTCCTCGGCCGTTTCCTTGGATCGTATAGTTCTTATTCCTTCTCTAGTACTAAGTTACAAAGATGATACAAGTGCGACGGTCTTTTTTCCTTCTAAAACTACCGTCCTCATTTCTAGAGGACTTATTACATTTTATATCCCCTTCTGGTTAATCATGCAGGTCACCACTTGAGTGTTTGTCCCATCAGCCACCTTCCCATCCTTCCTGTGGGTGGTAGCAGATAAGGCAACACTATTCAGGGGTCACTTCTCCATTAATGCGACCAGAACGTTAGTTGTGAGCATTTAATATAGAGGTGACAGTTCCTCCTGGAATTGCTCCTCTACCATGCTTCCATGGCCAACCCATTGTACTTGTCTCTCTCTTGGAACGCTCTGGAGGGTTACCTCTAAAGGTACTTTGCTCTTCCTTTCAATTGCCCGAGCTGGCCGAGGACATGATTGTCCTCAGCGGTACTCCTGGGTGATTGAAGCTTTCTTGACTCGTCCTCGGGCATTCCTTCCTCCTCGGCGTGGGCCTTGGGCTTAGCATAGAGTGAGCCAGGGTTGCCAAATTCTCTGACCCCACAGCAATGATCATCCCCAGCAGCAGTATCCCAAAACTGTAGACATCCCTACTTGTTGAAGCCTTTCCACCAAGCTATACTCTACAACATAATTTCAGGATATTAGGATCAAGTATTTCCAACTAGAAAAGATAAAAGCTTGAGGAAAAAATGTGGAAACATAGGGTGTTAATTTTTTTACTAATATGTTCTTTGGGATCAAATGTAGCAAAAGAGGTAGAGTAGAACATTGTTTGAATTGTGAATGTTATCACTAAATCCTTTTAAGTTCCATAAAATAAGATCCACAACATACCTGGAGCAATGTAACCAATTGAGCCTTTTAGTCAAATTATGCCACTCCCATTCTGTGATGAATTATGGGAGATAGACCTTGCTAACCCGAAATCTCCTGCATGAGTAGTCATATCTTCATCTAAAAGCACATTTCCAGGTTTCAAATCGCGATGGACTACAGGTGGGTCACAATCATGATGTAGGTATCTAATTCAGAATCTACATCAATGGCAATATTTAGTCTCTAGGTCAAATGCGCCGAGCTGATTGTTTTCCTGGAGAGAATCCCAACTGATGTTGGCAAAGACACCATTTTTTGGTACTTCTCCTTCCAAGCTATTGAAAGACAAATTTAACATCTGCAAAGCATTAAGGTTCTCCAATTCTGTAGGCATTAGGCCAGAGAGATTGTTGGAAGAAAGATCCGAGCTCCCCATTGCTGCTAGATTTTCCAGTGACTTTGGTATTGAGCCAGCTATCTTGTTTCTTGCAATGTTGAGACGTTGCAAAATTGAATATTTCTCAATTATTGCAGGAATATTTCCAGATAGCTGGTTTCCACAAATGTCCATGATTTGAAGCTGTCTCAAATGGCTAAATTCATTGGGCAAAGAACCACTTGAAGTGTTATTTGCCAATAGCAAAAATTTTATCTGGGGAAGCTAAAAAATTTGCATTGGAATGCTTCCATTGAGTGCTGTCGTTGCCAGAACAAGCATCTCTTATCGCTGACATGTTGCTATACTCATGGGAATTCTACCAGATAACCTGTTGTTTGCCATGTCAAGTTCATATAGCCACGTAAGATTGCTAAAGATATCCGAAATTTCTCCAGAGAACAAGTTGTCAGTAACCATAAGTCTTTCTAGTTTCTGAAGTTTTCCCACGGAATTTGGTATTTTGCCTTTGAATTTTTTTTTTTTTTTTTTTTCTCAATTGATAAGGACACAAGGTTTTGGTACTTTTCCAATATTTGAATAAATGTTGGAGATTGACAGAGACATTTGCAACAGAAGGGGGAAGTTCATCAACTAATTGGTTTGAAGTCAGAAGGATTTTCCTTAGCAGGGTACAGTTTGTAAGGAAATCAAATACTTGAAAATTCAGTTTTGTTGTAGTATATAAATTGTTCCCACCAAGGAGTAACTGGACAAGATGTTTCAAGTTACCAAGTAAAGGAATATCAATATGCCCAATGAAATTAATTGGAAAGAGATCAATACATTAAGCATTGGATAAAGAACTTGGTATTCGTCCTTCAAGATTACTGCATTGGGTTTAAAAGAATTAAGTCTTATTGAAAATAGAAAGTTATTGGGTCTTCTCTTATTTACTAAAAATAAAAGTTAGCCCATGTTTCGACTTGATCCAAATGACAAATGGTGATCATTTCTTCTTCGTAAATACCAACTTTGTCTTACTTCGGTTTATCCAACACTTTAAAATATGCTCAAAAGAAAGGAGAGTGAGGGTTGGTTTAGTTTGGGTCTCATTTTGAACTTGAAAATAGGAAGCCCGACTATATTTTTAAAGTTAAGGCGAAAATACATTTTTGGTCCCTACAATTTGGGCTGATTCCCATTTTAGTCTTTATTTTGATTTTGCTACTAATGTAGTCCCTAAAAAAAGAAAATAAATTCTATTTTGATCCCTGCCATCAACCCACTAACAGAAATATCCTACGTGGTAGACGAAGCACTTACGTGTCAAGCGCACCCATTTAAATAATAATTAACTAATCCTACGTGTACCCTGAAGCTCACATGACAGATACGTAACCCACACCTCACCATTCCATGTCAACTTCCTGCCACTCAGCCCCACACGTGACCCCACGTGACCTCACACATTACCTAGACCTAAAACCCCCAAATTTAGAAGGAACCCTAAAATCCCCAAATAAGCTCCTCCTCTTCCTCCTCATCCATGAACCCTAAAATCCCCAAATAAGCTAATAAGCTCCTCCTCTTCCTCCTCATCCATGAACCCTAAAATCCCTAAATCAAATCCATTGTCAATAGAAAAACTAAATCGATGAACTGAGATACCAATTCACACAAAAATCACACCGAATCTTGTGATTTGAAGAAGGAACATTAATGTGATTGGACGAGGGAGAACATCGTGAGAATCAGTGGATGAAGTTTCAAGTGTGTAGTAGTGGGTCTAAGTTTGAAGCTTGAAAAGGTAACTTCTTTTCACTTTCTCTTTGTCTCTGTGCATGTATCTATGTCTCTCTCTCTCTCTCTCTCTCTCTCTCTCTTAACACTCCACTATTTAAATGATTGTTTATGCTTTTATTTCGATAATGTTGTCTGTTTGGTTGGTATTTTCTGTTTGGCCTTTAAGGGATTAAGGTGGTCCATGTGTTCCCTATTAGCATTAAGCTTTATTTTATATGGTTTTGTGTTCCATGTTGAAGGAATACTGTTTTGAATGTAATAGTGGCAATGCATGTTTGACTGTTTGGTTGGGTTTTGTCTTTATTGGATTAAATAATGTTGACTATATGTTTCATGCATGCAAAATGGATGAGTTCTTTACTTTGTATGTGCATCATGGTGGGTATTTCAATGAAAATCTTAAGGAGTATGTGTGGGGTGACGTGGGGATAGTAGATGATTAAGATCCTAATAAGTGGTTTAAGGTAGAAATTGAGGCCATCTGTAAAGAGTTTGGGTATACATCTGTGAGTAGGTTGTGGTACAAAATGCCTGGGGATAATGAGGGTAGGATGTTCCACCTGATTAATGATGATCTAAAGCCCATCTTAGTTTTCTTTAATGCGTTAAAAATCTAAAGCCCATGTTTATTGAACCATTATTTTTGTTTTTTAAAGACAAAATATTGTGCCATTATTAAGAGCATGCTAAATTTATTAAAGCTTGAAATTATGTGAAATTATTCAGTACTTTTGGAATATTACACTTTTTTTTTTTTTTTTTTTTTTTTTGCTAAACTGAAATATTACACGTTTCTCTCCTATTAAAGTGAACATTACATATAAGTCTCATTTAAGACTTATATTTATGTAGGAGTAGAGTGTAGTTTATTGAAGATACTAAACAAAATAATATATCCATGAGTTTTTTTTCCCCCTCTCTTATCTCTTTCTCTTACAAAATTAGACTACACATTTGACACGTTACTTTCATATTTACAAATTTATTTTCTATACTATAATTAAGGTATTAAATGACAATATAATTATTTTTGTTATTATTGTTATAAGTTTAAGAAGCCAGCAGAATACCATGAAGAAATATAATGAAAAATTATTAAAATAAAAGAACAATAAGACATAGTAAATGTTGATGATGATAATAATGAAGAAGATGTCAATGAATAAATAATTTCACAAGATAATGAACATGATGATAACATTGACTTAGAAGGAGTTGAATGGCAAGATTGTTGAAAATTTAGACCCCTTAAACACACAGATTGCGTAGCCTAGATTAATTAGCCAAGTTGTTACTTAGTCAAATTATGCAATTTCTAGGTTAAAGCAATCAAATAATCATATCAAGATATAAAGTAGCGGAAAATAAATAAACACAAGATATGATCACCCAGGAAACCACTCGGTAAAAACCTGGGGAGGATTTGACCCACCGATCCTCAAGGCATAATAGAATTCACTATGAAAGAATTGAAGTTCTTACAGAAGGACTACAAGCTCCCCGCTCGACTTCCTAATGCTACCAACCAGTAAAACTTCCTGACACGACCACGCGCAGGCTCCGAATCCACGGACTACTTCTTTCTTGAATTCTTCAATCAGCTACAAGCTCCCCGCTTGCTTTTCTTTTAAGTTCCAATGGTTGCAACTGTAATGATCTTCAAGATGTTGAAATCATCTCTACCTTGAAAACCCTAAGTTTTGTGTAAAGGAAAGCTCCTCAAAGATCTCACATGAGATTCACACAAAACAGCAATGTATGAGCAACAAAGCAATATGGACAACCCCCAAAAACGTGGCTAGGGTTTAGTTTATATACCTAGGGTAAAAACACAAAACCCTAAACGTTTAATGAAGTAGGGCTGAGTTGGAAATTCTGCAAAAAATTCAACCTGTGCGATTTTCGATCGATCGAGTCTATTCTTCGATCGATCGAGCTAGGCTGAAAGTCACAAATACTTCTGCAGCCACTCGATTCCAACTTTACAATATTAAACCAACTTTGAGCAAGTCTAAACAAAAGTAAATACAATGTTTTGATCATGGTTTGCCAACATTACAAATTAGAGTTCTAAATACATAAAATCCTAAGACCTTAGAACCTAACAAACTCCCCCTTTGGCAATCCGTGACAAAACCCTAATCAATAGCTCAAAGTTTTACAAATAAAAAGCCCTTTACAAAGATAATGCTCATAAAATCAAATTCAGCCTAACTACTATCCATCAGTTGCAAGTGTAGACAGCAGCTTAGTTGAATCAACCTGTATAGTCCTGAAATACTCAACAAACACATAAACGCATGTGTGACAGAAAAGAGTAAAACAACAGGTATAACATTCTTGTAAGATTCACACAACACAAAATAAAGACATATCATAATGATCAAGTCATAGATATAAATCAATACGCAGTGAATCATAAATCAACAAGAATCAATAAACAATAACATGTATATCAATCAATGTTACTCCCCCTAACATGAATATCCCAAAAAAAATGATATACACAGTGAAACACCTAGATACAATCTAGAAACAAAAAATCTCCCCCTAACAACAAAATCTCCCCTACAAGTCAAAAATACCCACTCCCCCTTTTTGTGACGGAATGCCAAAGAGCAATCACATGTCGCCATCAAAAGGAGGTGGTGAGGGTGAATGAAGACGCGCTAAATCAACTCGTAGAGCACGAATCTCGTCCAGCAAGTCCACCAAAATCTGACCATGAGCCGCCTGAACGGTCATGACAGTCTCCAAAGTACGACGAATATCGAAGTCGGCCGAAGGAGGTGGAGGGACATCAGCAGCAGCAGCATCATCACCAACAGGATCATGAATATCCTCACCAGCAAGACCTGCAGAAGAAGAAGGAGGAGGAGGTACGCTACCAGAGGGCTCAGACCTAGGGTGTTTAGAACCAGCTCGAAGATGAGCGGCCCTCTGTCTAAGAAAAGACGCACCTATAGGAGCTATCACATGCACAGGCTCAGAAGAAGGAAAGCCACTAAGATCGAGATAAAGAAGAATCCTATGAATGAAAATAGGATGAACAAGAGCATGTGAAGAGGAAGAACTCCTATAAACATCGTTCAAAGAACGAAGAAAAAGATGGGGAAAACTGATAGGAGCATCAGTAACTAAGGCATACAAAAATACACACCTCTCAAGAGGAATGGTGTGCACATGGGAAATGGGCCAGATAGAATGGCAAGCTATCCTAAAGAAAAGATAGTGTAACCCGGAGAGCTCAGCAGAAGTGATCCGAGGATCAGAACCCCACTGGACAGTAGTACCAGTGATGTAAGACAAAACGTCGCTCAGCTCGGGAGACTCATCGTAGGGATAGACAGGATGCTGGACCAATGGTACCCCTAGAGCATCAGCCACTACCTGAGGAGTAATGGTGTACTCTACGCCTCGTATCCAACTCTTAACTAGAGTGTTGGAATCATAGATGCGGATAGAGATGTTCGAATAGAACTCTCTAATCAAGGCAGAAGGTGGAGGAGGATCAGAGACATCCACCAGAGGTAACCAACCTCGACGCTCAAAATTTGCCCTAATGGCAGGATCGAGTTCATCTAACAACACAGAACGCTCAGCCCAAATCCGTCTCCTAAGGTTAAGCCTCTCAAAAATCTCTTGGTTTTTCTCACTCGGAAACTTCTCACGGTCAAAGGAAGGGGGGGACGGAGAAGAAGAATGAATAGACCTACGGGCTCTAGTTTTCCTAGGCATGATGCTAAGGAAAGGACAGAGACACAAAGAGAAAACCAAAAAAAAACAAAACCAAAGGCAGACTGCAAGTTAGCACAAAAACAATAGAATTAAAATCTATATGATGCATGAGCAGATACAATGCCATGATGCATGTACTAATGCAGTGATCAATTAAGTTCAATTGAGATTAAATTGACGAAATTGGCTTGAACAGGAGATTTTCTTAATAAAAACCCCAAAAATTTAACACAAATTGAAAATTTTTTAAAATCAAATGATGAATTGAGCATCATAAAACACAACACATAGTTTATAATGCTTAATTTCATCAATCCAACAAGCCAATTGCAACAAATTCAACTCAATTTCACAAAATCCCCAATTCGGATCAATTAGTAAACCCTAGATTTTTCAATTTCACACCAAACTCAAAATTGATCAAATTAAACTATTTAAATCATGTCTATAACATGTCCCCACAAAAACCCAATGATCAATTGCATCAATTATGGCTCGAATCAAAAGAAAAAACCAAAAAAGCAAAGTGCGAAAATCGCCCCTTAAAGCATGAATTTATGCATGAAATGATGAAAAATAAATCAAAAGGAAGGGCAAAAGGGTCTTACCGGCTTGAGGAGAGAGAGATTGTGCAAAGACTTCGGAAGAAAACGACAAAAAATCACAAAAACGAGCTTGCCCACGCGGAGAGAGAAAGAAAGTTTGAAAAGTTTTGAAATAGTGCCTTTGAAAAAGTCAGAAAAGTGCCTTTTAAAAACCTTTTTCACGATATTCGATCGATCGAAAATTACATTCGATCGATCGAATGTGACAGTCGTTTTAGAACAATCTAAAGCACTTTTTCGATCGATCGAAAATCAGGCTGGATCGATCGAAATGGGCAGAAGCTCACTAAATTTTGAGAAAAAATCAAGTTTTGAAAGATGCAAACCTTAGATTTTAAAACAACTCCTCAAAGCATTAAATTGTAAAAACAACATGCATGAGTATGAGATGGAATGATTTTTCAAAAACCCAAAATTTGAACCCAAATTTTCTCAAAAACACATTTCAATCATTCTTCCATTGAATTTTCTCAAGCAACAAAAATGTTGTGCACAAATCTCAAGATATTTTCAAAACTTGGTTGGTCAGACCATAAACACACATACTAGTATGTACAGTGTTTAACAACGAGTAACTTGTGTAGTGTGTGATACTAGCAAAAACTTGAGATATATGTGAGGTGATATGTGTCTAGTAATCAAAAACAAAGTCTACACAATTCATCACATAGAATTCAAAAGAGACTATCACCTAAAGAGTTACATCATATAACTCCCACATCTCCTAGAATAAAAGCTTGCAATCATGTAAGTTTCTTGTAATTTTGCCTCTTAGCATTTGAAATATATTATGTGAAATGGCATCAAGCCTAATAATACACACCGGTTTGAATTAAGTGAATTGGCATCAAGCCTAATAGTACACACCAGTTTTAATTTAATTGAGGCATCACCTTATGTTCTTTTTGTGCACGTGTAACAAGTACACACAATCTTATGATCTGCACTAAGGTGTTCATGATTGGCTAGTGAACAGTGGTGAGATGGTTATTTATGCCTTTCTCAAAAGAATCAAGTCCGACAGTCAAATAACATATGACTTCATGATTAAGACAAAGAGATTAAAAACCATACACATCTTTCCCACACAACATGCACTACAAAGTTTCAACTAGTCAAGTGCAATGAATAAGTTCATCAAAGTTAAACAAGGTACACAGAACATGACATGTGTCAAAAGATAGACCAACCTTGTTTTTCAAAAATCAAGACAAATAGTGTCAAACATAATATTTGCTTTCTCCTTTTCCTTTTTTTTTTATTTTTTTTTATTTTATTAAAAAGGAACACAAATAAATCCTAGAATGAAATGCATGAATGTAATGCAATGCAAATCCTAGAACAAAAACAAAAAAAAAAAAAGCAAACAAAAGCAAAAGAACAATGGTCACCACAGAATATAGCAATTAAGCACAAGGACCATGTCAGAGAGACTCAGTTAGTTCGAGTCTTTTGCATCCAAGACTTTTTAGATGCACCACGAGCATTGGAGTTCTTATTCACATTCGAGTGATTTCCAACTCCAGGATTGGAATAAAGGTTTAACACCTTTACCAATTCACCAATTAGTGTCATAGGATCTTGTGCTTGAGGCACAGACACTTTTGGTTTAATTGCTCTTTTATCAGCTTGACGCTTGTAACAGTTAGGACGAATGTGTCCAGACTTACCACAATAATGACAAACCCAAGCAGGTTTACCATGCATCTTGTCCTTGGATTTGGTAGGCTCCTTAGGTTTAGATTCTCTTAAGTCTACCCTAATCTTCTTAGGTGGTGAAACTTCTACAGGTTTAACTACCTCACTCACAGGTGGTTTGACAGTTTCACTCACAACCTCACTCACAGAAGGTTTAGAAGAAGAAGCAGGAACAAAATTTGTGGGATGTGGAGTAGAGTCAAAGATGCTTTCAACATATCCTAACCCAGATTTATCAGAAGGATACTTTTGAACATTCAACATGTGATCAAGTTTAGAACTAGCAGATCTAGCAACAGATAAATCATGTTCTAAAGTTCTAACTTTATCAAGCAAAATCATGTTCTCAGATTTAACATTATTCAAAAGCTCATTTGCATCAAACAGTTTAACAAGCAAAATTTTCTTTTCAAGCTCCAGAGAGTCAATTTTCTTTAGGCCAAGTTCAACTTTCATAGCATCCTTTGCAGCAATTTTGCAAAGTTTGTTATAGGCCTCTTGAAGATCCGCATCTTCAGAGAGCTCCCCATCAGAAGGGTTCTCTTCAGCAGATACGCTTTCACTAACCATAGCAGTAGCTGTGAAAGCAATGAAGTTTCCATCCTCGTCACCACCGGACTCATCATCAGAAACCTCATTATCACTAAGGGTTACAGCCATAGCTTTACCCTTAGTCTTCAAGAATGTAGGACATTCAGATTTCACATGACCATACCCTTGACATCCAAAACACTGAGGACCCAAAAAATTATTTGAAGATTGACCAACTCTTTCATTTGGTTTTTCAAAATTATTTACCTTAGTGTGATCATTCTTCCTAAAATTTCTAGGTTCAGCAGTGTAGGTACCTCTTGCCTTTCTATTTGTATTCCTAAGAAAGTTCTTGAAGTTCTTGGCAAGATAAGCAATCTCTGTAGCAGAGAGCTCATCATCAAATCCACCACCATCAACATCATCAACTGACTTAAGAGCCATTGATTTGGATTTGTTCACTTTAGGTAGGTCAGACTCATAGGATTGAAGAGATCCTACAAGTTCATCTACAGGGATGGAGTCCACATCCTTGCTTTCAGTAATGACAGTCACTTTGGGTCTAAAGTCTTCAGTTAAAGATCTAAGTATCTTCCTAACAATTTTAGGTTGATCATAGATTTCACCCAAATTAAAAGCAGAATTGACAATATCATTCAGTTTGGCATAAAATTCATCAAAGGATTCATCATCAGACATCCTAATACTTTCAAACCTAGAAGTCAATTGTTGCAATTTATTAATCTTAACTGCCTTTGTGCCTTCATGCACAGTTTGGAGGATTTTCCAAGCAATATGAGCAACCTCAACATTAGAGATCCTCTTAAATTCCTCCATAGAAACAGCATTGAAGATGGCATTCATAGCTTTCCTATTGAAGCCTGCTGCTTCTTTTTCAGAAGTTTGCCACTCACTCACAGGAGTAGTGGGCTTCACCCATCCGTATTCAACGGAATTCCACACCCTTTCATCAATGGATTTCAGGAATGCTTTCATCCTTACTTTCCAGTAGGCATAGTTGTTCCCATCAAAGTGAGGAGGAACAAACAAAGAGTGTCCATGCTCCATGACAACTGGGGTCAAGGATCAGCTCAGAGATAGAAATCTCAATCAAAAAGAGCTACCTGCTCTGATACCACTTGATGGAAATTTAGACCCCTTAAACACACAGATTGCGTAGCCTAGATTAATTAGCCAAGTTGTTACTTAGTCAAATTATGCAATTTCTAGGTTAAAACAATCAAATAATCATATCAAGATATAAAGCAGCGGAAAATAAATAAACACAAGATATGATCACCCAGGAAACCACTCGGTAAAAACCTGGGGAGGATTTGACCCACCGATCCTCAAGGCAAAACAGAATTCACTATGAAAGAATTGAAGTTCTTACAGAAGGACTACAAGCTCCCCGCTCGACTTCCTAATGCTACCAACCAGTAAAACTTCCTGACACGACCACGCGCAGGCTCCGAATCCACGGACTACTTCTTTCTTGAATTCTTCAATCAGCTACAAGCTCCCCGCTTGCTTTTCTTTTAAGTTCCAATGGTTGCAACTATAATGATCTTCAAGATGTTGAAATCATCTCTACCTTGAAAACCCTAAGTTTTGTGTAAAGGAAAGCTCCTCAAAGATCTCACACGAGATTCACACAAAACAGCAATGTATGAGCAACAAAGCAATATGGACAACCTCCAAAAACGTGGCTAGGGTTTAGTTTATATACCTAGGGTAAAAACACAAAACCCTAAACGTTTAATGAAGTAGGGCTGAGTTGGAAATTCTGCAAAAAATTCAACCTGTGCGATTTTCGATCGATCGAGTCTATTCTTCGATCGATCGAGCTAGGCTGAAAGTCACAAATACTTCTGCAGCCACTCGATTCCAACTTTACAATATTAAACCAACTTTGAGCAAGTCTAAACAAAAGTAAATACAATGTTTTGATCATGGTTTGCCAACATTACAAATTAGAGTTCTAAATACATAAAATCCTAAGACCTTAGAACCTAACAAAGATGATGTTATTATTTTGGCTCATAAGGCATGTTTATCACTTTTAAATTTAATCAATTTGAATATGTATGTTTTAAACATATATCAATGGGATTGGTGAATACACTAGTACTCCAAAAATAAGTTTGTGACTGTAGGGGAATAAAAACCAAGCATGTTCCCAAGAAATTTCTCTCCACTTTCCTCCTTGTCCAAATTTTAATATTGGGTTTCATGGATGTAAGTACAATAAATATCTCTAGTATCACCCACTAATATTTTCCATAAATTTATTTTGTGGAAATAATCGATCACTAACATACTCCATCGGGTCTTTGAATAGTATGTCAGATATAACATTCTCAAAGAAAAAATTAGCTCCATTTAATTATAAAAATTTATGTACTTAATTATTGACTTGTATCAAAATAGCTATTGTTGTAATGAATGAAAAATACTGATATAACTAACAACTATAATAAAAAAAAATTATTTTTATGCCACCTAGATGCCAAATGGATTGCCAGGTGGCATAAAAAAAAACCTAAATAGAAAAATGAAAAGGAAGTTAAAATAACCTAAGAATTAAAAATACAAAATAGAAAAACAAACAAAAAAAAAATCAAACACATAAGCAAGCAAAAATTTACTCGAGAAAAAAGAAAAAAGATAAAAAGACGCACAACATTGTGGCCTCCACATCAATATTGAATACCACTGCTACAAATTCAATTGCAAAACCAAATCTCAGTAGGCCAAAATTTATAACTCAATAAATTTGGGAAGGGGTCGAACTTGAGACATGATTTAGAAACAATGGGCATTGCCCATGGGAGAACCCATCAAAGATCCATTAAAAAAGTCCATGGGTTGCCCATTAGCCCTATAGTTACCTGAATTTTTTTTTTTCCATTTGACCTAAAATTTTTAACAATTTCGTTAGTGGTGATTTTGCAAAACAATGTGGAAAAATAGCATCTTGAGTTTTTAAAACTTGAGTTTCATGATAGAACTCGAGTCCTAAATGCTCGAGTTCCAGAGCTGGCAAACAAAAATTATCCACGTGGAATCCATGTGGGACTCACTCTAAGACTCGAGTTCTCTCATTAACAAATATAGTTCAACTCCATTTCTTCATTCTGGACTTCTGGGTTTCTTCATCTTCCTGGGTTTCTTCTTCTTCATCTTCATTTTGTTCTTTCTTCTTCTTTGTTTGATTTTCGATTGGTTTAGGCAACGGCTACCCAATCCCATACCGAATTAGTCCACAACTTCAGTTCTCCATGTTTTCCAGTTCTGCGTTGTTGCGTTGGTTGCGTTCTACCAATCAACTCCTCTGTTCAGATTGGTTGCGTTCTTCGATCAACATTTTCCAGTTCAGATCGTTTTGCGTTCTCCACTCCAAATCTCTATTTCTCTTCTTCGAATCTGCATTTTTTAGATCTTATTTTCCAGATTGTGTCTTCTTCTTCCTTTGGATCTGTTTTCTCTTTTCTTCAGATACTTCTTGAGTCTAAGAAACTCAAGTTCCACGTGGATAAATTCCTCCATCTCAGCACTAAAACTCGAGTCTTTGAGGCTCGATTTTGTCACCGAACTCGAGTTTCAAAGACTCGAGATGCTAGTTTCCTATATGGTTTCAAAACCTTGCTAACTAACGATATTCTATCCCCTCACTCCGCTACTCTGCAAAATCCCTCATAGTTACCTAGTTGCTAAAGATAAAATGGGAATTGTCCATGGATAGAGCCATGGGCTAGGATATTCTTCTAACCTAGCTTGTTGACTAGTCAACGGTCCACTAGGTCCAACCTACTAAGCCCATCGACTAAGCAAAAATGGGCTAATCCCACTTGCCTAGCCTATTGTAGATCCTAAAAACCATAATTAAGAGTACCATCAATCTAATAAGCCCCGAAACTAGGTGAAATTATTTTATATAGCCAGAATACTATACCCTTTTCTCGTATAAAAATGAACCTCATACGTTAGTCCTGTATATGAGATCCACATTTATGTAAGAAGAGAGCATATTCCACGTGCCATGGCAAGCATGAGCTCCCTAATGAGGGGCTCAAATGGCATACGATCCATGAACCCATTCTAATTTATATAAAACCTTTTGAAAATTACTTCATAGAGATAACTTATCTCTTCTTCTTGGTTTGTAGCTTATGAAGGACCCCATAAAGCACTTTTCTTGAAAGCATACCATTACCATCAATATCTAGCATCTCAAAACATTAATAGGTGCAATTGTTGAAAGTTTTTGTGTCTTGGATGAATCCCGTTTCCGAGGAGCTATTAACCATGGCTACACTTTGAAAGAAGAAAACTGGACTCAATAATTGTTGTAACCTTTTTTTTTTTTTCTTTTAAGTCAATTTTAACTTTGTTGGACTTAACATATAGATGTGGACTTTGTGATTCCTATATTTTAGGGTTTCCAATTGTTAATTAGCCTTTAATTTTGAGGTTTTGGATAGTACATAAAACAAAGGACACAAAATTTTCAAATTAAATCATAAGTGGCAAACTATTAGAGGCAAGTAAAAAAAAGATGTCAATGGTGGGCCAAAGTTAAAATCCATAACAGATTGCCAATTAAGTTTTGTTATAAAAATTTTGCGAAAATATTGTGAATTTAGCATTACTCTTTAAACATTGGAGGTGTATTGTCCTATGAACATCAATGTGCAATGAGGCACCCCCTAATTTTTGCAGGGGTCTTGTTGGTGGGTGGCTTCTTGTTGAAATTGTTGGTCAATACCTCAAGCATTTGCAGGCTCTTATCTGGCCCAATGAAATTTTTGTAAGATCTAATTTATTTACCAAAATGAATTTGATATTTGGAAACATAATTAAATTAATTTTAAGTCGCTTAATTCATACACAATCTTTATAAATAAAGGATTAGGAAAACAATACACAATGTCTTTGGACATAGTAGGAGGTGCAATTGAGCTACAAGGCTCTCCATTCTCCCAAGCTCCAACTATCAAATTATATATTAAAAAAAAAAGGGTTTTGTGTTTTTATTTTTGTTTTTTTGTTTTAACCTTCACATTCCTCTTGCACTCTTCATGAATTGAGATCCTGTCCATTGTCATAGCAATAGACCATATATCAACTGCGGAGATTTACAATCTGGGGACTTAAATGGTAGTTCTACTTAGTTCAAAAGTGCAGGTTTAGGATTCAATTAATTATGGGTGAAGGGTTTGTAGGATAAGGTATTTTAAGAACGGGTAAATTGCACTGACCTCTCTTGAGGAGAGGTGGGTGTGATAACCAAAGAGAGTTTAGTGTAATTTTCCGTTAAAAACGAAGAAACATTAAAGAAGAGATAGTCTTAGAAGATTGTATTTACTTTAAAACCCAAATTGACTTGCAAGGCCTGCCAAATTACATTACAATAGACTATGCTACTGTTTCGCTCCAAAATAATTTACAGGATGCCCTCCACGTAGATACATGTCATTTTTGCGACGGTGCCACTATTGAGTTTGTGTATGCAGTCCTACTTAGGGTCCGTTTAGATAGAACTTATTTTGTTAAAACTGAAAACTGAAAACTGAAAATACTGTAGCAAAATAATTTTTAAATGTGTAATTAGTACTGTAGGACCCATTTTTAATGAAAAAATTGTTAAAAAATGAGATTTGTGAGTCCCATAACTGAAAAGTTGCTAAAAAGTTATGTAAAAGGTACTGAAAAATTGATTAAAATAATTTTTAAATGCTGAAAAGTTGATTAAAGTGCTGACAAGTTGCTGAGGTGTGCAATAAGTTTGGTACCAAAATCAACAATCACGACACAGCTAAAAAAAAAAAAAAAGAGCCTGAAACGTGCAACAATGTAAACGCAAACGTGAATAATCACTATCCAAACGCTCACTTATCCCACCTGCCCTGCCAAGTATGACCACTGCCTGTGCCACCACAACATATTTATTAACAGTATATTAATGTCAAGGCTGACTCAACATAATTTGGAACATTAGGTGATAAAGTTAAGAGATTAAATTGGGTCAGGAGCCGGCATAAAAGGTGTGTTTTACGCCAGCCAATCCTGACCCAACACGTCAGCCAAATAATAAAAAAACTACTTTCTCTCTTCCCCTCTTCTCTTCCCAATACACAATGTCCCTACAATAATGTTTCTTGAAAAATGAGGGGGATGGGAAGAGGAGAGAGGAAGAGAGAAAGTAGTTTTTTTATTATTTGGCTGACGTGTTGGGTCAGGATTGGCTGGCGTAAAAAACACATTTTACACCAGCTCCTAACCCAATTTAATCTCTAAAGTTAAATAAGATATTTTATATTTAAATATTAATTAATTAAATAGATTTATTTAATACTAACCAAATTTAAGGTTGATTTGATCCATTAAAATACATAATTTGATGAAATAATACTAACTAAACTAAAGTTGATTTCATATTGAAAAATGAATATCATAATTATTGCATAAAATTTAATAAAATAATTGATTTTTTTTTTTTTAAATGGCTTACTTTATCTTGGATATAAGGTACGCATAGTTAAATAAGTTGTAATCTAATTTTCATTTTATATCAAGGGAGAGATAGAGATTGTTTAGTGTATGGCCATGTGGGAGAGTAGTTGACTAATATCAATGATCTAACTTGTAGGATATTTAATTATTTACAAAAATTAAAAGTCTTAAACTAATAGGGGAGTTAATCATCATTGATGATCTAACAGATTTATAACATTTTTTATTCAAACATTTTGAGAATTTCAATTGGGTTAGGTTTCTATTGATGTCATATTTTGTAGGATATAAGAAAAGAAAATTGTAAAAGATATTACAAATTTTACTATAAAATATTTACAAATTGATGTGATAAAAAATATGATTGATAAACTTTAACAATTTAATTAATGAATGAATTATTTTTTTTATTTATTTTGGTAATACATCATAATAAAATTTATAGTATTTTTAACATTATTTTTTTAGAAGAAAAAAAAAATACAACTGTTTAAAAAAATTATTATTTAGAAGAGGAAAAACTAATAAAGGACAGAGAGATGATGGAGAGAGCAAAAAGAAGGGAAAGAATGACAACGCGTTTTCCTTTCTTTAATTGTATTCAAGAGAATGTAGGCTTGGCTATGGTTCTCAAAGATCAAGAGGGGAATGGGAGAGCAATCAAACGAGGCATAAACATCGACGGCAAGATGGGCAATGCCATTGGCCAAACAGGACAAACTTGAGCAAGTTGTGATTGAGAGTATAAAGGTACGCACTCCAAGTATTTGACAAAATGTTACTATGTTCTGATTGAATGACCTCACGCTCTTGCTTTTCGAGAGACAGTTTCAGTATTTACTTTCATATATATAATGGTAAAATTTAGTAAACGTTTACATCATATAATTGGATTGCTATCTCTCTTCCTTAGTGTAGTTGGATGAATCTGATCTAGTGATAATTTTTATCTTGTTAGCTTGTTGTCGAGGATTTCTCTTTGGGTTGCTCTGTTTGAATTTTTTCATCATTTTATGAGCCAATAGAAGGAGACGTAGCAAGCACCATCAACTTCATTGCAAGCCTGGCTGGTAATGGAAGAGCGTAATGAAGGAAATTTCAGCTTTGGCTTCTTCCTCATTTATGGATGGGGTTCAATAATTATGTAGCCCACATCCTCATAAGATGAGCACCTGGGGTCGAATCACTGATAGAAAAAACTCAATTTTTTTTAAATAAAAGTTTGACTTTTAAAATAATATAAAAAACTCAAAACTTTTTTTTTATAAGTAATAAACTTCACTGATAGAGGAAAACTAATACAAAAATCCAAAGCACACAGGATGTGTACTAAGGTAAGAGAACAAACAGAATATAAAAAAACTGAATTTTTAAAACAAAAGTAATGAAAACAAACAGGTAGAAGTTCATTGTATCATGATTTTATTATCTCTCTTTCTTTTTTGCATAAGTGACTAATACATCCTTCTTTTATAGGTAAAAATAATATTATTGAAAAAAGACTACATCATGACAATGAACACAAAGTAGCCTAAAGAATTACAATGGGTTAATATCTACATATAAATTGACTCTATGAAGGAGTGAATAGAAATACTATTAATAAGACCTGATACAAAAGACCACTCATAAAGAGAACTAATAAAGGATGCTTGTATTTGAGAAGACGTGCAGTCCACATCTTCAAAAACGATTTCCTGGTGGACATTGTTAAAACCATGGTTAAATAATTGATTTCACAATTTTCTAACAATTTAACTGTTTGTGACAATTGGTAATTTGATAGACATGAATCCATTTACTCGCCTATTACCCTATTTTGTCTGAGGTGTGATTTACTTTTGGAAAAATATTTTTATTTAGACTTTGGTCTATCAATTTATAGTAGTTAAGACCAACTCTGAAATTTCATCACATGCTAAGCTCTAGAATATTGTTCCACATGTCCAGCCTTTCTTGGTGTTGCTCCTTTTGAAGGTACTCATGTTCATATACAGTTTGTTGCCCCAAAGTTCACATGATAGCATACTAGTTACCCTATTGTTGACAATATAATTTGATTTCGATATGGGAGTAGTCATGAGGTTACTCTAGGCCAAGCTTGACTGCATCTGCTTCATTATAATTTTAGCTGATATGAATTTTAGGCCTTCTGTCTTGCTGTTTTGTTAAATATGACAAAATGTAAATAAGATCAAACATGGATTGATATTCCAATAAGCCGAGTTTGGAATAAGTTGTCTTTTCCACTGAAATATGAGTTTATGTTATTCTTGACAAACAAATAGTAGTTATTATTCCTTGTATACTTTGAACATATCTCACATTAGAGACTAATTGGAAGCTTTCACTTGAATTGATATTCCTTAGCATTACATTTCATCTTCACTTCACCTAAAACTAAAAGCCATGAATTACAAATTATTGGAATTATTGACTGAACATACCTTTTTTAGGGGCAGGGCGGCGCGCGGGGGGGGGGGGGGGGGGGGGGGGGGTGTGGGGTGGTGTTTTTATTGTATTGCTTATTGGTCATCCAACTGGTATCCAGAAACTGGAATACACTTGAAGAGCCAACCAAATCAGTCGACAGGAAGATGCAAGTCCAAATGCAAGCACCCCATTGCCCCCCCAATTCAGCCTCCCAATACTGGCAGACCGCTTCAGAAACTCCATCATCAACAGTTGATGGATATGGTAAACCTTGTAATTATTAAATACAGCTTGTTCTTGAATAACTCCTTCAATGTGTTCTCCAGTTGCCTAGCATTAAATTTATTGAAGAATTGGCAAATGAAAAGTTTTAAAATGAGTTTTTTCTTCACTTTCTCATCCACACCAAAGATAGATCTTGCCCTAAATTGTATCATAAGTAAGAATGCTATGACTCTGGCTACAAATAGGTTTGATCAACCTGTAGATGGCTTTACCATGCTGTCATTGTTGGATAGCTCAGTGGCCAAGCCTATAGCTACCTGTGTATACTTTATTAGGTTCCCCCATAATGGCTGCAAATAGTGGGACTTTACCAGACCAAGAACCAAAAAAAAAAAAAAAAAAACAGCTGCAAGAATGTCAATTCAAGGGCGCAGCAACATTTGTAGTTAGATGAAACGGAATGAACATTTTAATGTTGTTACATAAAAACCTTCTCCACCTTAGAATGATCAGCACAAAAGTAAAGTCACCATCCAGGATGGATGACAATGTTTTGGAAATGTAGCTGTGAGTCAATTTTTGTCCTGTACTTTCTGTCCAGCTGGGTTTGACTGTGTCATTTACAACATTCTTTCCATATATGGCAACTGTGTTGTCATCCTAATGAGTTACAATGAGTACAAGGGAAATACTCATAATTTTAAATGCTGTGATTTTCTTGTAATGAAATCCATCAATGTATAATAGATTTTATTTTTAGGACGTTTTTATATTGCAATCATAGAAATGGACCCTTTCTACATGTGCTAAAGGGCTTTTTTTTTTGGGGGTGGGGGTTGCTTGTCCACTTAGAAGAAAAAATATGGTGCTATCTAATCCACATTATCTAATAAACATGGTCACATAGAAAATGCTTATGCGATTTGAAATACATTAAATGACCAAACAGAAGAACTATATTTCAAGAAGCTAAGAACTGGGTTTTGATAATTTGATTATGTGCTTTGAATAACCCAAACTTAGTGAACTTAAAAGACAAACATTTTGACAAGGACAATGGCTAAAAAGGTAAACTATTAACATTTTATCCTAATGTTTTTATTTGTATGAAGGAGCTTTATGCTTTGGAAACATGCAAACTTGTTTGTAGAATAGATGAATGCTCTTAACAATTGAGTGAAAAGGCAAAGATGAGCTTGAATTTAAATACAAGTACCTGATTTCCCTCACAATATTGGCTTAGGCCATGAAGGTATGTTCATAAGTATTATTTTGTATGTTACTCTGCTTGGGATATTCTTGAATTCAACTAAAGAAAACTCTATCAAAGTATGACTAACCTTCTTTGAAATCAAACTAAAACTTACTTTGAGATCTTGGTTAATAAAAAAGTCATGTGAAACAAGCCCTGTCAAGGGTTATTGTCCACAATTTAGCTTGTAAGTGGCCTGGTTGCAAGATTCTACTGCCTGGCCAGGGCATGTAAAGCTTTGTGGGGGTGGGCACTCAAAATTGTAATAACTTATAAATTAGTATGCTTGGTTTACAGCTTCTCATAATCACCTTGTCACCAAATTAATCAACTTCTTTATTTCTACATAGGTAGATGTTTAAAAATAATTTATGATACATTCTTAAATTACTCTCTTCTTGCTTAGCCGTCGTATCTAAGTCAAATTTTTTATGTATATTGCCTCTCTATAATGAACACGTTTGTTTGTTTGTTTGTTTTTTTTTTTTTTTTTTTTTTTTTTTCAATAATATAACCTATGGTCTTTTTTTTAGGGGGACAATAACTTCTTTGAAGGAAAATATATTTGTATTTAGGATAAGGTATGTCTAAAAATAAAATTATAGAGCAAGTAAAAAATTTCTTAATAAAGATCAATAATTTATTCTGGTGTACCATTGATGTTACGTTAATCCCATCAAAACCTCTGGCTTTTGAATGTGATTAAGTGGTTGTATTATCTGCAAAAACTCAAGGGAACCATTGTATTATATTAGAAGAAGTGGGACATACAGTACAAAGGATTACCTGTGTACATAATAAGAAATATAAGATATTCCAATCCTAAGGGAGGCAACAGCCACCCTGGTCTCCCTTTGCTTTGCCTTTCATCTTGGTCTGTTTAATTTATACTGCCCTTGCAATGTCAATTGAGGTGTTCAGGAGGGGACATTAGATATTGCAATTATTATTATTATCTTTTTTTTAATCCTACTTAGGAGAATTATATCTTCATCTTCTTTTTGTGGAATTGTTGCTCTCTTGCCAGCGTTATTATTCTAAATGTAATATGACTTGAGCATTGTTGCAATACCTTGGGAACTGAGCATTCTGAAAATTTCTTCTTATTTAAGCAAATTAAATTTACAGTCTAATTAATTGTCATTCTATATCAAATATCCAACTGATAAAAAGATGGCAAAAAATTTCTTATGCAGTAAAAAAAAAAAATGTATTTCTTGTAACTTGTGCATGTGTAAATGTGTGTATTTCAATTTCCTAACCTTTTGGTAATTGTTGCTATTATAATTTGGTTTCAATATGGGATTAATCAGGAGTTCACTTTGGTTTGAGTTTGATTTACATATGTTTCATTGTAATTTTAGTTAGTATGATTTAAGGCCTTCTACATTATTAATTTGTTAAATATGAGAACATATAAATAAGATCAAATGTTGACTGATATTATGGTTAGTCAAGTTGGACCAAGTTGATTCATCTACTAAATATGAGTCCTTTACTGTGCTTCTCAAACTAATGATGTTTATAACCTCTTGTCCACTTGAATGTATGAATTTTACCATTGATCTTGTTTGTCTTTTACTCCTCCAATTGTATTCCTAAGAAATTTCAATGAAGAATGACTTTCCTTTTAACTTCAGCAGGAATAATAATTACTTTGTAGTTGCTTCTTAATTTTTCATTGAAATGGTTTACCAGCTAGCAGCAGTCCCCTGAATTTATATCCCTTAGTCTCACAACCCTTCTTCTTCTTGTGAGTGTGATTGGACTTCTCCCTCTTCCTCTTCATCAAAACTCCATTTATCTTTCTCTCTGAATTAAAGGCTTCAACATGGATTATAGATTTCATTGATATTCATATTGAAATCAAAAACAGCCCAAGAAAGTATTCCTTCCTTGGTAGGGTTAGAATCAATATTGTAAATAGTAGGTTTAAAGTATAGTACTGGTTGTGTTTAAACCAACTGCTTTTTGCATTATATCAAGAACATTTGATATTATTATGTGGAAGTATCTTCTCTCATTGCTTCTTTAAGGAAAAAATTATGTTACCTTCATCTCATTTAATGTAAGGGTGCTTATTTTGTCAGTGCAGATTGTTATGTTTGACCCAGCGTCTCACAAGCAAATAGGTCCTGAGACAAGGCATGATCATCCATCTTGCATTTCATAGAATAAGCGAAGTAGAGTAATAGCCAGAGATAGACCTAAAAATGCCACCACCATGATTGTGACTATTGCAGCGACAATACCTACAGCTGCATTGAAATATGTTGGTGCCGAAAATCCCTGACTATGTCCACCATGATGTCTACTCTTTGAGGAGGGCATTTGAAATTGCTTGGATTTGTTGAAGTTAAAGATAGCGGAAACTGCTACAACCAGAATGGCAGCAACAATAATACTGTCACCATTATACTACCCATCTTTCCAGCCATGCTGTCTGATACAAAAGGCCTAGAGAGTATAGCACCAACCAAAAGTAAAATAATTGGAGTGTCCTCAAGCGCTTCAAAGAAATAACTGTGAAAGCCTTTTGCAGGTGTCTGTTGTACTTATTGGCACCGAAATAGTTATATGGCAATGGATTATGGTGGAAATTTTGTTTAAGTGTTTGCTCTATTTTCTTTATTTGTGAGGTGTGAGAATAGGTCAATATTTAACCGCTTTTTCAGATGTAGTGTTTGCAATCCTGCCACTGGCTAACCAATAGAATAGTTATATTTCTGTTATTGAAGTTAACGGATGGAAGTGTTATATGTTGTTAACATTAAAGCTAGCTGTGCATGTGCTGTAACATATTAGAGTTCCTCTTCTTGTGCGTAATTGGCATAGATTTATAAATATCTCTATGAACGTCATACATTCAAATAATGTAAATTACTTCAATTTGCTGTTATCTCTTTTTCTCTTGTAACTTCTTTATCCTTCTTCTACATTACTGAGTTGTACCAAAAAGGTCTTATGTAGGCAGCCTTCGCCTGTATCCAGATAGTTTTTGGGTTTTCCTTCCTAGTTTTTTGGTCTCATATAAGCCAATTGAATCACCTGCTTTTCTTTTTCAGCCAAAATTCAAAATTTAATCCTTCCTCCAAGCATACATCAACAAAGAAAATCCCCCATTACTCCCACATGACCTAGTGGATGAAAAGTAGAACATGAACTTCTCCCTCCATCACTGCTCTCCTCTGCCCATTGCAACACACTTAAACATGGCGGCAATGGCGACAATCATGTCGTTAACGGTGTTGAACCAGACCCTGATGAAACCGATAAGCTCTTCCTCATTAATCTCTTCTCTGGACCTACCATTTCCGGCCACACCCCACCATCACCAACTTGAAAAACAAACACACCATGCCCAATTCCATTAGTACCACTATTATTGTCATTACTATTACTAGTACTAATATTATTGACCCAATTAAACATGTCTCAAAAAAATTCCACTTCAATGCCACCCACGTAAATTTACTCATTCCCTCTAAATTTCCATCCAGTGAGACGAGGTCCTCAACTTGGTGATTTTCCACATTATCATCGGTGATGTTAGAAGTGTATTGTCCTTTGAACATCAATGTGTCATGAGGATGAGACATTTTCTTGCCCAAAATTTCTAGTTCCCTAATATTAGGAAGGTACTAACTTCTTTTTTTTTTTTTTTTTTTCTTTTTTTTTTTTTTTTTTTTCCTTCAAGAGTAACTAAGCAAGTTTGGACATGACCAAATTTTTCTTGTGACTGTAAACTAGCAGACCTAATTTGGACTGGTTGGAGGGTGCCTTGTTGAAATAGTTAGTCAATACCTCAAGCATTTGCAGGGTTTTATCTGGCCCAGTGAAATTTTTGCAAGATCTAATTTAGTGACCACACTGAATTTGATATTTGGAAATTTAAATTTAAAATTAATTAATTAATTTTAGTCTGCTTAATTCATACACAACATTATAAATTACAGATAAGGAAAACAAAACATAACCCAAAATGTTTCTAAGAAATACCATGAGATGTCAGTTGAGCCATAAAGCTCTCCAATCCCTTAAACCCCAAACCATTGAAAACATAAACTAAAATAAAATATCAATATACCATTACCATATATCCACCGAAGAGATTGAAAATTTTGAGACATAATGGTAGTTTTGTTTCGTACAAAAGTGAAGGCTTAGGATTCAATCAATCATGGGGGCAGGGTTTATAGGATAAGGTTGTCTTAAGAAGGAAGAAACCTCATAGAAGAGATTGTCTCAGAAGCTTGTTTTAAGCCCAAATTGACTAGAAAGGCTAGCAAGATTACATTATACCAGGCGTTGGCCCATGAAATGCACAGCCTTGCTATAGTTTCGCATCAAAATAATTTATAGGATGCTCTCAATGCAGATCCATGTAATTTTTCATTTTTGGATCAGTAATGCTATGTACACTGTCCTTCCCATACCCAAATTCACATCCTTCTCATACGTCAACTCATGATCGGAATTTAGCATTTTCAAGTGGATTCACTACTTATATCACCTGTTTAAGAAAGTCTAGTAGACAACTTTTTCTACAATTTTAATGCAGTTGCTAATGAGTGGAGAAAAATTGGTAAGTCAATTAAAAAATGATAGATAATCACTCATGTTAGAGTTGTGACACAATAGAGTTATGTTATTTACCCTAATAACTCTATCTGTCCTGTCAAGGTATGACCATTGCCACCTCACCAAGGTTGTCAAAATCAAGATTCTATGTAGGATCCCAAGAGGTAGGTAGGATCATGAATCGTAGGATCGGACCGTAGATCATAAAATCCTACCTATTTTCAAATTTGAAGCAAAAAACATATTAATAGTGACTTTATATATTGAATAATCGCGTAAATTGTGAATCTTCTATAAAAAAAAGTTAAATAAAGATTTTGATCATATGATGTAATTTGCATGTCCTACATCGCTACATCTATACTAATGAAACAAATATATTTATGTTTTAATGCAACGTGTTTAAAAAGTTCGGTGAATGTTTAATTAGAAACCAACCAAGTATCAAAATACTAACACACTTTTTCCTTCAACAGCAGCTCTTGAACCCTTATCATCACCTAACATTGATAACCAAATGATACAATAGTTATCACACACTCACACTATTCACACGTAACTTTAAAAAATAAAATAAAAATAAATCTATAAAGGAAGGTATTAGAATTGTTACTTCATTATCTTTTTCAAAATCTATACCATCATCTTCTAGTCGACACCCTTTGCTAACCACTCATCATCCGAAGACAAGTTCTTCAAATCAATTTCTTCTTTTGCACTTGATGGTTTAGGTATTTTCTCTTTTATTTTCAAGTTTTACATAACGAATACCAACTCATTCATTTTTTTTTTTTTTTTTGGTTTAAACAATTTTCTCCTTTTTTAGTGTACTTAAAGTTGTACCAATTTTAATAGAGAATTCTCAACAAGGGAATAATATACCAAAGTCATTTGGTCTTACTATTCCAAATGTACTCCAATTACTTTCACAACCTGAAGAGCTATATGTTAAGCTCAATATTCTTATAGCAAAAATTTTCAATTCAAGAAAGTCATCTCTATATGAGTCCCACCACTTAGTTGATACATTTATGAAGTACAATATCTTACTCTTGAGATTACAAATTACAACTTATAAATATGAACTAAAAAAAAAAAATAAACTGATTTTTACGTTTTGGTAGGATCAGTAGGATCCCCTATGATCCTACACGATTTTACATGCGATCCTACAATGTTTACAATCCTTGTGTGATTCTAAACTTTTTGATGAGGTAGGATCATAAAATCATGTGACCCTACAATCCAGATCGCAATTTTGACAACTATGCACCTTACCATATTAACAAACCTTAATTTTCAAAGACATACAAAATAGAAGAAGAGATTAAAAAAAGAAAAGCATAGTATTTTTTACACACTTTTTTTAAATTGAAATCGTGAGTTGAGACATAATTTCAAGTTGTTACATATATATATATATTTTGTTTGTAACTAAAATCGTGAGTTGAAACTTCAAATTGTTTCTCAGTGTCTCAGTTAAAAAACGGTGCGTGCTAGAAAGTGTATATAACAACTTTTATCCAAAAGAAAAAAGGATAGAAGAAGAAAAAGGAGGTTTCGATATAGAGAAGACAAGGGCGAGAAAGAAAATATAAAAGAAATTATGTCTTCTTTTCTTTAAAGTTTGAAAATGAATTCATATTATGCATGTACCCAAGAGATTTGTGTCCACTTTCCGCCTTGTCAGATCCCAAGTTTGAAAATGAATCAGAATGGTGCGATTTTTCAATTTTAACTTTAAGGATCTATTTAGATACCTCTTATTTTACTAAAAATTAAAAATTTATTGCCAAAAATACTGTAAAAAATCATTTTAAAACTACAAATAGTACTATAAGATCTATTTTTACTGCTTATGCACATTTTTCACAAGTTTAACTAAATTATAAATAGTGCCGTATGATCCAACCAAAAGTGCAAACCGAAGAACACAAAATAATTCCTAGGCAAACGCACTTGTGTGTGTAGTCTAGCTAGTGTGAAATTGCAAATATTGTCTTTGAGCATGAAAATCTTTCTTAAAAGGAGTACAGATTCTACAAAGATGATCGTAATAATAACGACAATGACAAGGATAATAATAGTTATGCTAGCACTGCCGTGTGTTATAAGATCCAGTTTTTTCTGCTTACGTACATTTTTTACTAGTTTAACTGGATAGTAAATAATGCTGTGAAATCCAATTAAAAACGCAAACCGCAAAACACAAATAATCCTTAGGCAAACGCGCTTGTGTCTGTAGTCTAGCTGGTGTGAAACTGTGAATATTGTCTTTAAGCATGAAAATCTTTCTTAAAAAGAGTACAGATTCTACAGAGATGATCATAATAATAACAACGACAATGACAAGGCACTGCCGTGTGTACATAACAAGTCTTCTCCACGTTTGAGCCACCGACTCACCAATAGTATACTATTTTCACAATAAACTAATATATTTGTTTGATATTTATTTATTTTTATTAAAATTAAATTTTTTTGTTAAAAATATTATAAATAAAATTAAAAATTAACTAAAATATTATAATATAATCTACAAATAACACCAAAAAATAGAACTAAATAATTAAATAATTAAATAAACTAACTTTTTAAACAAGTCCATTTCCTTTATCTCCCTTTCATTCTTATTTCTTTACTGAAAAGTTAGAATTTATATTAAACAATGAAAAAAAAGGTACAAGAGTAAGTAGGGTCCTGAGACATTTCAGGCCTACACAGCCTAGCTTGACACCTAGAGAAAGACAGCACCCAAGCTTGACGCTCAAGACAAAGACCGATGTGGAAAACATCATATCAACTATCCTCTCAAAAACAATAGAGTGGTTCTGGTGCCACAATTTTGTGCATAATTTTATGCACAACTCGCCGTGATGAGTAGGGCATAAAGTTATACATGGCACCAGAACCACTCATAAATGAGAGGATATGTGGTATGATGTTTCTTGCGTCTGACTTTGTCAAGCGGTCTTTAGGGGGAAACCAACAGGCAATTTTGTTTTGGCCCCCTTCACCAACTACAAGTCGTCATGGGCGAGTTGTGCACAAAGTTGTGTCACCAAAATTTTCCCTCATTCATTCCTATACTCTGTCATTCCCATTCCCATTCTCTCTCTCTCTCTCTCTCTCTCTCTCTCTCAAAAACTCATTCAGAAAATTCTCACTTAAACTCTTACCATTCCAATTTCACCACTTAAACTCCCCCTCTTTCTTTTAAATCTGGCGAGTTGTGCACAGAATTATGGCACCAGAACCACTCATGAATAAGAGGATAGGTGGTATGATGTTTCCTGCATCTATCTTTGTCAAGCGGTCTTTAGTGAGAAACCAACGGGCAATTTTGTTTTGATCACCCCTTCACCAACTATAACTCGCTACGTGGACGAGTTGTACACAAAATTGTACACAAAGTTGTGTTACCAAAATTTTCCCTCATTCATTCCTATACTCTATCATTCCCATTCTCTCTCTCTCTCTCTCAAAAACCCATTCAGAAAATTCTCGCTTAAACTCTTACAATTCCAATTTCGTCACTTAAACTCCCCTCTTCCTTTTAAATCTCTTCTGCTATCTATCCAAATTACCATGGCTTTTCTAATCAACAAAGGAGACTCTTCTTCCTCTTTCACCCACCAGTGCAGATATGATGTGTTCGTGAGTTTTAGAGGTGATGATACTCGCAATAATTTTACAAGTATTTTGATCGGCATTTTGTATCATCATGGTATTAACATCTTCCTGGATAATGAGCACTTAAGGGGTGAAGAAATTTCAGACAAACTTTTCGAAGCCATTGAAAGTTCAAGAATTTCAATCATTGTATTTTCTAAAAACTATGCATTTTCCACTTGGTGTTTGAAAGAACTTGTCAAAATTCTTGAGTGTGAAAAAAAAGGCCAAATTGTGCTACCAATATTTTACAAGGTAAATCCATCAGAAGTTCGTAACCAAAAGGGAAAATTTGGAGAAGCTTTGACAAAACATGAAACAAAGTTCAAGGATAAAATAGAAGTGCAAAAATGGAGGACGGCTCTCCATGAAGCCAGCAATATAGGTGGATGGCATTGCAAAAACGAGTATGCATTCTATCACTCTTTTTGTTATCAGCAAAAAATTTTAACATTAAACAACTCTCAAGCATGCAGGGTGGAGGTAAGTAATAAGTGGCCCTCCCAAAATTTTGAATTATTTATTTATATAATTATTTTTATATTTTTAAAATTTAGTATGCAGAAATAAGAGTTGGCCCCATATAACTGAATCAGTCTAACGATGCTCTTAAAAAAATAATTGGTCTAATAGTTAGAGAGATATAACTTTATTTTTCTCAATTTTATTTTTTATTGTAAAATGTGCTCTTATATTTGATAAAATTTAGCACTAAACGTGTTTGAATTTATCTCTTTCAACTCGTTAGATAGCGATTAACAAGATACTAACTCATTAAAAAAATCTTGTCATTAAAACAGCACATGAAATGTTTCTTTAATAGCCACATAATAGATTAGAGCAAGATAGCTTTAAATATGTTTGTAACTAAACTTAGTCCTCCAAGTTTTGATCCGTTCTTGTTAGTTCAATGGAAAGATTTTTTTTACTAATTTTAGTATAAAATTTGATAATTTGCATAAAAAAAATAACACTTTTTAAGAATTTCACTATGAAAATGGTAAAAATAAACTTTATTTTATGATAGATCGCCATCAAATTTAATTTTGATTGAAAATACTAAGTTTTTTTGTTGTTGTTGGGGTGTCTATATATATATACACATATATAGATATAACTTATGAAATAAAAAAATGTGTTTATATATATATATATATATAAAATAAAAAAGCGTGTATGTATATATATGTGTGCATAGAGTTATCTTGATAAATATATTAGTACCACAACTTAATCTTCTAAACAAAAATTTTTGGCTCCCCCTTGCAAGCATGGTTTTGAAACTGGAACGGACTGTACGGGTCGATCGGAAAAACAACGAACCTCTCATTTTTGTAGTTTTTTTAGCCTTAAAGACCACTCTATGGAAAAAAGAAAAAGAAAAAGAAGAGACCTATGCAAACTACAGTCGAATCTCACGGTTTCGAGAAACGTTTAGAACCGTGAACGGTTCTCGCGATTCTCATAGATCTCTTTTAAAAAAAAAAAAATTAAAGCTTTAAACAGTATCATACCGAAATATTTACTATATTTTGGTCGGAAAAAAAATATCCACCGTCAAGAATTTGAATAAAAGTAAAAAGAAATAAGAAAAGAGAAAAAAATAAAATAGAGCTAGGTTACCACCCGCTATTTTACATCTTCTCAGATTTGTTTCTGGTTTCAGCTAGATACCAGCTTCTCATTCGTCGTCTTCTTCTTCTTCTTTCAGCTTCTACCTTCTAGGGCCGTTTCTGATTTCTTCTTCCCTCTTCCTTAAATTTCATCCGCTTTTGTTTGTATTTGCTTTTTTAATCTCTTCCTTTAATTTTATTCACTTTTGTTTTTAGTGCTTTTTTAGGTTTGTAAGCTGGTCACTTGGGCATTGAAAAATGGGAATTGGGAAGACAATCCTGAGACTTTGGGCTCGTTTGGTTTGTGTTTTCAAAAAATCATTTTCAGTTTTTAAACAATATTTTACGCATTTTCACATACTTTTTTACCCACACGTATTTTCACAAATGTTTTCAAACAATAATTTTCAGTTTTTAAACATATGTACTAAACGGGCCCTTTGTTTCTTACACATCCTTGAGCCCCAAATGATATAATGATACATCATATCATTCATTTTTGCCCACTTTTTTTTTTTTTTTAACTTCCTTTTTGTCCACTTGTGCCGACACAAATGGATGCTTTTAATTTTCTTTTTATAAAAAAATGGTTATTATTATTATTATTATTATTATCATTAAATAGATATTTATTTGGCTTTTAGACATAGTTAAAATATGAATTTATAGTTTTAATTGGACTATTTTAGTTAAATTTTTTTTTTTATTTTGTACTAATTTAATATATTTATTTATATTTTAAATAATTATTAAATTAATTATGACGTCATTACGATTTGACATTAGTTCGACCTCAGTTTAACCTCAAAAATTTTGAACCTCTCTCTTTTACGATTCATTGAACAGTCCGGGTTTACAAACCACACTCTCAAGTGAAGACTTACTTATTTCTGTATTTTTTGAAAATTTGAAAGTATATTATGATCATATCTTTTAATAATGTGCTAGTTAGGCTAGATAGAAAGTAAGCATATATAATTGATTATCTTATCAATTAATTATAATATTTTCCCACTTCTGGTAGCTTTATATATTTTGAGGTTTTTATGGTTTTTATTAGTGTAAATGCATTTTTAGTCTTAATATTTTGATCCTATTTTTATTTTGGTGTCTACTTTTTTATTTTACCACTTTTAATCTCTAAATGAAAAAAAAAAAACATTCCATTTTGATCCCTACCATTACTCATTTAACGAAAATTTCTTAATAGCAAACATAGTATAGTGCTATCACATTAAATGCTTACGCGGCCATTAAAATAATAATAAAAAATTATTTGTTATCTATATATATATAGAAAACCGAAGCCTCTGAAGCTCTCACAATTTTCCACATCATCACTATTTTCTTTTTCTTTTTATTTTAGGTTTTATATCTTATATAGAATCCACCAAAAAAACAATAGACAAAAGTTTGAATTTTTATTAATATCAATAATATTGAAAAACGTATACAAACTTGGAGGCCTATTTAAGGGCTCCATAAAACTTGATGGACAAGAAAATATATTCTAAAATAAGCCCTAATTAATACCTAACCATAATAGGAACCAAATTTGACCTAAAAAACATTAAAAGAACCTAAAAACAAGGAAATAAATCACCTAGACCTAAAACAACGTTTTTTGCATAAAAATACCAAAATTAAATAATTACAAAAAAATTTTCAATTTTTTAAGATACCCCACGTTAGAATTAAAAAAAAATGACTCACTTTAGGTTTCAAAAAAAAAAAAAACTCACATAACACGTTATAATTTTTTTTTTTTTTTTTAAAAGGACTCACCAAAAAAAAAAAAAAAAAACTTTAGAATTAAGAAAAAAAGAGAGAGACTCCTGGTAGGACTCTCTCTTCTCTCTTTAAAACCCTAGCAATTACCATCTCAAAACCCTAAACTCAACTTCACTTTAAGATTAAAAAAATAAGAAGGAGAGAGACTCACGTAAGAAAAAAAAAAAAAAAAACACGCAGGTTGTCTTTTTTATTTGCTTTCATATACGTGCCTGAAATTTTCATTCTATCTTATTGTTTTATTATGTTTAGAATTGATTTTCTTCTAAGTATTTGGGTTAATCTCTATATTTTGATAGTGTTTTTATGGGTTTGGTTTTTGGGTTGAAATTCTAATAATTATTTTATATTGTATATGGCAGATGAATCATCTCTATTTTTTGGAGAAAAATCAAAGCTGCAACCTATGTCTTCCAGCCCAAGGTGTGGTAAATTTTTATATGTTCTTGCTTTATTGAGAATTTTTATTTGGGTTCATGTGATTTTTTGTTTTCTTAATTAAAGCTTTGATTTTTGGTTGATTAATTATTTGTTTGGATTAATTTCAATTAATTATTTGTTTGATTCAACGTAAAAGATAATGGAATTATGTGTTATAAATTTGATAATGTTCCATGTTTTGAATTGTTTATATTGTTATTACTATGACTAAATAAGATTTGTTTTTATCTTTGTAGTTTATATTAGTTTTGAGTGTGTGTGTGTATATATAACTTTTGGGAATTTTGCTTCATTAATTTAAGAATTGTAAATTAGTTTGTAAGTTTCAGTGCAATGAGACATTGACAATATAAGCATATATATATATGGTATTAACATTTTATAAAAATCTTTCTTACAACCCAATAACATTCTACATTAGACAATACTTCTAAACTATAGAAAAACATAGAAGTTAAATATTTATTCCCATTGTATTTTATTTAATTATGACAGATCTTTTTTTTTTTAAACACTAACTACCAAAATGTCTATAATATGCATGTTATTAACCCAATTTTCTATTTCTAAATTTCTTAGATTTTATTATATCAATATTTTTTTCTTTTAAATTCTTGGTAGGCAAATCAGTCTCTCACTAATTCTTTTACCTTAACGTGATGTTGGTTAATTGTCCTTTTATTTAACTATCCCGTGCATCGCACGGGTTAGCGACTAGTTTAATAAATGTCACATCAAACTCACATGAGCTTAGAATTTTAAAAATTAATTTATCAATTTTAACAAAATAAAAAAGGAAAAAACATAATTAAAAATCAACAACACATGAATTTCGATCTAACATCCTCTTCATCAAGAACACATAAGAGCACAAACCCAAAAAATCAAACACAAGAATACAAGAAAATCAAACCCCAAAAAAACATAAATGAATATCGTACAAAACAAAATCAATCCTCTTATATACATAAACCAAATTATCGAAAAGGAAAAAGGCGTAAATACACTTTTGGTCCCTACATTTTGGGTCATTTCTTGTTTTGGTCCCTAAACTGATTTTGCTCCTATGTTAGTCTCTGAATTTTCAAAATCGTTTTTAAAATAGTCCATACCGTTAATCGGGTCACAGAATAAGCTGAGATGGCAAACGAAAGTGTCAGGTGGCATGTTAGATCTGATGTGGCTAATAAAATAATAAAAAAAAAAATTATTTAGCTTTAAAAAAATAACACATCAGCATTTTAATAATAAAAAATCCACGTCAGAAAATTTAAAAAAAAAAAAAAAAAAAAAAAAAAACCTTAAATCTCATTAAATTAAATAATTAAAATTGTATTTTTTTAATTGCTTTTAATTATTTTTTTGGAAGAACATAAGAACATGTTCTTTCCTAACAGAACTAACACAATCAAACTCAACAAATTCTAACACAATCAACACTGAATTCTATAGCAAATCAAACCCATAAACTAAAAAAAAAAAAAAAAAAAAAAAAAAAAAACTAATCTCCAACAAACCCAAAACTAGAAATTTTCTTGGGAAACAAATACAAAAAAAAAACCCCAAAAAATTCAACAAAGACCCATGCCCGAATCTCCATAGCTTTTTCAGTTTATATCTGGGTTTCGTTTGGATCCGTGATTGACCGAAGCTTCATCAGTGTTGGCGTTTTGTTTGGGTCATCTTGCTTCAACAGAATCACCTCCACTGTTGCCCCACCAGGCACAACCACAAACCACAGCAGCCACAACCCAACAACCTTCCTTTTCCACCACTTCTCAATTTGCAACCACCAACCACAGCCAAACAGAAAAAACCCACGAACCACAACCCACAGCCAAAAAAAACCCATGAACCAAATCAGCCATGATCCATGGCAAAAAAAAAACCCATGAACCACGAACTAGTCGGACCCACGAACTGATCAGAACCATCAAAGCACAGTCACCCACGACCCACGGCCAAACCGATAACGACACCATCGAGCACGTCCTCACTCACGAATCTGACCACCACAAAGTTCAAACCCATATCATAGCCAACAAAAACCCACGAAATCAGACCCACGACCCGCTGGAGCACAACCACAAAATTAGACCCACAAATCGCAGAGCACAACCACGAAACCACCAAGAACAATCGCAAGTCACGAGAGTGAGAGAAGGGAAATAGAAGAGTAGAGAGAGAAAGAAGAGTCGGAGTGCATGAGAGCTAGAGAGAGAGAGTGAGGGTCGAAGAGAAGAGAGGTTATGTGTGGAGAAGAGAAATTATAAGCCATGGGTTTGATTTACTGGATGTTTATGGGTTTGATTTCTTGGATTTATTGGGTTTGATTTGGGGAAGAACATGAAGCGTGAAGTTCATGTCCTGGGGAAGAAGAAGAACAATGTTTTTCTGAAAAAGTTTTTTCTTTTTTTGTTTTTGATTTTGAATTTTTTCAGTTTAATATTTTTAAAATTATTTTTATTTTTTTATTAATTAAAATGCTGACATGGATGCTGACATGGTAGCCACATCATATCTAATATGCCACCTGGCACTTCCATTTGCCACTTCAGCTTATTTCGTGACCCGGTTGACGGTAGGGACTATTTTAAAAACGATTTTGAAAAATCAGGGATTGACATAAGAGCAAAATCAGTTTAGGAACCAAAACGAGAAATTGCCCAAAATATAGGGAACAAAAGTGCATTTACGCCAAGAAAAAATAGATATAAATTCGTAAATTTAATAAATACAATCATGAACAAAATACCAAAAAATTCTAATGAACTCAGCTCAATCCCTTAAGCATACCAACAACAACAAACACAACTCAACCCAGCACACAAAACCATTAACCCACAAAACCATTAACCCAACACACCTCAAACTCTTTGTGTGAGAAAACCCTTTTGACCAAACCTTAAGCCCTCGTCACCAACCTAGATTTGAACAAGGTGAAAACCCAAATCAACAAAAATCATAACCCACAAATCCACCATTGGAGTGCGCCACCACCTATCTCCATTGGAATCTCCACCATTGAGTTGAGAGATTAGGGTTTAGGATTTAGGGTAGAGAGATGAAATAAAGAAAGACCCACCAACTTGAGACAGAAACTACCCACTGATCCAAGAGCACCCACCGATCTAAGGTAAAGACCCACCAATCTAAGAGAGAGAACCAGTGACCTAAGAGAGAGAAAGAGACCGATTTGAGAGAGAGAATAGTTTCGAGTTTTCAGCTGAGAGAGAGAAAGAAAGAGAGAGAGTTTGGGGAAGAGATTTCAAGCTTAGAGAGAGTTTGAGATAAGAGATATAGGAAAATAAGTAAATAAATAACAATGACTCGGTTTTCAATTGATATTGTGTTTGGTTGCCAACAAAATTTAAGAAAAGTTAAGAAATTCGCTACAAATTTTTTTTCTCCATCTTTAAAACTAAGAAAATGAAATTTTTTGGGAAACTAAACATATTATTGGGGGAAGAACATGAACAATCATGTTCTAGTGAAGAACATGTTTGCCAAAAATATAATGTAAAGAAAAGAATATTTTATTTTATTTTTAAAAAAATCATAAGTTTATTTTAATTATTTTATTTTATTTTTTTTTATGTGGTTTTTTATATATTTAAAATGTTGATCTGTCATTTATTTTTGCCAAATAATTTTATTATTATCATTTTAATAGTCACGTCAGCATTTAGTGTGTTAGTACTATACTCCGTTTGCCATGTAGGATATTTCTGTTAAGTGAGTAATGGTAAGGACTAAAATGGAATACTTTGTTCATTTAGGGACTAAAAGCGGTAAAATAAAAAAGTAGGGACCAAAATAGAAATAGTGTAAAAATGTATGGACAAAGTGTATTTACTCCTTTTTTTTAATATTTTAATATCAATTAAATATTATTTTTTCATCTTTCTATGTTATATATATATAGGTTTAAAATTTTTGTTTTTGGATTCAAAATTGCTTATTAAGTTTTTTTTTTTTTTATTTAGATTTTATTAACATCTCTTTTACAAGTTTTTAGGAAAATTGATAATCAATAATTACTTGGCACGCTCATAACATTTTTTTTTTTAGGGTCAAATAATTTACAGTTTCAATTGAGTTAGATTTCTATGGTTGAATATTTTGTGACCTTCTTAGAATTGGTGAAAGATTGCAAAACTAATCTTTTTTTTTTCCTTTAATGCAATGGAGACTCTTGGGACCCTTTATAAATTCACTACACACCCATATAATTTACCAAACTTTGATCCCTAAAATTTCTTAACGAATGCATTTAAACTAGTGTTTGTCAATTAGAAATGGACATTCAAGAAGCTTGTTTCCTTACCTAACTTGGTTTTTCACGGGTCTTCATGCTAAAAGCCAAAATTTGATGTCCTAGCCGAGAAAAAAATGGTTCATACTAATAGTTCTTAGATCTAAATTACTTGCCATTAACTTGTATTAGCAATATTTCAGTCATAGTACACAAGGTAAACATTTTGAATTTTAGTTCGTCTTTATATTCTATTTTCTAACAAGTTTTTAATGCTTTACAATTGGCAGCCACCCTCAATTTACACTTATCAAAGAAGTTTTTGAGGTGATCTCAAGAGTTAACTTAAATTATACAAAGATATTTGATGTTAAATACCCTGTTGGAATAGATTCTCATGTGGAGGATATAAATAGGCGTTTAGATATTGATTCAAATGATGTACGTATGGTAGTGATCCATGGCCTTCCTGGAATAGGTAAGACAACAATTGCAAAAACTATTTTTGACTTAATTGCATATCGTTTTGAAGGAAGCAGCTTTCTACAGAATGTTAGAGACAACTCAAGAACAAAAGATAGCAAACTCCAATTAAGAGAGACACTTTATTATGAGATCTTAGGAGGTAGAACTTTGAAGGAGTTTGGTGCAATTAAAAGAATTAATACGAGAATGGAAATGCCTCAACACAAAAGAATTCTTTTAATTCTTGATGATGTGGACAAATTAATCCAAGTAACATATTTGCTTGGTGAATGCAATTGTTTTGCTTCTGGAAGTCGGATTATTATCACAACAAGAGATGAAAAATTACTATCTAGTCTTCAAGAAGATTATCATTTAACCTACTATAACTACAGGCTCAAGGAATTAGATAAACATGAATCTCGTGAATTTTTTTTTTCACATGCATTCAAAGAAAACAAGCCTAAGAAAGGTTATTCAGAACTCGTAGACCTATTTATAAGTTATGCCAAAGGTCTTCCATTAGCTTTGAAAATAATAGGTTCTGATTTGAATCCAAGAGATGATATACGCTATTGGAAAAGTGCATTAGATAAGTACAAAAGAATTCTTAATCCAAATATTTTAGAAGTACTCAAAATAAGCTATGATGGATTGGACCAAACTCAACAGGATATTTTCCTTGATATTGCATGTTTTCTCAAGGGATTATGGAAGGATGTTGTCGAACATATACTACAAAGTTGCAATTCATATGACCCATATTATGATATTGAAATACTTAAAGATAAGTCTCTCATAGTTGTTGATGAACATGGCATATTATCGATGCATGATTTGATACAACAAATGGGTTTGGAAATTATCAAACAAGAATCAAAAGTATCAAAGAAACATAAAAGGTTATTGTGTTATGATGATGCTTCCGAAGTACCAGATACGGTATAAATTATTTTTATTTATCTTTTCCCTTTTCTCACTAAGCATATATAGTGAATATTTTTCTCATTTCTTTGTTTTTTTCGTTTAAAGCTGAAGAAAATATAGGTTTATCCACATTTATTTTGTTTACAACTTAATAATTGTTAATTTTGTTGTATAATGTAATTATTATAATTCTTTGTTCATTTAGGGATTAGAAGAAGTTCGAGGCATAGCATTGTGCTTACCACAACCAGGAAACAAGCAGTTGGATTTTGGAAAGATGAAAAATCTTAAATACTTGATAGTTCGTAATTTAATTTGTGAAGATGTTAAATATCTTCCAAATGAGTTAAGGTTAATTGATTGGAATGGATTTCCTCTTACTTCCTTGCCAGCCACTGTTAATCTTCAAAAACTTGTTATACTTAAAGTGCCAGGAAGCCACATTAAATTGGATGCGCATTTTGAGGTACGAACGTTAGTATTTATAAAATTATTTTATCTTTAAGCTATAATTATTGAATTTTTTATTCCATCCTCTACAGAGATGCAGGTTCACAGCTTTGAAACTTATGGATTTCACTGACTGCAAAAATATTACCAAATTACCTGACTTATCGGTGATTGCCCCAAACATAAAGACTCTAGAACTTGATAGATGTGAAAATTTAGTTGAGATTCATAAGTCTGTGGGACTTCTTGAAGAGCTTGTATATTGGAATCTTAGAGGATGCAAAAATCTTAAAATTATTCCAAGAATTCTCAACTTGAAATCTCTTGAATGGTTTTATCTCCAAAGCTGTGAAATTCTTTGGAAGTTCCCCGATGTTGGGCAAAGTATGGAAAGATTAGCTCCGCCTTCATCAATTGAAAATGTCACTAGCCTCCTTAAATTGGCAAAGTTATTCTTTCGTTCTAAAAACCTTAATTATCTTCCAAGTTGCTTCTTTAAATTACCAAATCTTAAGTACTTCATACTGTGTGGTTTTGGTTTTGAAAATTTAGCAAAGGTCTTGGATATTCCTGATTGCTTCCCCAAATTGGAAGGTTTATTTGTTCTGTACAGCAACATTACTACCCTCCCCGACATCTCTAGCAGATTTCCTCAATTAAAGGGACTTTATATTGACAGCTGCTGGAATCTTCAGAAAATTCCAAGACTTCCATCCTGTATACATACGGTATTTGTAAACACATGCAATTCGTTGGATTCACAATCAAGCAGAAGATTATTGAGTCAGGTTCATCTCTCTCAAAGATTCAATTTTGGTTAACTTTCACAAATATATTGCTAGATTTGCTAAACTGTAGTTTCTTTAATTTGCTAAATGCATGCAGTTCGCAGAAAAGTTAGGGCTTCCACAGAATATTGTGTGTCCAAGGGGATCATCACACCGGGATTATGCATCTGAAACAGACTTTGCTCGTAAAAAGGAGTTTTCATTTAAATTTGATGGAGATGTCTTTATTCCAGGAAGAAATATTCCAAAATGGTTCAATCATCAAATTGTTGGAAGTTCCATATCATTCTCAGTTGGTCGGAAACTTCCATCATTTGCTTTTAGTGTTGTTGTAAAATCGCAACTGAAAGATAGTAGGTATGGGAGTTTTGTAAGAGGTTCCTATGCTGTCAACATTTTCATTAATGGTTATAAAGGATTTTACTCAAACTCTCAATATTTTTCATCTGCATCACAATCATATTGTCTATGGGTAGTCTATATAAGGGATAGTTCATTGGAAGGCATAATTCTAAATGAGCGGAATGACGTTAAGGTTCAATTTGATTTTTCAAATTATAATCCAGAAATAGCCAAAATTACCATAGAAAAGTGTGGGGTCCATGTAGCATGCATCTGTTCTCCTCAGAACTCCGCTGTAGATAAGGTGGCAACCAGCTACAGACAGCATAAACCAGCTAGCGCATCGTCTTAACAATCAGTATGACTCTTACGTGAGATCACTTGAAGAGCAAAACAGGGGCAGTGCTTGGATCAAGCCACCTGACCAATGGGTAAAGCTTAATTTTGATGGGTCATATGATCAAAAGAATGTAGGCTTGGCTGCAATTCTCAAAGATGAACATGGGAATGGCAGAGCAATCAGACGTGGCATAAACATCAACGTCAAGATGGGCAATACCATTGGCCAAACAGGACAGACTCGAGCAAGTTGTGATAAAGAGTAAAAAGGTACGCACTCCAAGTATTTAACAAAATGTGACTATGTTTTGAATGAATGACCTCGCGCTCTTGCTTTTCGAGAGATGAGTTTCAGTATTTGCTTGTCTCTGTGTGTGTGTGTATATATATAATGGCAAAATTCAGTAAACATCACACAATTGGATTAATTGCTATCTCTCTTCCTTAGTGTAGTTGGATGAATCTGATCTTTGATAATTTTTATCTTGTTAGCTTGGTGTCGAGGATTTCTCTTTGGGTTGCTCTGTTTGAATTTTGTCATCATATTCTTTGCCAATAGAAGGTGACGCAACAAGCATCAGCAACTTCATTGCAATCCCGGCTGGGAATGGAAGAACATAATGAAGAATGTTTTAGCTTTGGCTTCTTCCCTATATATATGGATAGGGTTTGATAATTACTGTAGTATGATTTTGCCTCTAAACTTTCCGACAACAGTAAAGATGGCCTTGACCATCTATGCTGCTTGTAGGATGCTGACTTCAATCCATATCTACTTTATAAGAAATGAGAACATCTTGATTGAACTTTTAAGAATATGCCAAGGTGGATTGAAACATTTTCTCAAGGTATGTCTCCTTCCGTATTTTTGTTGTTTCATTTGCATCTTTTAGTTCTTTCTCAAATCAATTGTCTCATTCACAAGATGGTAGTGGCGGCTCTAAAATAAGGCTCTAAGAATTTATTTCAAAGGGGTCATTAAGAAACATAAATTAAATAAAATTTAATAAAAAAGAGAGAAAAAATTTAATAAAAAAGAGAAGTTGAATATATCAAGTTATTGACAAAAAAAAACATGCAAATACATAACATTTTACTATTTTTTGCTATGAGTTTTTACATTTCGAAATCATTACATGATAGTTCATTATCAATTGTCATTATTTGTTTTCAATGTGGGTAGGTTTGAACATTTTATTTTGTTAAATTTATATAAAATTTTTATTTTTATGCATTTTTCATTGTTTATATAAAATTATTTTGAACTAAATAACAAAACTCAACTCACTAGCACTATATTAATTATTGATTCACACAGTCACACTCATCCATACATAAATAATACACTAAATATCTACTTAACCAATAAAATGCTTGAACATCACTAACTTTACTATTTTTTTTTTCCTGAATCACTAACTTTATAACTAAAATTTATTATAACATGACAACAATACACACACATGCAACAAACTCTTTGTATTTCCTAATTATTAAATTATATAAAGTTATATTATTTTTATATTACACACGTACACATTCACATACAACAAAATTCACACAAATAAAATTATTAAAAAATGAAAATATAATGCACATATTCTGTATCAAATATACACTAACACACATAATATAAATATATAATAAAAAGAGACACTCATAATTCACAAACACTCAATTCTTTACTCTTAAAGTTGAAAATACCAAGATAGTCAGATAGAAAGAGAGATGAGATGAGATTTGATATCAGGTCAAAGAGACTGATTTGTGATTTGTGTTGTTTAGTTTTGGGATGGGCTGATGTGTGAATAATTTTTAAATTTGTGTTGTCAAGGTGTGCAAAAATAAATATTTTTAAAGGTATTTTGAACTAATAAAAAAATATTATATATAATATTTTTTTTTCCAAGTTAGGGGGTTCAACCCCTGAAGCCTATGTGCCGCCCCCTTGGTACCGATCCAATTTGAAAGGACATTAAACTCAGAATTAATGAAAGAAATAGTCATTTGATAAACGCTTTTAAGTTGTTTTAGAAAAAAAAATGTTGAGTTATAAAGGAGAATGTAAAGTACAAGTAATATATTGGCATCAAATAAAAAATACAAAGAAATTATTCATTTAATATGCAGCTAAATTTAGTTTCATTTAATTGTTAAAATTTTAAAAAATTGTTTAGAAAAAAAAAAATTTAAATGCCATTGGACAAGTATGTGCTGCTAATAATCTAAACAATTATTTTTGGTTTTCTTAGCTCACTGATTTTGTTCAACATAATATGAAATACTTTTTCTTTCTCAAGTGGCATATGATTTTTTAAATTGATGAGGATCAATATCTAGAGAGTTGTACTTAGAAGAATACCTGTAGGTTGTAGCTGAATTAGGATTATTGGATGATTTAAGCCTAACTTGTACGGTTTAAAAAATAAGGTATGCTCTTTTGACCAAATTGTACCTCCTACCAAATCATTACATGGTCGAATTGAGGTCTTGGTTTTAATTTTATGTGAATATGGAGGTATTATTCTGCAAAAATTATTATTTTCAAAAAGAAAGTTAGACTTTTAAAATACTATAAAAAATCTCAAATTTTAGAACAAAAGCAATGAAAACAAGCCAATAGAAGTTCATTGTATCATGATTTTCATTCTCTCTCTCTCTCTCTCTCAAGTTACTTACACATCATGGTGGACATGAGTACGTTGCTTGCCTATTACCCCATATTGTCTGAGGTGTGATTTACTTTTGGCAAAATATGTCTATTTGGACTTTGGTCTATCAATTTATAGCTGTTAATACCAGCTCTAAAAATTCGTTACACGATAAGGTCCAGAATATGGTTTCACGTGTTCGGCCTCTCTTGGTGTTGCTCCTTTTGAAGGAACTCATGTTCACAAACAGTTTGTTTCCCCTAAGTTCACATGATAGCATGCTATTTACTATGTTATTGGAAATATAATTTGATTTTGACGTGGGAGTGGTCATGAGGTTCCTTTAGGCCGAGCTTGACTGCATATGCTTCATTGTCATTTTAGCTGGTATGATTTAAGGCCTTCTATGCCGCTGTTTTGTTAAAGTTTTATGTTATTCTTGTTAAACAAATAATAGTTATTACTCATTGTGTACTTGAACATATCTTACTTTCAAAACTAACTGGAAGCTTTCTCTTGAATTGATATCCCATAGCACTATATATTACCTTCACTTCACCTAATACAAAAAGTAATGCATTACAAATGATTGGACTTATTGGTTAGTCTTCTAGGAGGCAGAGAATCTTTCCTTTGCCAACTGCTCTCCAGAAACTGGAATACACTTGAAGAGCCTACAAATGGTCAACAGAAAGATGCAAGTCTAAATGCAAGCACCCCATTTCCCCCAATTTAGCCTCTCAACACTGACAAATTGCTTCAGAAACTCCACCATCACCAGCTGACGGACTATGGTAAACCTTAGAATTATTAAAAACAGCTTGTTATTAATAAACCCTTCAATATGTTCTTCTCCAGTTGCTAGCATTAAATTCATTGAAGACTTGACCAATGAAAAGTTTTAAAATGAGTGTTTTCGTCACTTTCTCAGCCGCACCAATGATAGATCTTGCCCTACGTTGTATCATAAGTTAGACTCCTATTACCCTGGTTACAAATGGCTTTGATCGACCCACAGATGGCTTTACCATGCTGTGATTGTTGGGTAGCTCAGTGGCCAAGGCTAAAAGCTCCCACTGTATTAATCCTCTGGTTCACACATAATGGTTGGACTGCAGCCAGTGGGACCTTACCAGAAAAATAAATAAACAACTGCAAGAAAGTCTATGCAAGGGCAGCAACATTCATAGTTTCCTGAAACTGAATGAAATTTTTAATGTTGCTAGATACAGACCTTCTCCACCTTAGAAACATCAGCATGGAAATGAAGTTACTATACAGGATGACAATGTTTTGGAAATGTTGTTGTTATTTAATTTTTTGTCATATTCTTTTTGTTCAGCTGTGTTTGTTATTTACAACGTTCTTTCCCTATATGGCGACTATATTATCAACTTTATGAGCTACAATGAGTGCAAGAAAAATACACATAATTTTAAACCCTTTGATTTCCTTGTGATGAAATCCATCAATGTAGAATTTTTAAAATTTTTAGGACATTTTTATATTGCAATCATAGAAATGGACACTTTTTACATGTGTCAAAAGGCTGTTTGTGGGTGCTTGTGAATTTTGGAAGATTAACTATGGTACTATCTTAACCACATTATCTAATAAACATGGTCACATAGAAAATGCTTAGGTAATTTGAAATGCTTTAAATGACCAAACAGAAGAACTATATTTCAAGAAGCTAAGATGTGGGTTTCGATAATTTGATTATTTGCTTTAGATAACCCAAAACTTAGAGAGCATAATAGAAAAATATCTACAAGGACAATGGCTAATAAGGTAAACTGTTAACATTAGATCTAGCTATTTTTATTTGTATGAAGGAGCTTTATGCTTTAAAAACATGAAAACTTGTTTGCAGAAAAGATGAATGCTCTTAGCAAGTGAGTGAAAAGGCATAGACAAGCTTCAATTTCAATGCGAGTACCTGATTTCCCTCATAGTATTGGCATAGGCCATTAAGGTATGTGTTGGAAATATTTTAGTGAATAAACAAGTTTTGATACAAAAATAATATCCCAAATAATTAGCAAGAACATAAAATAAAATAAAAGGAATTTAGAACAATCTCACAATGCTATAGAATCATGCTGCGAAAGCGTTGTCCTTAAAGGTTGATTCGTGCCACCCAAAGTAAAACTTGGTGCGATTGGTTCTCTTGGCCAAACAACCCCCCAGGATTAGACTATAGCGTCGACCTTTGTGATGTACGCACTTCCACTCACAAAAGGTTTAAGAACAACCCTCTATTGCCTTTCCTTAGAACAAATATTCTTGTAGAAAAATATGTGAGAGAGAAAGATAGTAGAATTGTGTATATTTAAAACATAGAGTAGTAAAAAGACTCTTTAGAAAATATGTTATGATGAGTATTATATAGGCTACTTATGAAGATAATAGTCTATAGTTATTGGTTACTAATAACCCTTAAAAACCCAACGGCTATTTTTCTCATAATTGCCCAACGTCTATTTTTCTCATAATTGTCCAACGGCTATTTTACTCTTAAATTTCCAACGGCTAGAAAAAAAATAAAAATAAAAGTGTTTGGAACACACACCCACACCAACAGTATGTTCATAAGTATTACTTTGTAAGTTAGTCTGCTTACAATATTCTTGAATTAAACAAAAGTATACTCTATCAAAGTATGACTAACCTTCTTGCAAATCAAACTAAAATGGTAAAACCTACTTTGAGCTATAGGTTGGTAAAACAGTCACCTGAAACAAGCCCTGTCAAAGGTGATTGTCCACAAGTTAGCTTGTAAGTGGCCAGGTCACAAGATTCTTTCTGCCAGGCCAGGGCATGTAAGGGCACTCAAAATTAAAGCAATAACTTATAAATTAGCACGATTGGTTTGCGGCTTATCATAATCACCTTGTCACCAAATTAATCAACTTCTTTATGTCAACGTCGGAATACGTTTAAATTTTTTTTTGATGATACATATAAATTACTCTCTTCTTGCTTAGCCGTTCTATTTAGGCCAATTTTATGTATATTTCCTCTCTATAATGAACACACTTTTTTTTCAATAATATAACCTTGAGTCTTCTTTTAGGGGGACAATAATTTATTTGAAGGAAAATATGTGTATTTGGGATGAAGTATGTCTAGATATAAAATTATAGGGCAAGAAAAAATTTCTTAATAAAGATCAATAATTTTTCTGGTGTACCATGGATGTTACTTTAACCCTATCAAAACCTCTAGCTTTTGAAAGGGATTAAATGGTTATGATATCTGCAAAAACCCATTGGAACCAGTGTATTATATTAGAAGGATTGGGGCATACAATACAAAGAATTACCTATGCATAAGAAATATAAGCAATTTCAATCCCATGGGGGGCAACAACCACCCTATTCTCCCCTTGCTTTGCTTTTCATCATGGTCTGTTTAATTTGTACAGCCATTGCAACATCAGTTGAGGTGTTCAGGAGGGGACATTTGAAATTGCAGTTTTTTTTTTTTTTTTAATTATAAAAACAATCCTACTTAAGGAGAAATATATCTTCATCTTCCTTTCGTGGCATTCTTGTTCTCTTGTCAGAGTTACTATTATACCTAAGATGTAATATGACCTAAACATTGTTGCAATACCTTGGGAACTGAGCATTCTAAAAATTACTTCTTATTGAAGCAACTTGTATTCACAGTCTATTTTGTTGACAATTAATCATCATTCTATATCTGTTATCCAATTGATGAAAAGATGGCAAACAAATTCCTATGCAGTAAAAAAAAGTATTTATTGTAACTTGTGCATTTGTAAATGTGTGTGTGTTTCTTTTTCCTAACTTTTGGTAATTGTTGGCTTTATAATTTGGTTTTAATATGGGAGTAATCACGAGGTCACTTTGCTTCAAGTTTAATTTGCATTTGCTTCATCTTAATTTTAGTTAGTATGATTTTAGGCCTTCTACATTAGTGATTTGTTAAGTATGAGAACTCATAAATAAGATCAATTGTGGACTGATATTATGGTTAGTCTAAGTTGGACCAAGTTGTTTGATCCACTAAAGTATGAGTTCTTTAATGTTTATAACTTCCTGTCCACTTGGAATGAATTTCACCTTCAATCTTGTGTTTCTTTTTCTCCTCCAACTGTATTCCTAAGAAAATTCAACAAAGAATGACTTTTCCTTTGAACTTCCATAGGAATTTTTGATAAATAGTAAAACTAATAATTACTTTGAAGTAGCTTTTTAACTTTTAATTGGGTTGGTCTTATTTTATGAATTGGCCACCCAGGGGCCAGGGGTGGGGGAGGGAGGGTTGGGAGGTGCTCTTCTTTTTAACCTCATGTCATGTTAAATGATAGCTAGAAGCAGTCCCCTGAATTTGTATCCTTTAGTCTCACAACCCTTCTTGTTGGTGTGAACAGCCTTCTTCCTCTCACTCTTCCTCTTCACCAAGATTCCACTTCTTTTTTTCTATGAATTAAAGGTTTCAACATGGATTATATATTTCATTCATATTCATATTCAAATCAAAGACATCCCAAGAAAGTATTACTTTGTTGGTAGGGCGATTCAGAATCAATGTTGTAAATAGTACTGCTTATGTTTAAACCAACTGCTTCTTGCATTATATCAAGAACATTTGATACTATTATGTGGAAGTATCTTCTCTCATTGCTTCTTCAAGGAAAAAATTTTGTTGCCTTGATCTTGTTTAATGTAAGGGTGCTTGTTTTGTCAGTGCAAATGGTTATGTTTGACCGAGTGTCTCACAAGCAAGGAGGTGCAGAGGCAAGCATGATCATCCATCATGCATTTTAGAGAATAAGCCAAGGAAGAGTAAACCACAATTATGACTAAGGGAGAGACTACACCAATAGGTGCATTGAAATATGTTGGTGCAGAAAATCCCTAATCATGTCCACCCTAATGTCTCTACTTTTCAAATTTCATGGATTTCTTGAAGTTATGGACAGCAAAAACAGCAACAATCAGAATGTCAGCAACAATAATACTCCCACCATGACACTTCCCATCTTTCCAGCCATGCTGTTCAATACTAAATGCCAAGAGAGTATGGAGACTTTCAAAGACATAACAGGGGTGTCCTAATCTGCTTTAAAGACATAACTGTAAAAGCCTTTTGCAGATGCCTTTTGGTACTGATTGGCATCGACATAATATTATGGCAATAGATTATGGTTGAAATTTTGCTTTAGTGTTTGCTTTATTTTCAAAAAATCTACTACTTCCTTTATTTGTAAGAAGTGAGAATGGGTCAATATTTAACACCTGTTTTGGATGCAGTGTTTGTAATCCTGCCACTTGCTCAGCAAAACCAACCTAAGCTCATCAATAAAATAATTATATTTTTGTTAATGAAGTTTACAGGTGAAAGAGTTATATGTTATTAGAGTTAAAGATGTGCAATTGCAATCCTGCCTCTTCTTGTGTGTAATTGATTTGGCGAAGATGTAAAAATATCTGTATGCACTTCATACTTCATTCATTCAAATAATGTAAATTATTCCAATTTCTTCATATCTCATTTTCCTCTTTTAACTTATTCCGTTTTCTACATTACTGAATTGAGTTGAACTAAAATGTTCTCATGCAGGAAGCCTTTGCCCATGACCAGATAGTTTTTTGGTTTTCCTTCCTAGTTTTGAGATACTCATGAATATTTTCATTGGAAAAAAAAATTACTATAGTGAAATTAAACATCTGAAAATACTTGTACACCAATTTACAAAATTGTATGACTGTCTTGGGGATTAGACACTACCTTGGAATCTTGATGCATGGAAATGTAGCAGTAAAGATATTCACAGTTCCATGTGGTTTACTTGAATCTATGCTTTGTGCTTTGAGTTTCAAGGCTGTTTAGTCAAGAGCCAAATTAACATTTAGGGAAGCATGAATCTTGTGATAGAGATAGAGATAAACGACCGTCAACTTAAACAGCACTGCATTCCTACTAAAGCTGAAAGCCACGCGACACTGTTTCATTAAATGAAAGAATGACTTAAGAGAACAATGCCATTTCAGTCTTGGATATTAATTAACTTACAACATGCAAGATCCAAGAGTACTAACTAACTCTAAGATTACTGTTTCATTCTCGAATAGTTTGTTAGATCTGCAACTGACTCTAATCCTGTAAATGACTATATAAGCATGAATCTAACACAGAGTTTTTGAGCTAATACAATCACTTAGATATTTTCTTTTATATCTCTTTATTCCTTTGTTGAATCTCACATGGTAGCAGAGCCTTCAGAATTCTCTTTGGTGGTTGGAATCAACAATGCTAGTGAAGTTTGGAATACTTTGGAGCAATGATTCACTTCAACTTCAAGGGATAATATCTTGAATCTGAAGATTGGCAAGTATCAAGAAAGGCGTTGACACTATCAATGGATTCTTACAGAGAATCAAAGCTGCAAGAGATCGATTACTAGCGGATGGTGTTACAGTGGAAAATGAAGAGTTACTCAGAATAGTCCTCTGAGGCTTGCCTAAGGAGTATGCTCACTTTTTTTCTGCAATCAGGACTCGGATTTAATCAATTTCATATGAAAAACTCAGATTGAAAACACTGATGGAAATTTGCATTCTATTGCAATGTATGCCTTATCAAACCAGAAGCAGAATGTGAATCATTAACATGCACAGATGTATCTGAATTCAGGAGGAAATCAAGGCTGAGTAAGAAATTCACATAACTGTGGTAGAGGAGGAAGGTTTATATAGGTAATGCCTCTCTTAGCACTAAATACCATAATTTCCAACTTAGAAATGTGTTATATGTTCCTAGTATTGCTTTAAATCTACTCTTCGTTCACAAATTATGCTTGCATAACAATTATCATTTTAATGCTTATAAATTCCAATATTAGGATATTTTGACAGGAAAATCTTCTCCCAAGATTTGAGTGAAGATGGAGTCTATCAAATCTACTCAAAACCCTTAGCATCGACTGCATCTTCATCGCCTTCACATCTCAATACATATCCTGGTTCATCTACCCAATAAAAGAATCAAAATCTGCAACTTGTGTGTAAATTCTGTAAATAGGTTTCTTTGCAAAAAGTGGATGCCATGGCATCACAAGCTAAAACACCCTAGTGATAAAGTTCTTGCTCTAGTAGTTCCTTTTCTTTCAAAATCATGTACTGCAAATAACTCTAATGTGCATTGTAGACACTGCCTTCGCTAAATCTGATTTTTCAGTCTTCTAAACCGTTAGAATTAATCCACAGTGATGTATGTGGTCCAGCTCCAATACAATTATCAATAGTTTTAAATGCTATCTTGTACTCGTTGATGATTTCACCAAGTTTACTTGGATTTTCTTATTGAAATTGAAATCTGATTTCCTATTCACTTTCAAACATTTTACAGGCACCATTGAAAATCTTATTGATCATATAATCAAAATTTTTAGATCTGAATTGTGGGGGTGAATTCACTTCTAATGCCTTTAATGAATTTTTCTCTAATCATTGTATTACTCACCAATTATCTTGCCCTCACACACCCCAACAAAATGGAGTGGCAGATAGGAAACATAGGCATCTTTGTTGCGCGTGCTTTGACCATACTTTCTCACTCAAAATTACCTACCACTTATTCGTCATATGCTATTTCTTCTGTTGTGCATCTCATAAACAGACTACCCACTCCTATACTCCGTAATCTTTCACCTTGGGAGCTCCTCTTTAAGGCCAAACCAGATTTATTACACTTGAAAGTTTTTGGTGTACTTGTTTTCCTCTTCTTAAGCCTTATAATACCCACAAATTTCAACCTCACACTTCTCCTTGTGTATTTTTAGGTTACCCTCCCTACTCAAAAGGTTACAGATGTCTTGAACCTCACTCTCACTGAATTTATGTTAACAGGCATGTTTTGTTTAATCAACATGATTTTTTTGCATTAACACAAGTTTCATCCTCACAATCTAGTGCTCCTCCCTCAAATTCTCCCTCACCTACTCTTTGGCTTACTTTTTTATTGCACTCTTGTTCTCAATCAATTCTTCAGCCCTCTACTCAGTCTAATTCCACTGCACAATCCTCTTCTACTCTACCTGTACCGAAACCTTCACCTTTACCTTCAGTTCCACTAGTTTCTGCAGAAACTAGTTCCCAGCGTGCCTATCCTTCTCCACCAGCCACTTCTGCACCAGATATTTCCCCACCAGAACCTTCTCATACTACATCCTTATCTAGCACAGACACACATCCTACGGCAACTTGATTACTATACCACATAACCTACCTCATATAAAATTGCAGCCCAATTCCCACACTGGTTTGCACCTGCAAATGAAGAATATGATGCCCTTATGACATGGCCTAAGTAATTATCTTTTTGCATTCACGTGTTTTAGCAAATATTCGAATAAAGATTTTCCAAACTTCTTAATATGGGGGATTGATAAAGAAAATAGAATTGATAAAATTTGACATATGATCAAATTAATTGGCCATTCAAGAGATCCTCATATCAATTTGCATTTTTTAATCATAAGAAATTTATACAGCTTGTGAAACAAACATAAATACAAAAAATAAATTTAATGCAATGCTTCATGCAATAGAACACCTTTTAATCTCTTGCAACTTCGATAAGGCTTCTCTCATAGTAAAACATTCTTTCAATGAATCTGCAGCACAAGACAGTCCAACTCTCATTGTAGAAGCCACACACTCGTCACCTCTAAAAGCAATGTTGTTTTTGTTCTTGCTGCTGCTATCTTCACCAGAAGAATAATTAGTTCTGCCACTTTGTGAAAAAGATTCATTATCCTTGAAAAGCCTTGGATCAGCAATATCCAAGATTTTACTCTCATGCACTTTGGAGATGAACTTGTTTATGCTTAAACCTTCCAGGAAAATCCCATCTGTTGGCTTCTTGGCAATGATCATCTCAAGCAGCAGTATCCCAAAACTATAGATATCCCCATTGGTTAAAGCCTTTCCACCCAAGCCATACTCTACAACAGAATTTCAAGATATTAGGATTAAGTATTTCCAAACATAAATGATAAAAGCTTGAGGAAAAAATGTGGAAACATAGGGTGTTAATTTTTAAAATTTAAATGTAGCGAGCGAGGTAGAGTAGAACATTGTTTGAACTACGAATGTAATCACTAAACCCTTTTAAGTTTCATAAAGTAAGATCCACAACATACCTAGAGCATTATAACCAATTGAGCCTTTTATTCCAATTGTGCCACTCCCATTCTGTGATGAATCATGTGAGAGAAAACTTGCTAACCCAAAATCTCCTACATGAGCTGTCATATCTTCATCTAAAAGCACATTTCCAGGTTGAAGTCGCAATGGACTACAGGTGGGTCAAAATCATGATGTAGGTAATCTAATGCAGAAGCTACATCAATAGCAATATTCAGTCTCTAGGTCAAGGTCAGAGTTGATCCACACTCAACATCCTTTGGGTACAACCACTTATCCAAGTTACCATTAGACATGAATTCCATAGCTAGCACCTGTGTGATCAATGTTGGAGCAAGAAGTGAAGACCTTAACAAGGTTCTGATGCTAGATGTTTCTGAGAGCTTCGCATTCTGCATCAAAACTCTTGGAAGCTTTGCTTTGTGTCAAGTCAAGAACCTTCACTGCAACTGTGGTGTGGATTCCACTTTCACCAGTACTGAAAATAGCTCTATAAACAGACTTAAAAGCTCCCCTCCCTATCAAATTTGTTGTGTCAAACCCATTTGTTGCAAGCTGGATTTCAGAGTAAGATAGCCTTGGCAGTAAGCCCTTCAGTTTAGATGATGAACTTTGGTTGTTTATTGTCTCTCTCTTCTTTTTGGTGATCACTGCACATACTAAACACAATGCACAAACAAGCACAATGAAAGAAGAGGTTGTAATAATGACTTTGAGCACTAAATCTGAATTCGATTTTGTTTTTGTCACACAAGTAGTGACTCTTAGCTTTTCTGCAATCTCATGGTCAAATACGCAGAGCTGATTGTTTCCCTAGAGAGAATCCCAGCTGATGTTGGCAAAGACACCATTTTTCGGTATTCCCCCTTCCAAGCTATTGAAAGACAAATTTAACATCTGCAAAGCATTAAGGTTCTCCAATTCTGTCGGGATTAGGCCAGAGAGATTGTTGGAAGAAAGATCCAAGCTCTCCAGTGCTGCTAGATTTTCCAATGACTTTGGTATTGAGCCAGTTATCCTGTTTCTTACAATGTTGAGATGTTGCAAAATTGAATATTTCCAGATAGCTGGTTTCCAGAAATGTCCATGATTTCAAGTTGTCTCAAATGGCCAAATTTGTCGGGCAGAAAACCGCATATACTGTTTTTTGCCGACAGCAAAAATTTTAGCTGGGGAAGCTCAAAAATTTGCTTTGGAATGCTGCCATTGAGGGCTGTCCTTTGTAGAACAAGCATCTTTAATCACTAGCATGTTGCTATACTCATAGGAATTCTACCAGATAACCAGTTGTTTGCCATGTCTAGCTCATATAGCCATGTAAGATTGCTAAAGATATTCGGAATTTCTCCAGAGAACAAGTTGTCAGTAACCATAAGTCTTTCTAGTTTCTGAAGTTTTCCAATGGAGTTTGGTATTTTGCCTTAGAAAATTTTTTTCTCAATTGATAAGGACACAAGGTTTTGGTACTTTTCCAATCTTTGAGGGAAGCTACCGGTCAAGAAATTATCATAAACACAAAAATGTTGGAGATTGACTGAGAGATTTGCGACAGAAGGGGGAAGTTCACCAGCTAATTGGTTAGAATTCAGAAGGATTTTCCTTAGCAGGGTACAGTTTGTAAGGGAGTCAAATACTTGGAAATTCAATTTTGTTGTAGAAAATAAACTCTTCGTACCAAGGAGTAACTGGACAAGATGTTTCAAGTTACCAAGTATAGGAATATGCCCAGTGAAATTATTTGAAGAGAGATCAAGGTGTTCAATATATGAAGCATTGGATAAAGAACTTGGTATTGGTCCTTCCAGATGATTGCTTGCCAAGCAGAGTTCCCTTATTTTGGGAAGGGTAAGGCCTATATTGGAGGGAAGCTTTCCAACTAGTCTGTTCAGTGTGAGAGATAAGAACTTCAGGGAGGAAATGTTGAAAATTGAAAAGGGAATCTCACCACTTAATTGATTCTCCGAGAGTTGAAGAGTGACAAGATTATTGAGACAACCCAACTCATTTAGAATTTTGCCAGATATCTGAGTTCTTGCCATGTTGAGACTAAGAGTGGAGAGATTGCCAAAAGTAGAGGGAATTACACCAGTAAGATTGTTCATGGACACATCAAGAAATTTCAGTCTATGAAGTCGACCTAGTTCAGAGGAAGATGACCAGTAAGTTTGTTGTTCTGAAACATTATACTTTCAAGCCTACGACAATGAGATAGACTGATAGGAATCGTGCCATTAATTATGTTCCCCACGAGAATTATATGCTGAAGGCTAGTAAGATGGCCAAGCTCAGAAGGAATTTGACCAAAAAAGGAATTGTTTGAAAGGTCTAGAGTTTTCAGGGAAGTGAGGTTGGAGAGCTGAGGAGGAATAATACCAAAGAGTCCTAGACTGCTAAGGTGCAGTGATTGGACTTTTGTTGTACTGCTGGTGCAGTTGACCCCAAACCAAGTACAGTGAGAATAACTTATATTCCACCCAGACAGAGCATTTTGGGGATCAGACAACAGGGATTTGAAAGATAAGAGTACTTCTGTTTCAGTGCGAGAGTCAATACCCCCTACCATTCTTGCGCTATAGCAAGCGAAAATTTGAAAAAGAGGATGAAAAGCATTAAGAAGAAATGAAAATGCCTCATTGTTTTTCAATGTATGTATTAATTGGAGAATGCAGCAAATGATGTATGCTGCAACCACCAGTTTTAATGGTTTGATGTTTTGAGCCCACCTGGATTGTGTTCTTATAATGTTTGCTGGAACAGTGGTCTGGTGGGAGAAGTCACTTTCTTTCTCTACCATTATACAGACAGAAATCATCATTGGTAATTGGACTATGGCTTTTTCCTCCTAATTGTACTGAACTTGAATTTGAAATCAGCCTGCGTGCATTTCACTGCGAAAAGTTGATGAGACAATTCTTGACGGAGGTTTGATAAAAATGACCAAGTCATCATAAGTTTCCTAGACGCTGCATATCAATGAAGATTGAAGATATAGACAGATATAGCTTCTTTAGCATGGCACCAGCAAGACCATTCTCTATAAACGTTTGTAGAAAATTCAACATGAAGGAATATAGATGCATACATGTGATCCTACGACAACAGGTCCATGATTATTATTCTTTGTTATCAAGCTAAAGACATAAATTAATTTTTCATGTATGAGAATTTTGAATGTAAATCTTTTATTTATGATTTAAAAAAAAAAAAATTGTACAAGTTGAGCTACTTGGAGTATTGGACCCATATAGTGTGTACAAATTATATTATCACATATAGGACCGTCATGCCATTGTCTGGAAACTCGGTTAAAAAGATTGCTACTACAATGAGGTCAGTAATTGTTACTCTTGATGCTAAAAGTGGCTTTTAGTTTTTTCCATTTCTAAAAATTATCGCCCACTCAATTTCAGAGACTAAAACAGGCTTGCTATGTTGATAAAGTTTACAAAATAATATTATTTCAATACCAGTTTTCTTCTATAGGAGCAACTAATTTTAATTTTTAGATTCACGTAAGGTTTAGATATTGCTGTCACTCACATCCGGCCAGCTTCAGCCTTAATTACTACATATGACCAAGTCCACTAAAAAACGGTAGCAAGGTGAACAGAATTCTTACCAAAGCCATATAGCACATGTGGCCGAATGGCTCCAAACTGCCCACGAGGTTCGATAAAAATCATTTGATTTAACAGAAACACCAAAGTCATCATAAGTTTTCAACACGCTGCTAAACTATGCCTGGTGGCTGACATAATTTTTTTTTTTTTTTTTGAGAATCAATACAAGACAATTTTATTAAGCTGAAACAAAATCAGAAACCACAAACTCAAAAACATCCGGAGGAACATGCTCCATCCAGACTAGCAAAGGTAATGACCCTCTTGCTCTCTTAGCTAAGGCATGAGCAACACTGTTGCCCTGCCGCCTTGTATGAGAAAAAGAGAAAGTTCTAAGCGAACTCACAATAGACAAAAAGTCTTTAACAAACTGACCAATAGACGGGTGGCCACCATCAGCTGCCTTCAACGCATTGCACACCACCTCCGAGTCACCTTCAAACACCGATTGAAATATACCCACTTCTACTGCAAAAAGAGCTGCCCTTCTTGCAGCCAGGGCCTCCAAGACCTCCACCGAATCCGGGTAGGGAATTCTTTCAGATAGCGCCGCTACCACCTCGCCATTTGAGTTCCGAATTACAACTCCAATTCCTGCCTCTCTAGACTCTGCAAAGACAGCCCCATCAAAGTTTGTCTTGTACATCTCCCCCATTGGAGGTCTCCAAATGGTTCTTCCAGGTATGGTTTTCGGCTTGATCATTGGGAATTTCCTCTGATACTCAGCAAGATAGTTGCTGGCTGTGTCGAATATCTTCACAGTAGGCAAACACTCCTCTTCTAGTCTAATCTTGTTCCTACGGTGCCATATAAACCAAGCCACCGTAGCAAATAATTCCAATCTTCTTGTTTGCTGCCCCACGAGCTGAATTAGCTCACAAACATTGCGAATTCCAGGGAAATCAGAACTGATCCAGCTAAATACCGGTGCCCAAATAAGCCGCAGTGTATCACATCCCCAAATGGCATGAAAGGTCGACTCCTGCCCCGCTTGGCAGAGGTTGCACTCTGCATTATCTATAATTTTCCTTTTCCTCAGATTCTCCTTTGTAGGTAGCGCTTCAGAACAAACCCTCCAAAGAAAAGTTTTGATTTTATTAGGTACCCGAAGTTTCCATATACGATTCCAGAAAATCTTTTGATTCGAGGTGTCTGAACTCGCTGCATTCATACTTCTTTCATCCTCACATAGCAACTTGTACCCGGTTTTAACCGAATACTCACCACTTCGACAGTGTGGCCAGATTATACTATCTGCTTGACTTGACCAACAGAGAGGGATAGCTTTTATTCTTTGTGCTTCAAACCATAGGAAATGCTGGTCAATTAAACCATGGTCCCATGTTCTTGTGTCAGGCCTAATCAAACAGTCCACAGTGGCTCCTTCTAAGGCAGGTATACGCGGAGATAACACCTTGGCTGACTCCTTACCTGGCAACCAACTATCATCATAAATTTTTATACTCCTTCCGTCCCCCAACCTCCACCTCATTCCCAAGGAAACCACCTTTCTAGCCTTTAAGATGCTCTGCCATGCAAAGGACCCAGTAGCTGCCGACGCTTCAAAAACTGACCCTCTAGGAAAATATTTTGCTTTGAAAACTCGGTAAAACAGAGAGTTTTGGTCCTTCAAAAGCCTCCATACCTGCCTTGCTAGCATTGCATCATTAAATTTTGCCAACTCCTTAAAGCCCATCCCGCCATCCGCTTTGGGTTTACACAGAACGTCCCATCTCTTCCAATGGACTTTCCTTTGTTCACCCTTCTGCCCCCAGTAAAATTTTCGAATCAGCGCCTCAATCTCATCACACAATCCCACTGGTAGCTTGAAGCAACTCATAGCAAAAGTGGGAATTGCTTGTACCACAGCCTTAAGTAAAATCTCCCTGCCTGCTTGGGACAATAACTTCTCCTTCCACCCCTGAAGTTTACTCCAAACCCTCTCCTTGATGTAGTTGAAACTTGCTTTCTTTTTCTTCCCCACTACCGCTGGTAGGCCAAGGTACGTCTCATATTCTTTAACTTCTTGCACCCCAAGGAAAGCCGAAAGATTGGCTTTTGTTTCTATGCTTACAGCCTTGCTGAAAAAAATGGAGGTCTTTGCTCGATTGAGTTTTTGGCCTGAAGCTTGTTCATACAAAACTAAAATGTTCTGAATCACCTGCAGATCAGACCTGGATGCTCTACAAAATAGCAAGCTATCATCCGCAAAAAATAAGTGAGAGATCCTTGGACCCCGTTTGCATAAGGAAAAGCCCCTTATTTGATCATTAGCCGCTGCCTGTTGTAACATCCTATTTAGGCCTTCCGAACATAGAAGAAAAAGATAAGGTGACAATGGATCACCTTGTCTAATCCCTCTAGAAGGCTTGATATCTCCCTTAGGCTCCCCATTCACCAAGATTGAGTATGACACTGTGCTAATACATTCCAATACTAAGGTGACCCATTTTTCACAAAATCCCATTTTCTCCATAATCTTCGCCAAATACTCCCATTCCACCCGATCATATGCCTTGCTCATATCCAACTTCATGGCCATGAACCCCATCTTCTTAGATTTTTGAGCCTTCATGTGGTGTAAGGTCTCGAAAGCAACTAAGATATTATCTGTAATAGCTTTAGAAGACTGAAACGCACTTTGAGATTCAGATATCACATAATGTAAAATTTTCTTAAGTCTATTTGCTAGAACTTTAGAAATAAGTTTATAGAGAATATTACAAAGTGCAATAGGACGATAGTCTGAAACTCTCACCGGGCTCTTTACCTTAGGAATGAGAGTGATAAAAGTCCGGTTAATGGAAGGTGGGATTGACCCTGTGTTGAGACAGAACAGCACTGCCTCTGCCACTTCATCCCCAATAGTTGGCCAAAATTTCTGAAAAAACAATGGGGGCATTCCGTCAGGCCCCGGCGCTTTCAAGGGGTCCATTTGATGCAAAGCCAAAACAACTTCATCCCTCCTAAAAGGTGCAATCAGCTCCTGATTCATCTCATATGTGACAGCCACGTTGGTAGCTTCAAGTGCTGCCTCAATCGAGTTTGGCGAAGAAGAGGTGAACAAGGATTGGTAGTGCTCCACCAATATGTTGGCAACCTCACTCTCATCCACACACTTTTCGCCCACAGAGTTTTCCAATGTGTCTATTTTGTTTCGTCTAAACCTGTGTGTAGCTCTGCTATGGAAGTAGCGGGTGTTGCTATCCCCTTCATGCAGCCACAGTGCTCGGGACCGTTGCTTCCACATTTTTTCCTCCTTAGATAGCAAGTCATTAATCTCCCTTTTCAGCCTCAAAACCCGGTTCATAGGCCCTCCTGTTGTGGCAGCATCTTCAGCCTTTCGCAAAAGAAGTTTCTTCTCCTTCAAAAGCCGTGTAATATTCCCAATAGCTATACGACTCCACCACTTGAGCTTAGTTTGACATTTAGTAATCTTCCCTTCAACCTGAGCCATCGCATGACCAGTTGCATTGTAATGCCAAGCTGACTCTACAGTTTCCACACACCCCTCCTCTTCCAACCACATGTATTCAAACCGCCACGGTTTTTGTCGACGTGAAGGTATTCCATTGAGGCAAATGACAATTGGCTTGTGATCCGAAGAACCACACTCTAAGTGAACTACCTTGGTTGCCGGAAACTTGTCAAGCCAATCCATAGTGGCAACAGCTCTATCCAATCTTTCCCAAATGGTAAATCCACCGGGGTGTCCATTACACCATGTGAACTTTCCTCCCTCAAAACCAAGGTCTCGAAAGCCACACTCATCCAACACGTCTCTAAACTCTTGCATCTGTCCACTCGGTCTTAAACGTCCCCCGAGTTTCTCATGGCTTCTAACAATCTCATTAAAATCCCCGGCACAAAGCCAAGGTATGGAGTTTCGAGTTTTTAACCTGCGCAGACATGACCACGAAAGATGATGGTTGCTTGTATTCGGCTCCCCATAAAACCCTGTAAACCTCCATTCATCTATCTTCCCCTTGTTTAAAATACCATCTATGTGATTTGGAGAAAAGGTGCCTAAGGAGAAGTCGACATCCCTTTTCCAAAAAATAGCAATACCTCCCCCTCTTGTCTCTGCCGTCCACCTGGCCTCTCCTTCGACCCCCACCTGCCCCATCACACCTATCCCCTACTCTTTACCTCCTGATACTAACATACCCTAGTAACCTTTACTTTTGCTACCTGTCCCCTCCAGCTCCCAGCAACTCTGCCGCCCATCCATTATCTCCTCATCTCCATCCCAAATCCCAATCTGCCATCCACATCACATTTAACCCCTATCTCCTCATGGACGTCTCAAATCTCGCCAAACGCACAAAACAATGTTCCATTCAAGACATTAGACTTGAGCTCCCTCCAAACCAAACCAGTGACATCCAAGCCGGATCAACTCTCCTGGGAAAGATCATCTCATCAAAAAACCTTGGCTTAAGTATCATCAAAGACATTGTCACCAAAGCCTGGAGACCGGTCTACCCATTGGATGTTAAAAAGCTACATTGTGACATCTTCCTTTTTCGATTCCAGCATGAGTCAGATGCTCTTAAAGCCTTCAACAGACGCCCTTGGTCTATAAGAGGGGGGCATCTTATTCTTAAAAAATGGAGCCCCAGTCTGTCGTGGCAAGAAGTTGATTTCTCCAAATCCTCCTTTTGGGTCCAAGTGCATGGTCTTCCTGCGCTATGGCTATCTGAAGTTAACCTGAGAAACATTGGAGCTTTGGCCGGCGAAGTTCTTGAGGTAGATTTCACCGGAGATGGAGGCCCTGAATGGAAACGCTTCTCCAGATTGAGGATCGACATTGACATTGCTCAACCCCTCTTACCCGGGGTCTTCCTCCCTCGTCCAAATTTGAATGACTTGTGGATCAGCCTAAAGTATGAGAAACTGCCAGAGATTTGTTACAATTGTGGGATTATTGGGCATGAGGAAAAAGATTGTAGGAGAAATTCATACTACCTGCCAAATCCCTTTGGCTCTAACTTTAAGGCCTCCGGATCGTGGCTTAGACCAGAGTCTGACCATATCCCGATCGGAGTCTATGAAAAACCTGATCGCCCCTCATCGGAATCGGAGGCAAATTTGGGGTGTCCACCTACCTCGAGGTCCAACTTGGCATCTGACAACCCAAGACAAACCTCTGGCCCACCAGGTCTGGCACACGCTCAACCTCATCTCCCCTCACACCCCACTACCCATGGAAAAGGAGGAGTGGAACCTCTCTGTCCAGATCAGAGTGTAGTGGAGCCGTGCGCCCCTGCCATTAGTACTCTCTGTCAAGATCAGAGTGTAGTGGAGGAGTGCGCCCCTGCTATCAGTACTCTTGGCATATCACAATATATGCATGACCAACCAACATCAGCTGATCACTCTTCTAAGGCCGAGCAGGCCCAACGGGCTCACATGTCACCTCCATCAGGTATGACAACTCATTTTGGACCAAATTCTTTAATTGGCCCAACATCAAAACCAAACCTCTCAACTAGCCCAACTACTCATCCAAGCCTTTCAACTAGCCCAAACACTAACCCAACTACTCATCCAAACCTTGTCCATACCCATAATTTTTTCTCAACTCCTCAGCAACCCACCCTCACTTCAACTCCTTCCCCTTCAAATGTTAAAACCCCGGCAAAAAAGGGAGAGTTATTTGACAGTCAGTCTTTAAGCAAACCAAGTATCCCTCACGTTGATACTAATGATGAACTGTTATCTGACTTCCTTGTTAAAAAATCTGGCAAAAAAGGTAAGGGGGGCTCTTCTCCAAAAACGTGGAAGCGGACTGGCAGTATTGTTAACAAGAAATCAGAGGGTTCTTCAGATGAGGTCTGTTATTCCTCTAAACGATCTCACATGGACGTGGACTGCTATGAATTACCAACTAAAAGAAGACAGGTTTTTCATGACAGGAAGGAAGAGGATCGAGTGGTGGAGGCTGGTTCCCAGCCCCGCCATAACCAATGAATGTCTTATGTTGGAACTGTCGGGGGCTTGGGAACCTTCCGACAGAACAGGAGCTTGGGGATTTAATCCGAGCACAAGATCCCTCAGTTGTGTTCTTGGCTGACATAATTTGAGTAAGCCTAAAGTGAAAAATTTATGTGGGGGTATTTCATGCCGAGGATTAAATATTATAGTTGAAGCATAAATTTGAACAAAAAAAACTAAAAATATATTATTTTTTAAAAAAGAAGCTTACTTTTAACTTAGATACATGACTTTGCATAGTTAATTAAAGCTGTAATCTAAATTTTAATTTTATGTCTTCTTTTTAAGTGGAAGAGATAAATAGATATTATCTACTGTGTGACTTTGTAGGTGATTAGTTTACAAAAATTAAAGTCTCAAACTATTAGGGGAGATTAGTCATCATTGATGATCTAACATATTTGCAACATTTTTTTTTTTGAAACATTTTAGGATTTCAATTGGGTTAAATTTCTATTAGTCTCTTATTTTGGAAGCCTTGTTAGATAAGAAAAAGAGAAATACTGAAAATATTACAAAATGTTCACAATATAATATGATAATGATTGTGATTAATGAACTTCAACAACCTAATTAATGAGTGTTTGAATTTTTTTCTTTATTTTTTTTTATTTTTTTATTTTTTGAGAAACAAACACACACACACATGTCAATTTGTAAGCCTATAGTAAAATTTGTGATATCTTTAACATCAATCATTTTTTTTTTTTTAAAGTGTTCAATCATTTAACTTTTTTTTTTAATTTTTTACATTTTTGGGTCTTTTACGACGGAGGATGGGGCCTTTTTTTCCTAGAGAAATTTTGTTGTTGTTGTGAGGCCTTTAGGCCTAGGCCTTGGACCGGCCTTGAGACTATGCAAGTCTGTTCTTTATATTATTCATATAATTATCATCCTTTTTGTTCCAACTAGCATTGGCTGCACGTGCAAGGCACGTGCTGCCCCAGTAGTGAGAAAATTAATATAGATTTTATGTGTAAAATCGTGAATTTTGGCTCACTCAATTTGATTATATTAAAAAAGAAGTTTAATGTAGCTCACCCAATTTTGGCTCACCCAATAAACCAAAAGCACTGTAGCTCCAGTGCTATCCATCAATAATAGCTTACTTATGATTTGTTGTGAAATTAATGTTAAAATGTTGTGGATTTAACATTTTTTATTTGATATATAAGAAACTGAGATTTCAACAATTGTGAAAATATTGTGATAACAATAAGTGTTGTAACATTTTTTTAAACATTTATTTTCAGTTGTAGTTGGCTACGGCCTCATATTTTATTATTTTATTTCGACTTATAAGAAATTGACACATCAATAATTGTGGAAATATTGTAAAATTTGTTGTGTCTGTATAATAATATAAATGTCAGCTTACATCAATATTTAAAAGAAAAAAAAAAACACAAATCCATTACTGAAAAAGAAAAATGACTAACTAAACCAAAGCACTATTCTAGCTACAGTGTTGCACAATGCAAAAACACTGGATGTACAGTGCCAAGACACTGTGCGCGCATTCGCGCTTTTATTATAAACATTTAATTTTAGTTGTGGTTGGTCACAGTCTCATATTTTATTATTTTATTTCGATTTGTAAGAAATTGACACGTCAATAAGTATAACAATATATATATATCAGCTTATATAAATATTTAAAAGGAAAAAAAAACACAAACAAATTACTAAAAAAAAAAAAATTAGGCACGGTAGCTACAGTGCCTCTTGGTACTGTAGCTACCGTGTAAAAATACTGTATTAATAAGTGTCACAACATTTTCACAAAACATTTATTTTCAGTTGTGGTTGGTCACAGTTTCATATTTTATAATTTTATTTTGACTTATAAGAAATTAACACCTCAATAATTGTGAAAATATTATGAAATTTGTTGTGTCAGTATAACAATATATAAAAAAATATATATATAAATGAAAGACTTAAAAAAAATGTAACTACTGTAGTTACAGTACCGCTTGGCACTGTAGCTACTGTGCAAAACTTAAACAAAAGGGTTAAAAAAAAAAAAAAAAGGGCTCACGAAACCAAAGCACTGTTGCAGCTACAGTGCTGCACAGTGAAATATGTTGGGTGCATAGTGTCGAAGCATTGTAGCGGGCATAGCTGCTTTTATATATTTGTAAGAAATTGACATGACAATAATTATGAAAATATTGTAAAATTTGTTGTGTCAGTATAACAATATATATACTAGCTTACATAAATATTTAAAAGGAAAAAAAAAAAAAACAAATAGATTACTTAAAAAAAAAATTAGGCCCGGTAGCTACATGTCGCTTGGTACTGTAGCTACAGTGCAAAAATACTGTACTAAGAGCATCTCCAGCAGCTTCTCTAAATTTTTGTACTGTTCCGATAATGAACAGTAATATTTAGATTTTACATATCCACTTTTTCAAATACACTTTCCAATAGATTCTCTATCTCATTCTCTATCTCATTTAAATATTATTTTTTCATTCATTCTTTATTCTTTTTTTATCATCATTTATTTTTCTTATATTCATCCCAACAATTATATTTTTCAATGAAAAGTGTTACGTTCACAACATTTTTTGCAATACTTTTACAACAAAATTTATGTAAAAAATTGTTATTAGTTTTAATTTGAACCCACTACTGAAATTATTTTTTTACTCACTAATATTAACTAATAATAATTTATTACTTAAAATTTATTGTGAAAATATTGTAATAGCATTTGTCAATTAAGATTTTTTTTTTAATATTATTTTTCCTTTCTTTCAATTCATTCTCATCCATACGTTCATTTCTTTTTTTTCTATTTTCTTTTTCTTGTTTTTATCCTCCACACATGTGTCCACCTATATCTATCCCCCCACCCCTTCTTTTATTTTCTTTTTCTCCCTCACATTCAAGAACACTCCGGACTCTCTCTTTCATTCTCTAGCTCTCTCTCTTTTTTTACTTTTTCTATTTCTACTTGATTCTAGAACACTCTCTAGCATGATCTTTTGATTTTTATTTTACTTCTATTTTCTTTCCTCTTGAGCTCACTTCACACACAGCCGACCATACCTTCGTCTATCTTTTTTTTTTTTTTCTTTTTTTTTTCTTCCTTCTTTTCTTGTTCTGATTCATTTTGTTCTTACAATGGAGCTTAGATAGGCTTTCATGCTCTTGATATGTTGTTTTTGTTTTGATTTTAGATTTGTTGTTCTAATTAAATTTGTATTTTTTTCTGTTCTTGATTTGTTGTTTCTATTCTGATTTTAGATTGTGTTTGTGTTTTGATTGGGTTTTACCGTTTGAGAGAGAGAGATAGATGAACAAAGAACAGAGGAGGAAAGAGAAAGAAATTTTTTTTTTATTCAGCCGGGTATTTTTTTTAAGATAAAATAAGGGAATAGAGTTGCTATAGTTTTCTCTAAATTAAGAGAAGTACTGTAACAACTTCAAAAAAAAATTTACAAAAGTTGTGTTTTTACCGAACCTGTTGTGGAGCGTGAACAGTGGCCTAAATTCTCCAAATTTCTCCGATACAGCATCTGTTGGAGATGTTCTAATAAGTGTCACAATATTTTCACAAAAAATTTATTTTCAGTTGTGGTTACTGGTTACAGTTTCATATTTTATTATTTTATTTTAACTTATAAGAAATTAATACCTCAATAATTGTGAAAATATTGTGAAATTTGTTGGGCCAGTATAACAATATATAAAAAAAAAAATACAAACGGAAGACTTAAAAAAATGTAACTACTGTAGCTACAGTGCCGCTTGGCACTGTAGCTACTGTGCAAAACTTAAACAAAAGGGTTGAAAAAAAAAAGAAAAAAAAAAAAAAAGATAAGTGCCTCACGAAAAGCACTGTTGCCGCTACAGTGCGTGCACAGTGCAATACGTTATTTGCACAGTGCCGAAGCACTGTAGCGGGCATAGGCGCTTTTATATATAAGAAATCTAATTTTTATGACTAAAAATGCTTGTCTTGTAATCACAATATAAACAAAAATAGTAAGCACAAGTACAACCACTTTATAAAAAAGTTTATTGGTTATTAATCTTATAAACACTTGCATAGTATCAAGAATTAAATTTTCTATATTTATTAATTATTTTGCAATAAAAAATTATTAGTTGACATGTTCCGTTAAAGATGCTAAGATAGATGCAAAAGTGGAAGTATGAAAATAAGTAATAAAAGAACACACAAGGATTATGTGGTTCAGTTTGCTAGCCTACTCCCATGTAAGAAGCTTTTAAGGACTACATCTTTACTATATGAGTGAAGTATAATTTCTATCTTACAATGAACCCTAAACTAACCACAATTAATTAACAGACTTAATTGTAGTACAAGTAGTATTCTTAACTTGTACACCACGCATGATTAGGGTTAGGACTAAACTATTGGGCTATCATATCTCTAACATGTTCAATGACTACACTGTTACTTTTTTTTCGTTGTGACACCATTAAATCTCTAAATAAAAAGTTGACTATATATTTTATTATTAATTTATTAAAAAGTTGATTGTATGTTTTATTATTTATTAAAAAAAAAAAAAAGAGGTTGAATGTATATATGTTTTAGATGATTAATTTGTAAAAACGCCAGTTCATGGCTCTCTTTAGAATATACACAGACACACATATTTTCGAATGCAATCCATTTGTAACTTATAGCATCAAACATTGTTTTTTTTTTTTTTTTTTTTGGACAAACATTGTTTTAGTACATGTAAATTCTTCAAAAATGTTGGGTTTGATGGATGTAAGTACAATAAATATCTCTGGTATCACCCACCTTATATTTTTCATAAATTTCTTACGCCTTTAGCATTAAGGTGTATGCATTTTACAAGGAACCCATTGAATGGTATTTTTAATTAATATACTCATAGACTAACGAAGGTTACAATATTTGCAATAAAAGTCAAATTAGGATTTCATTACTTTCAGCCTAAGCCTCGATATCTTTAACAATAAAAAAGATGAAATCTCAACAAATTTATTGATTCATACTACAATAAGATTTTAAAATGGCGTGGTTCCTTAAGATTTTAGATTTTTATGTACATTATAGTAAATTATAAAGTACAAATCAGAAGATATTAACTTGAACTTTGGATCTCTAATACCTAAAGGGCCGGCTAATAGCATTGAGTTACAAGGAATTTTACTATGTTCAAGCAAATAAAACTACGCAACCCCCACATTTTCCTTTTATTTCTTCTTTTCCATTTTTCTATTCTTTTCGTGCTTGTGACTAGTGGGGGAGATGTTTATAAAATTTGCACCATTCCAATATCGTGTTACAAAAATAAAAAGTAAAAAATAAATAAATAAAAATTCATTATTCGCAATTCTATTAACTTAACCATCTTGTCAAACGTGTATCTTACTCATCAAGGGTCTATTTGAAATCTGCTTATTTTGCTGAAACTGAAAATTTTTTGCTGAAAATATTATAAATAAAGGTAAAAGTTAACTAAAATAGTATAGTGAAATCTATGAATATTACTAAAAAATGCAGTAGGACTCATGAATAGTAGCAAAAATAAATTGAATAGTAAAATAAACTGGTAAAAAATAAGATATCCAAACGAACACCAAATCTAATAATTTCTGGATTGACATGTTCTTTAGCATGTGAGTATATGACCCACCTTGGTTTCTGTGTTTTTTCTTCCTAACATACTAACAAATATATTGAAAGAGTCGTACGTGTGTCCAGATTGGATGTAATATATGTGGCAATTTTCGATGTATTCCACTTGAAATGGACTAGGAAATTTCATACATTGTGTTTATTTGGCTAGCTTATTTTTTGCTAATTTATTTTACTATTCAGTTTATTTTTACTATTATTTATGAGTTTTACTGCACTTTTTGGTATTATTTATAGGTCCTACTATACTATTTTAATTAACATTTACTTTTATCTACCGTACTTTTAGTAAAAAAATTTCAATTTCAGCAAAATAATTATCTTCATCTACAAACCGCTCCATTCTACTTCAAAATATTCTTGAGCTTGTTCTCCCTTCATTTTCTAATATCACAATTTCACAACCAAAAAGAGAAAAAAAAAAATGGCCTTCTCTAGTTCGTTCAAATTGCTGGGCATGGCTCTTGTTTTAGCAGTCGTGTTGCTCATGTCGTCTGAGATAGTTGAAGCAACACCAAATTTCAAACTCGGTTTGTAGAAAGACTACTCGGATTGTTTTAATTTCTGTTTTGTTAAAATTTTTCTTCTTCTAGCATCTAAGATTGTTCTCTTCGATTCCTTTTTCTTTTCTCTATAGCTAGTAGCTAGTAAATCTTCAACTACAACCCCCTCACCCTCTCCCCCCAACACCCCAAGTTGGTCTAGTACGATTTCTAAGGACCCATGAGATCTTTGAGGTCCCGGATTCAAAACTCCTAACTAGCTAGCATCCACAATATATACTTATTTTAAATCTAAATCTAAGGGGTTGATCTACTGAGTGGTAATGAACCCTAAGATCCATGAGATCCAAGAATCAAAACTCAACATCTTAGGGTCAATGCAAGGAATTTTCATCTGTAATAATTTTTTGTGTGTGAAATGAGAGACTAAATGCTCGAAAAGCTCTGAATACCTATATTAGAAATTAAAAATATATATATTTAAAAAATTGTTAAATTTGATTGTGTGTGGTTTCAATGTTGCAGGGCGAAGGGCTCTTGATTATTGGGGTGGCTACGTAGACACGCCCTCAATTCCGGAAAGTGGAGGCTACTACCCTCCCTCACCATAATTGCCAAGGAGGAAGCAAAGCAAATCTGGTTTCCAAACAGCTTGTAGTCAGAAGATGCCATATGCTACTGCCAGATCATTAATATCTACTATTTGAAGACATGTTTTAGACGTTTCTTTTATGCATGCATGTTGTGCCATGTTTGATGCCTAAATAAGATATGTTTAAGGTTCAATTATTCTGGTCTTATACTACGTGTAGATGTAGTATGCTTAAATAAAATATTAGAAAGATATTAAATGCAATACTATGTTTAGAGTTTGGCATTGTAATGACTTGAGTTGAGTATAATCAAGTGAACAGATAAGAGTCACTATTGAAATATATGAAGAGTATTTGATTTCAATTTTCTCCTATATATTGATTTTCTTGTACCTGTAAGCAGTAACACTAAATTCTTTAGTGCAAATTATACTCATAAAGTTTGGACATTTCAAAATTTTACATCATGAAATTTCAAAATTTTGATTTTATTGCTGAAAGTTATATTTTATTTGTATCAGTAACCCCTCTGTTCATATCTTCCATTAAGTATTACAGAAACTTGTTACACTTGTTTAGTTTGTCCAATAAAATGATGTTACGTCATTTTTGTACACTAAAAAAAATTTCTAAAAAAAAAAAGTAACAATAAATTTTAAAAAAAAATCATTTTGAAAAATCATTTTATTGAATATAACAAACTAAACATGCGTGACAAGTTTATATTACACTTAATAGAATATATGGACAAATGGACTGTTGATGCACACAAAATATAACTTTAGGAGGTAAAATCTAAATTCTAAAATTTTAGGATATAAAGTCCTAAGAGGTAAACACTCCCAAATATTAAGGGTGTAGTTTGTACTTTAGCCTTATTTCTTTGAGCTTGAAACCTTATTTATGTTTGTGTACATCTCTAAATATAAATATTAAGGGTAAATTACTATTTTGAACTTAACATTTACAATATGTGTCAATTTGGTCCCTAATGTTTCAAATGTATATCAGTTTAGTCCCTAACTTTTTGGTATTGTGTCAGAATAGTAATTGCCATAAGTGACGAATGAAAAATACTGATGTATCTATCAACCACAATTAAAAATTATTTTTATGCCACTTAGATGCCACTTGGATTGCCAGGTGGTGTTAAAAAAAAAAAGACAAAACAAAAGAAAAACACAACCTAGATAACAAAATCAAATGGAAATTAAAAAGAACAGAGAATTAAAAATACAAAATAGAAACAAAGAAACAAAAAAATCAAACAGGTAAGCAAGCAAAAATTTACTTATTTAAAAAAAAAAAAAAAAAAAAAGGGACTGACATTGATGGCCTCCACATCAATACTGAATACCACTGCCGCAACTCCATATATTGTAAATCCAAATCTCCATAGCCTGGAATTTATAACAAAATTAATCTGGGTGAGGGTCTAACTTGAGACATGATAAAGATAAAATGGTTTTTGCCCATGCATGGAAGGCCCATTAAAAAAGCCTAAGGTAGCCAATCAGGCCTAGCCTACTATCCCAGCCGAATACCCAGTTCATCTCACTAAAATACAAAACTATTGTGACCCTGGCCTATATGATTTAAATGATCAGATACCAATTGAAAAATATGTTTTAGAACAAATCTATTTTTTGAGATAAAAGATAGAGATTGTATTGAATAAAACCAAAACCAACGTATACAAGTAAGTAAAAACCCTGAAACATCCAGGGGAAAAAATGAAGACAAAAAACCAGCAAACGATTAAAAAGGCAACAAATAATTAAGTTATGAGTGACTCCAAACAGATTAGCACAGATAGTTTGTTTTAATGGAAAAGGAAAAACCATTCCAATGATCCAATCTTATAGAAAACTATTAAAAGAAACAGCCACAACAATTTTAATATAGAACTTTTGCACAACTAGACTCTCTATTACAACTTCACCAAATGCCAGCTAATCTTCATAGTGGCCTTATAATCTCTGAAATCCTTCTCCGCAAACTTCCTCTACACACATAATTGCATAACTTCAAATGGTCATATCTCATTAATTTCAAATCTAATAAATTGGGTCAAATTTATATTCATTTTTAAGCCTTACGTGCTTACATTCCAATTAAACAAGTTTCAATAAAAAATTTATTGTAATGCAAAAGATATGAACAAAATTACAAAAGATCATCAACCCATCGTCTTTGCAGCTTCTAAATCAAACTTGATATGTTTTGGAACTAAAGTTTACCTACAAGTTTATTAACCCTAAAATCTTTGTAGCCTTAGAGCCCGGAGACTTTCTCTAGAGTTTTTATATGTGTTATTCTATTCTATTTCATTCCTTTCTTAATTCCCAAGCAAAATGTAAACCCATTCTCTTCCCTCCGGCCCTTTTAATAGTATCCATATGCCATTTGAAATTTTAAGGTCGTTTTGCTTGTTTTTCCCTCTCCGTCCACACCAGAACAGGGCAGGCAGAGGCACATACGCCAAATCACTTCTATGGTTCCTAAGCCATTGCGTAAGTCCTAAATTTTGTGGGATAAAGTCAAAGAGTAAATAGAATGGTAAAGGGATCTTGTATGCGACCCAAAACAGGGGCGTAGTTAGGAATTTATATCTGGGGGCCAGTTTGTTATAATTTTTTTTAGAATCTCCACAACAAAAATTGTTGTATTAATACAATAATCATAATTCAAAAATTTATTGAATACAGAATTATCAACTTTGATATATCATCATTCTCAACAATTATTTAGTTCACTATAGATATATACAAAAAATTTCACTATTATTTTAAAAACTATCAACCCATCATTATTTGTAATATTGAAAATTTCTTATAATTTAAATTTTTTTTAATGAATTATTTAACACCTAATTTCAAAAAAAAAAAAAATCAACTTAAAAAAATGATGACATAGAGAGATAAAATATATTATAATATAGCAATACAAAAATTGAAGAACAAAATCTTAATAAACAAAACATATTCATTAAACTAATTAGAAAAGCAAAAGCGCATATGGTCAGATTCATATCATAATAAAACAAAAAAAACAAAACCATATGACCATTATCATATGTATAACAAAACTTAAATCTAAATGCCCATATGCTTTAGTTTATTTGGTTGTGTTGAGAAGTGAGTTAACGTATTGACTTGAGAGAGAACAGTGTAGGCTGGCAGCAATAGGGAGAAGTACTAAAGGTAGCTTCTTGAAGTTGAGAAAAATGGAAAAAAGGTAAGTTTTTGTTTGAAGAAGTGACTAAATGATGCTCTTTTGAAACAGTTGTTATTATCCATTGGGTACACAACGAATCATTTGGACAATTGGGGGGCTAGCTAGTATATTATTTGAGGATTTGTGAAGTTTGAGTCATATATTTATTGGAGTATGTTGAGATCTTAGGAATAATTAGGGGGGCCTGTCATATATTTTTGAGGGGGCCCATTGCCTAATGTGGGGCCAGAATAAGTCAGCAGCCCCGGCCCACTCCAGGCCCAGCCCAGCGGCCCATGCCGAGGACGCCTCGACGATCCAAGGTCCGAGGACCAAAGTTTGGAGCCCAGTACCCAAGGAGCGTTGCCGAGGACAGCAAGAGGGCACACGTCACACCTTTAAGGGGGGTCTCCCCAAGCATCCAAGGAGCAAATAACGAGAACCAATGGCCGGACATTGGAGCATGGCGGAGGAGCAGGTCCCAGGCGAACTGTCACCTCCACATTAAATGCCCTCAACTAACGCTCTGGCCGCATTAATGAGGACAGGACCTCTGAACAGTGCCGTCTGGAGCGCTGCGACCCACTGGAGGTATGGGAATGCGGCTGATGGGACAGACACTCGAGTAGAAGCCGGATTGATTAACAAATGTAGGGCTAGGATCAACTGAGTGAGGAGTATATAATGTAAAAATCCCTCTTGTGAAGGGGACGGACGAAAAACCAGAGAAAAAGGAATACTGTAGCAGAGTATTCTCTCCCAACTCTTGTAACCCTTCTGAAAAGAGATAATAGTAGTTTCCAGCTCCATAAGGCACGTCCGAGGAGCCCCATGGTGTGTTTAAGCCCACGTTCTAGTTATTGGCAACCACGTACAACCATGCATGGCCGTTGCCTTCCTTACTGAGGCCTAGCTCTTGAGTCCACACTCTACAAATTTATTGAAGGGTTAGTTGGGCTTGGGCCCACTCTCTCGATCCTTAGAGAGCGCTCGAATCCACCCCCTACACCTAATATTACTTACTTGTTGGACCAGACCTATAGCCTAAAATTACCATAATAGTAGAAGAAAATTAAAATTTTGGGGGGACCAAGCAATAAGGTAGCTCCGCCCCTGCCTGTGCCAAAATATCTTCCAATGGTGTTTCTATAATAGATAAGGTGGTAAGGATGTATACATGTTACATGTACTTATTTATTTATTTATTTTATGAAAGTTACATGTACTTATTGTTCTTGGTTAACTCATAATTTTTTATCTTTGATTTTTTTTCCTAGAATCTTGGTTAATTCATAGAGTTGTGAGAGACCACTGATATTTTAACGCATGTTTGCATGGCACGTGAACAGATCAAACCTATTTGACTATTCAAGTGATCAGAATATTATTCTCAAAAAAAAAAAAAAAAAAAAAAGTGACGCGAATATTATGTAGCATTTAGTCACATATGCACGTGTGTGTGTATATATATATATATATATTATTTGATCAACTAATATTTAGTTTATATTCTAGAACATGTCATATCACGATTCGATAGTTTATGAATTTTCTAGATTGCCAACTTTTTCTGGAATAAAATTGTTTTTGATTTATTTAAAAGAATGATGGAATCATGCATATTACTTTTGATAAATAGAAGATTTGGAACTAAAGGTATTTTGACTTATAGTTTGGGTGATAACCTTTTTTCTATTGTTACATACATCTACTGAAAAACATGGAATAAGGCTGAGGCAATCGACTATGCTTGAAATTTGTTGATGAGTCTGCTCTATTTTTAAAATATTAATAGGATTTATTGTAATTAATACAGCTATTTCAAAAAAGCTAGTATTATTTTCTCTATTTTTGAGGTATGAGAATGGGTCACTATTTAACACCTGTTTTGGGTCATAATAGCTTTCTCTATTTTTCTCTATTCCATGATTTTCCTCCCTAGTTTAAAGATTCTCATATGAACATTTTACTGGAAAAAAAAAAAAAAATTTCCCACAGTGAGACATTTGAAAATACTTGCAAAACCCATTTATGAAACTGTAGGACTGCCTTGGGGACTTGACTCTACCTTGTAATCTTAGGCATGTATGTAATACAATAGTATGTTCTTGAGCAGTAAAAGTATTCACAGTTCCATCTGAAATTACCTGGAGCCCTTTTTTTTTTTTTTTGAGAAATAATAATACTTATTAGAATACACACGAAAGTATATATACTAGTGTTTTAAATTGGTTTATAATACATTACATAACCAAAGTACCACTCTAAAAAGGCCTAACTCTTATAGTAGTAGACTAAGTTTATAAACAAGGAACACTAGGCACACATAACAAATGTGGGATAAACATTCCTTTTTTTTAGAAACAATAATACTTATTAGAACACTGATGTCGTGGAAGCCTAAAGAAAGCACACATGATACTCTCTTGATGAAACAAAAACTAAACTATTAGTTCCTGGTAGTAAACCTCGAATCCACGAGGGGTTTCCTTGAATCCACAAGGAGAAGAAAACCGGAATCTACCAGAGAAATAATTTGACAAAAGTCTGTGTTTATTAATAATAGTTTGAAAATTGAATTGCCTTTGGAAGCTACAATGCATTTAAATAGTAAAAACAAACCTAGGGCAACTAGAAACCTTAAGGTTGCTACGAAATCATATAAAACCCCAATTTGACTAAACAACATTAAAAACACCTAAAAAAAAGGAAATAAATAACCTAAACCTAAAATAACAAAAATTACATAAAAATATTAAAATTAAATATTTACAAAAATTAGAGAAAACGTGTCCTACATCAGACTCCTCTACTTGAAACAAACTCATCCTCGAGTTCATCTTTGAAATTTGAAACCTTCCACTCCAAATAAATAAATACTTCGAATGCTTTAATAACTTGATCTGGTTTTGAAACTTGAATCCTTCATAAAGTGTAGCATAAATTTTCTTCTTATCTACCTTCAATTTATTTGCAACATCAATCAACAAAGAGTTGATAATAAAATTAAAATTTTCTACTCCAAGAAAATCAACATATTATGTAGTTATCTTCAACAAATCAACTGAGACCTGAGGATTGTGAGTTGTGGACTCATCCTCATATTTGACCTCAATTGAATCTTCAACAATGTTCTCAATAATTACCATCTCTTCATTCCTGTCATTGTCCACAATCAACTCAACTTTCGTTTATTTGACCTCTTCATCAAATTTTTGACAAGTGGTATTTTCAATCTTCAATTCAATAACTTGTTGCAAGTTTTGATCTTTTTTAACCATTTCAAATTTTTCTTTAGTAATAGGTTGCTTCTTCTCAACCCTCAAACCCTTTCCTTTATTTGACATATGGACTTGGCTGTGATAATTTTGGTTTTGACCTTTCTTGTTTTGAACATATTGCTTTTCATATGAATATACAGATTTATAATCAACTCTCGTATAATATAGTATATCATAATAGTCATTAGGAAACCATAAATCAACTAATAATTTTTTCATTCTTTGCCAAGAGCAGATTGGATGCTTACCTCGCCACTTTCTATTGATTTGAATCTCTTCCCACCAGTCCTCTACTTCATCGTCCAATTTATTAGATGCAAGCTGTACTTTTCTTTCATCACAAATCTTCCAAAAATTAAAATACTCTTCCAAATCAAGAAGCTAGTTGATAAAATCCATTTACACATATCTCCATCAAAGAATGGAATTTTCTTGTAGTTAGGAGTGCATCTTTGAATATATTGGTCATTATTTTTGTGAGATGATTTCCTAGCAAGAAGAGTAGCAATCTTTTGCTTCATTTCACCTATAATTTGATGACTCTTTTCACAAAATTGGTGATTCTCATCACAAAAATTAAGGAACTCAGCCCTAGTGAGGACTATGTTGTCAACGTCATTTCCGCCGTCGTTGTTGTGGTGGTCATCGTCTCGCTGGTTAGCCATCAGACTAAGGTAAGTCAAGGCTTTGATACCACGGAAGCCTAAAGAAAGCACACACGATGCTCTTTTGATGGAACAGAAACTAAACTGTTAGTTTTTGATAATAATCCTCGAATCCACGAGAGGTTTCCCTGAATCCACAAGGAGAAGAAAATTGGAATCCACCAGAGAAATAATTTAATAAAAGTCTATGTTTATTGATAATAGTCTAAAAAATGAATTGTCTTTGAAAGCTACAATGCGTTTAAATAGTAAAAACAAAACCTAAGGCAACTAGAAACCCTAAGGCGGCTACGAAAGCATATAAAACCCTAATTTGACTAAACAACATTAAAAACACTTAAAAAGAAGGAAATAAATAACCTAAACCTAAAATAACAAAAATTACATAAAAATACTAAAATTAAATATTTACAAAAATTAGAGAAATCGTGTCCTACATCAAACACACACGAAAGTATATATACTAGTGTTTTTAACCAGTTTATAAGACATTACATAACCAGAGTACCACTACAAAAGGGCCTAACTCTTGTAGTAGTAGACGGGGTTTATAAACAAGGAACACTAGATACACATAACCTTCTATGGCATAAAATGTAACACTTTGGGTTGTGCTAGTGTGTAGCCACAATATGGGATAAATTCAATCAGATTGAATAAGGAATACGGAAGATATTGATTGATTTCTTACAAAAACCACTGAAATTTTTTTCTAGAGCATGTGAAGGGGCAATGTTAAAAGGCAAATGAATAAGAGATAGCTCAATATGAACCAAGGGGATGTTGCATTCGTTAAAGGTGTGGTCTAAGGTTTTATCTTATTTTAGCACATGTTAACATAAGAAAATTTCTGAACTGCCTCAATTTGGGTTTGACAAAGAAAAGGCAATTTAACATATGATCGCATTAATTGGCCGTCAAACTTAAATAGCTTGAGCAATAAACTTAACTAGTCATAAGAAATATATAAGTTTAAATAGCTTGAGCAATAAACTTAAACTCCGCACGAAAGTGTTAAGGCAATTCTTCAAGATCCAGTAAAACTCCTTTTAATCTCTTGCAACTTGGATAAGGCTTCTCTCATAGTAAAACGTTCTTTTGATGAATGAGCAGCACAAGATAATCCAACTCCCACCATTGCAGCCACACACTCCTCACTTCTTAAAGCAATGTTGTTGCTGTTGTTGCTGCTGCTATCTCCACCAATAGAACAACTAGTACTGCTGCTTCGTGTTACAGATTCATAATCCTTGAAAAGCCTTGGATCAGCAATATCCAAGATTTTACTCTCGTGCACTTCAGAGATGAACTTGTTTAGGCTTAAACCTTCCTGGAACATCCTATCTGTGGGCTTCTTGGCAATGATCATCTCAAGTAGCAGTATTCCAAAGCTATAGACATCCCCACTGGTTGAAGCCTTTCCGCCCAAGCCATACTCTACAAAAGAATTCAGGATATTAGGATCAAGAATTCCCAACGAGAAACTATTAAAAGCTTAAAGAACTATGCAGGAAACAGTGTTAAATATTCCTATTTCTTCCATTCAAATATGTTCTTTGGGTTAAATGTAGCAAGAGAAGTAGAGTGGAAACATGTTCGAAACTTGAAATTAGTTGAGCTGGTACTATGATAAATTACCATTTGTCCTAAAAGCTTAATCTATTAGGAAATGGTAAATTTAATCATAAGTTCCATTCAAGTTTCATACTATGAGATTTACATACCTGGAGCAATGTAACCAATTGAGCCTTTTAGACCAATTGTGCTGCTTTCATTCTGTGATGAATCATGGGAGAGAAACCTTGCTAACCCAAAATCTCCAACATGAGCAGTCATATCTTCGTCCAAAAGCACATTTCCGGGTTTCAAATCACAATGCACTACTGCTGGATCACAGTCATGATGTAGGTAATCTAAGGCAGTAGCTACATCAATGGAAATATTCAGTCTCTGGGTTAATGTCAGAGTCGATCCACATTCAACATCCTCTGGATACAACCACTTATCCAAGTTACCGTTAGACATGAATTCCATAGCCAAAGCCTTGAATGCAGCTCCTGTGTGATCAATGCTAGAGCAAGAAGTGAACACCTTAACAAGGTTCCGATGGCGGATGTTTCTTAGAGCTTCACATTCTGCATCAAAACTCTTGGAAGCTTTACTTTGTGTCAAGTCTAGAACCTTCACTGCAACTGTGGTCTGGGTTCCATTCTCACCAGTACTGAAAACAGCTCTATAAACAGACCCAAATGCTCCCTTCCCTAACAAATTTTCTGTGGCAAAACCATTTGTAGCAAGCTGGATTTCTGAGTAAGATAGCCTTGGGGGTAAACCCCTGACTACAGATGAAGAAGTTCCATTGTTTCTTATCTGGCTCTTCTTTTTGGTGATTAGTGCCCACACTAAACACAATGCACTGACAAGCACAATGATAGCAGAAATTGGGATAGTGACTTTGAGTACTAAATGAGAATTTGACTTCTTTTTTGTGATACAAGTATTGACTCTTAGCTTTTCGGCAGCATCATGGTCAAATGCACAGAGCCTGGAGTTTGCCTGGAGAGAATCCCAGCTGATTTTTGCAAAGACACCATTTTTCGGTACATCTCCTTCAAAGCTGTTGAAAGACAAATTTAACATCTCCAAAACATGAAGGTTCTGCAACTCTTTGGGGATTAGTCCCGAGAGATTGTTGGAAGAAAGATCCAAGCTATCCAGTGCCGCCAGATATTCCAGCGACTTCGGTAATGAGCCAGTTATCTTATTTCTTGCAATGTTGAGACTGCGCAAACTTGAGTATCTCTCAGTTATTGCAGGAATATTTCCGGATAGCTGGTTTCCAGAAACGTCCATGATTTCACGCCGTCTCAAACGGCCAAATTCGTCGGGCAGAGAACCGCTTAAACTGTTATCCGCCAATATCAAAAATTTTAGCTGGGGAAGCTCAAAAATTTCCTTTGGAATGCTTCCATTGACCGCTGTCCCAGCTAGAACAAGTATCTCTAACAGCTGGCATGTAGCTATACTCATGGGAATTCTACCAGATAACTGGTTATTTCCCATATAGAGCTCAAATAGTCGTGGGAGATTGCTAAAGATGTCAGGAATTTCTCCGGAGAAGAGGTTTTCATGTACGTAAAGTTTTTCTAGTTTCTGAAGCTTTCCAATGGACTTTGGTATTTGGCCTCTGAAAGAATTGTGTTGAATTGATAAGGTTGTAAGGTTTTGGTACCTCTCAAATCCTTGAGGGAAGCTACCGGTCAACAAATTATCATCAATACAAAATCGTTGGAGATTGATTGAGAGATTTGCAACCGAACTGGGAAGCTCACCAGCTAATTGGTTGGAATTGAGAAAGATGAACTCTAACTGAGTACAGTTTGTAAGGGAATCAAATACTTGAAAATTCTGCTCTGTTGTAGAAGATAATTTGTTTGTGCCAAGAATTAATTCGGCAAGATTTTTCAAGTTACCAAGTAAAGGAATAGGCCCAGTGAAATTATTTGAAGAGAGATCAAGGAATTCAATATGTGAAGCATTGGATAAAGAACTTGGTATTGGCCCTTCCAAACTATTGCCCCCCAGGTGGAGTTCCCTTATGTTGGGAAGGGTAAGACCTATATTGGATGGCAGCTTTCCAACAAGCCTGTTTTCTGGGAGAGATAAGAACTCCAAGGAGGATATGTTGAAAATAGAAAAGGGTATCTCACCACTTAATTGATTGTCCGAGAGTTGTAGCATGACAAGATTATGGAGACGGCCCAACTCATTTGGAATTTTGCCAGATATGTTGGTTCTTGCTATGCTGAGATTGATCATAGTGGAGAGATTGCCAAAAGTAGAGGGAATTGCACCAGTAAGATTGTTCATGGATACATCAAGAATTTTCAGTCTAGGAAGTTGGCCTAGTTCACTAGGAAGAAGACCGGTAATTTTGTTGTTCTCAAAACTCATTTGTTCAAGCATAAGACAATCAGATAGACTAACAGGAATGGTGCCATTGATGTTGTTTGTTGCGAGAATTATAACCTGAAGGCTAGTAAGACGGCCTAGCTCAGAAGGAATTTCGCCAAAAAAAGAGTTGTTGTAAAGGTTTAGAGTCTTAAGGGAAGTGAGATTGGAGAGCCGAGGAGGAATATTGCCAAAGAGCCCAAGATTTGTAAGGCTTAGTGATTGGACTTGTGTTCCATTGCTGGTGCAGTTCACACCAAACCAAGTACAATGAGATGAACTTATGTTCCATCCAGAGAGAGCATTCTGAGGATCAGAAACTAAGGATTTGAAAGCTAGAAGGGCTTCTCTGTCAGTGCTGGAGTCAATGCCTCCCACCATTTTCATGCCATAACTTGAAATGATTTGAAAGAGGGAAAGAAGAAGCATTAAGAAACGGAAATGCTTCATATTTTAGTGTAAGAGAGAATAGTAGGGTGCATATGAGCAATGTGTTCCCTTCTATTAATTGGCACAGATTGTAATAATTAATCTTTGTGCACAAATGGTAGGCAATGTCTGTTCAACCATTGCTAAGCGCAGTCCCTTTATTTCTCTATCAAGCAGATGCATGTAGACATAACATAGTTTTGGATTGTTTATATTTTTCTCCCACACAAAAATTGAATTTTCAAACTTCAGCACAATTTTACTCTGGGACGGATTGTTAGGACTAGTAATAATATATTAGACTAAAAAGTTAGCATTGCATTTGAGTCAAGATGGGTGTCTTTGCAACTTCCAAGTTACTGTTGGATTATTCTTTTAGAGAAAAGAAAAAGATGGGTACACTTAATTTAGACAATCGAATCGCTGTTCACTTAATTTTTCCAAAAATTGAATAGTCAGACTTTATCGTACATTTCACTTCAGAAGTAGACTAAAAAGTAAACATTTCGTTTGAATCAAGATGGGTGTTCGAATATTGTTTGTGAAAGTTACTGTTAGAACTTAGAATATTATTTTTTTTGGTGGGCTTGAAAGTAACGCTAGCAATTGCATCAGTTGATGCAAATTTTCCTTCTATTTTGCACAAAAAAGCTATTTTTTCTATTATACACACTCATTTTTACAAAACACTCGCATCAGTTTATCTATTTTACACATTTATTCAATAAAATATTTATTATTTTACAATTTTTTATTACTCTCCCTCCCCGCCCCTCTCTCTCACATACCAACGCTCTCTCACAGACCCAGACCCAACACTCTCTCATTGACCTAGACCCAACACGCAAAGAAAAGTTGTCGGCATGCAAGCTCCGTTGTTTTCGACGGCGTCCATTTCCGGTGGTCCGGTGATCGAAATGGCTCGCTTCTTGGATCGGTCTTCTTATGCTCGTCTTAGCACTGAAGATCCAGATCCTTCAAGCCTTTTTTGTTAATTTTCTTTATTTCTTGTTTGGTTGGTGAGAAAGTGGTGGAAAAGAGTAGAAATAGAAGGAAAGACAATCGGCAACCAAAGATCTGTTGATTTTCTCTGTGTTTGGTTAATTTTCTTTATTTCTTGTTTTCTCTGTGTTTTTCTCGGCAACCAAACATATCTTGTGTAATATTAATTTCTTGTTTTACTTGATTTTGGAAGAAATTTTTTGATGTGGTGTTCTCTATTAATGCATGGTGTGGCGTTCTCTGATGATCGGCGGCAGTGAGAGTGAGGTGAGAATGAGAGCAACCAGAGAGCCAGAGAGAAGGAGAGAGAAAAAACTAATAAAATAATAAATGCAAGTGCTACAGTAACCGTGCATTTATGCACAGTTGTTACATGCACGGTAACTGTAGCAATTGTGCATTTATGCACAATTTTACACCCACTGATGTGGGTGTTTTTTGGCTCAAAATGTGTAAAATGAGCACCTTTTTCCATTTTGCATCAACTGATGCAATTGCTCTAAGCCTCTTCCATTCAACTATTGATTTTTCCGAAAATTGAATTGTTATACTTCATCATACTTTTCTAGGCAGCCATGTTTCAATGAACATTATTAGTTGGTGATGCCCCTGTCTCAGCCTCCAGAGGCGGGCTAGGGGGGGCCACTTTGAATTCTCCATTAGAGCTAGTAAAAAAAAAAATTACTAAAATTACATGTAAATTTATTCATTGACCCTCCCAAATTTTAGAATTGACTCTCTCAAAATTTAAAATTATCATCTAAAATTTTTGAACTAGTCCAATATATGTAAAATATTGTGAAAATATTATAGACGTAACACTTTTCAAATTAAATTAGTAAACAAAAAACCAAAGAAAAAAAAATCTAGTACAAAAAGCCTAACAAAAAAAAAATTCTCCATTGGCCCATTCCTGAGCCCATAGCTCTCCAAATATTAGCAAAGCCCCAAATCTCCTTTTAACATATTCCAAATCCAAAAACAAAAAACAAAAACAAAACAAGTCTGTATCATACAGTTATTTTGTGTGCATCCACGAATGTCATTTCCTCGACTCCAGGCTCCTGCTCATGTTCCAATTAATTCCATTGGCAACCATTAGGATGTCTCTCTATTTTGCCATTATGTGCTATCATTCTTTTTTATTGCAAGTTATGTTTTGGGGGAAGATATAGTAAAGCTTTTTTTTTTTTTTTTTTGAGAAGGAAAGATATAGTAAAGCTACGGGTTGAATGTGTGGTAAAAAAGAAAGTAGCTTTTTATGTGTTGTACAGCACTTCAAAAATGTGGCGGAAGGTGAATTGATGTTTGTGTATTTGTTTATAATATATTATTATGTTATATGTAAAAATGGTATGGTTGAGTTTATAACTTAAATTATATATATGTAATAATATAGTGTTGTATATATTGAGTGATGTATTTATATTTTGTATTATTATCTTGCTTCAAATTTTATTTGGTTTCGTTTGGTTGGCATCTCTTGATGTGTCCATGACATCTGGAGTTCGAATCTTTTTTCTCCCATTCTAACTATTAAAATTATCAAAAAAAAAAAAACTTGAATGACTTGTTTATAATTTATAAATGACTGGCTTTTAATTTTTATGACATAAATTACTTGTTTGGGGTCTTCCATTAAATAAAAAATAAAAAATAAAACTTTTAAGAATTTTGTTACATTTAGCTTGGCCCCCTATAAAAAGTTTTCAACTCCGCCACTATCAGTCTTGAACATATGTAGACATAATTGGACTTAATACTTCTCCTACTTGAACCGAATTTCTCAAAAGTTAACTGTAATTTTTGATTAACTCGATAATTCTATGATGAATCGTACTCCCCCTCCTAAGGATAAAGTAGACATGTGTTTCATCATTTTAATGAGCCTAGTGCAATAAAACATTAGATCCAAATAAACTATTTTGGAAATTGCAAAGACTTGCTCTAATTTAACCTCACTACTTTGGTATGGTTAAGGTAGAATAAACCTCCCTCTAATATTACAACTATTGAATACTTATTATTACTACTGGTTGACCCATGCATATATATATATATATATGTGGGGCCAAAGAATTAGGCAACTCCGGCCCAGTTCGTACCAAGCCCGGGGCCCACGCCGAGGAGGAGGAAACGTTCGAGGACGAAGTGAGAAAGTCCAAATTGTCCAGGAACATCGCCGAGGACGATCTTGTCCTCGGCTAACCAAGACCATAGGAGGAAGAAGCAACGGGCCATCAAAGGCAGCCTCCCAGGGCATCCCAAGAGGAAGGACAAGTACAATGTGTCAGCCATGGAAGCATGGTGGAGGAGCAATTTCAGGATAAATTGTCACCTCCACATTAAATGCCCACAACTAACGTTCTGGCCGCATTAATGAGGAAATGACCCCTAAATAGTGCTACCTTGGTTGCTGCAACCCACAGAAAGAATGGGAAGGCGGCAGATGGGACAGACACTTAAGTAGTGACCTGCTTGATCAACAAATGTAGGGCTAAAATCAACTGAAATGGGGTATATAATGTAAGAAATCCTTCTGAAAAGGGGATGGACAATTAGAAGTAGAATATACTATAGCAATTTGTAGAACTCTCTCAACCTTTGTAGTCAAGCACTAAAGAAATAGTAAGAACTACACGTTTCTCAGGAGAGTGCCGAGGAGCAGAATTTCATATTTTAGCCTATGTTTTTTTCATTCCACCCATTCACTACCGTGTTTAGTTGTTGCATTCCTTATTAAGGCCTAGTTCTTAAACCCATTTTCTACAAATTCATTGTATTGGGCTACTTGGGCCTGAGTCTACTTATTCAACAGTAGAAGTGCTTAGACCCGGTCCTTACAATATATATATATATATATATATATATATTGAGTTTGTAATTATTAGTATTTAGATAACTACTACATTTTTATGCGTAAATATCCTAAAAAATATAACTAATTTTTAGGTGTTATTCCGGAAAAAAAAGGGTAAGATTAATTGCACCAACTTCACATACATGCTCTGTTCATTTTTTTTTTTTCTTTTTCTTTTTTTGATAAGACATACATGCTCTGTTCTAATTTAGTTGTACATTTTCCAACCAGTCCATCTTCATCCCAAGTACCAAACCTTTAAACACAACGACCAACTTGCTACGTGGGCTCTATTTCCTCTTACGTTCACCTTGAAAACTAAGTGGAAATATTTTATTATATTCTGAATTAATTATTCTCCAAAATCTGATCTGATTTATCCCTTTAATTTTGTTTTAAAAATTTGTCTTTTTCAATATATATAAAAAAAAAAAAGTAATAACAAATATAAAAAAGAGAGGCGGCAGCCTATTAGCCATAGGCTATTTAGTCACATGCAGATAAACAAAAGCATAGTTGCCAAAAAAAAAAAAAAAAAAAAGGACACCACACCCATAACCATAATCAATGCCATCCTACAATGAATCTTCTAATAATGTGGACCCCACTTCCCCCCATCCTTCCACCTTCCTTCTAAAATCTATACCATCGCTGGACATGGCATAACGGGTCAGTATTTTCTGACCCGACCCAACCCGACTCGAACCGAAAAATACTTGACCCAAATCTGACTTTTTGACCCGAAGTAAAAAGGGTTGACTTATTACTTGACTTGATTTTTTTTGCGGGTCAACCCGATCAAATCCGATCCGAATAACCCGTGACCTAACCCGTTTAAAAAAATTCGCTAAAAAAATATTTAGATTACATTCTGATACTAGGTGCATAAAGCACAAAGTACCAAAACTAATAGTCAATAGATTATAGTCTTTATAGATATAGACAAAGACAAGACAAGACAAAAATAGCTTGACATTCAATTTGACTATTTGAGCTTCACAAGTCACAACCAATAAGAGTTAAGCTTCAGATATGAGAGAATGAGACAACTTGACAAGACAACACAAGACTGTCAAGACAACCATTAAAAAAAAAAAAGAAAAAAAAAAAAAAAAAAAACTAATCTCATTCAATGAATCAATTTGACTAGTTGTAGTCCAAAGCCAAAGGCAGTAAGGCACAAACATGAAACCACAAAGGCCAAACTTGACTAGCTGACTTGCATGGTGCGCCTCTGGTCCATGGCATGTAGTTTTTTTTTTTTTTTTTGTGGGAATGATATTATTAGTAATGTAAACTTAAAATATACTTTTTACAAGTTTACAAGTTTGCTATCATGTGTGTGAATGACTTACCTTTCTACAAAAAAAATCAAACATTTATTTCAAATATCTTGATTTTCCATGCTAATTATGTATTTAAATTTTTACAGAGCAAGAATCCGAACTTTTTGTATTGGTGCTAGACTTATTGATAAGGATAGGTCATGATTCATATATAATGGTTACATATGTTTATTTCTTTCTTGATTCATGGGCACTCTTTCTGGTGGCACTAGTATGTATAGAAGTATTGTCCTCATGTGAAGTGGTGTCCTGTGACCTAAGTATGCAAATACTTCTCTGATAAAGGAGTATGAATGTAGAAGCAAACTCTGGCTTACTGGCAGGATTCCCCTTCTAACACCCATTCTGTTTTGGTGGTCTTTAAAGCTGATTAAGTTGTCTTGCTAGCTACTACTGGGTGGCTTTTCTATATACTGGTGCAGGACAATGAATTATACAGCCGATATTCAGATTAGCTGACTTTATTGACTTTTGCATCATTAGTAAAGTTGATTAAGATGATTTGCTACTTTGCTAGCTTACTTGTTTTGTTTGTTTTAAGATCCATCTCTTTTTGAAGTTGTAAACTTATAATTATATGCATTTTGACAGTGAATTATTAACATTGAAGACTTTTTCCATCGTGAATTTATGACTATAAATAATTCTTGTCATACTCAAAACTGTCAAAATTGGAAGGATATTAACAAGTGGCATTAAGAGCAATTCATTTCCTTAATTGATTTTATTCATTCTCTCTAAACAGGTTGTCATTGATTTGTTTTTATAATTGAAAAAAAAAAAAAAAAAAACCTTGTTTGAAAAATACAGGTCAACCCGACTCGACCCACAACCCGATTGACTCGTAAACCGATTAACCAGACCGAACCCAACCCAACCCGCCTGTTTTGCCACGTCTAACTATCACTAGTCCACTCCCACTATCCCACGTGCCTTTTTCTCTCTCTTATATATCTCTAACAACAACCATTCCATCCCGCAATATCATACGCCACTCACTCTCTCCCAATCTATCTATCGATCTATCCCCCAACCCCAATCAATCTCCCTAATTTGAATTTCCATGGCACTAGTTAGAGAGCGCCGCCAACTCAACCTCCGTCTCCCAATCCCAGAACACTCCGACCACCACCCTCGCTTCCCTTTACCTCTCCCACCCACCATAACCACAACCAACACCTCCACCGCCACGTTAGCTGCTTCAAAATTTTCAATTGGTACACCTAAAATGATGAGTTTTTTTTTGGACTAACTAAATATTTAGAACTAATGAGTAATTAATCAATATTTTAAGAGAAGTCTTTTTGGATATATACCACTGTCAGTTTCTTTAAGACCTTTTTTCCTCTCCTTATGAGTGTATGTTAAAAATATTTAGTATTCTAAAAAAAAAAAAAAAAAAAAAATCAATACTCTGAGAGTAATCGTCATTCTTCTTATATGATAGTGGGTCACATTTTTAAATTTATTATTAGACCCATCATTTATGTGAGATGAGAAAATATTGCTTCCAACTTATTAAATAATTTCTCACATAAGTATCTAAATTCAATCATTAAATACAATTTCTTTTTTAGCAATATAAAGAAGAATTTTAATAGCTGGATAAAGCGCATTAGCTATTTTTGTTCATTTAACGAAAACTTGTTTTGTTCACTTGTATTTATATGACCGCACAATGATTTCTATATATTTTTTTCTTTTGTAATATGCACAAAGAGAAATGGAGTACACGAATATATATGCATGTTTGACATATTCCAATTTCCAATCATACTTTGATCAAGGGGGAGGCGAGCATATTGACTCCGTCAAACAGTTTAATTAGTCAAAAGGAAATTAAAAACTAAGAAAGTTCATACATTAGGTATTTTCTTTTTCTTTTCTAATGTAATTTTCCTTGTTATGTTTGACAAGTCCAAAATTCACAGAGGCGAAAAAAAAGAAAGAAAAAAAATAAATAAATAAAGTTCCAAAACCATCCCTCTATTTAAGTACCTAGCTATTCTTCTAAAACTATCCATTCTCATCCTTACTATACCTCTAATAACCTTGAGCTTCTGCTCCCTTCATCTTATAATATCAGTATAGAAAACATGTCCTCCACCGCCTTCAAAGTGTTGGCAATGACTATTATTTTAGCATTGGTGTTGCTCGTGTCCACTGGTGCAATAACTGATGATGCAACACCAACTTTCAAACTCGGTTTGTAGAAACCCTACTTGTATTGTTTTAATTAATTTTATGTTGCGCCGAACTGTACATCTTTTGCTATATAAGACTATTATCACTTTGAATATTCCTTCTTTGCTTTCATTGAAGCTTATATGAAATCTTACTTTCCCAAACTCTTTTACTCTTCTCATAATAAGAGTGCATGATTTAAGTCATGAACTTATGCCATATATACATATATGATATATGGTTAGTAAGAATTAAGCTCGATCAAAAGCATTGTAATTATCTTCGAGCAAATCATAGATGCATGGTTTCCATGTTACAGGACGAAGACTTCTTGCTCGATATGATCCGCCTGGATATCCAACTTATAGAAGCGGAGGCTACCAGGCACCACCGCACCCATAATTGCTGAGAGAGGATAGAAGAGTATCATCAGCTGATTCCTAAACAAATTGGAGGCAAAAGATCTATGTTACCTACTATTAGTTTCTATTTTTTTTAATAATTGATAATTCTATGTTATCTACTATTTGAAGACAAGTCATCAGATATTGTATATGCATGCTAATGCTATGCTATGTTTGATGCCTAAATTAAATAAGATATCATTAGGGTCTCTGATCATAGTATGCAAAAAATATGTTTGAATAAGATGTACTCATACGTGAGGACTGTGGCATTGTATTTACTTGGATATTAAAGTGAATCAATACAAAGTTATATAAAATGTGAAATTTTACGATTAACTATTGGAATAAATGAGTTTATTCAAAGGAAATATTCCCTCTACATTTTCTTTTTTGGATTCATCTTGATTCAATACAGAAGATGCTGGTCGAGCGTGAAATTTTCTTTACGAGCCTGTGGTAGTGCATCCTACACATAAATGTTTGAGTGTTTAATGAAATAGGTTGATTATGAAAGACAAAGTAATGATAGTAACTAGTCGAGATTAGCGAGAATCAATGGTGCCCTACTCCTGAAGCGCTTACATATATACACACACATGTATACATTATATTGTATATTAGTGTGTAAATTGCAATTTAGTATGCTAATATATACTTAAAAATGAATTGTACGGAGTAGTTTTGTATGTTGACTCGTCCAAAATATGGGAATTCCCATATTTTAGAAACAGGTTTAGAAGTTTTGTTACATCTCGTCCTCTTTTAGAAACAGGTTTCTTAAAATTCATGGTATTCCTTGTGTTTTCCATTGCGGACTTCCTATATACAGGAATTGCTTATGTCCAATATGTGGTCTGAATTATTTGAAGTATTGTCAGCGCAAAAAAAAAAAAAAAAAATGAACCTCATTATATACACAACATAATAAGTTAAACAAATCACCAGAGTACCAAGTTAATAGAATTGAGTTCCGGTTAAAAAAAAAGAAAAAGAAATGATTAGTTCTAGAGATGAAAAAAAAAAAAAAAAAAAATTATTATGCATAAAATAAAAGGTTATGAGAAATGAAAAACATGAGAGAGAGAGAGTTTCGGAGAAAGGATTCTGGGAGAAAAGTCTAGTATTAGGATTGACTATGGTAGGCCATCCATGATTCCATTCATTAACCCAACTTCCACCGGAGGCTTGAAAGCACCATTGTAGAAGAATCACAGGAAAGTTCTGTTTTTTTTGAAGTTTTTTTTTTTTAGTAATAATAATAAGGAAAGTTTATTACTCTATGTTTGTATTTCCGCCATATCAGTTACTACAATGAAAATAGCGTGGACCGTGGAGGGAAGGCCTTATTCTATAGAATTGAAAGTATTAATAGGATTTATTGTAATTAATACAGTAATGGGTCAATATGTAGGCTTGCCTTGGGGATTTGACTCTACCATGGGATCTTAGGCCAAGTATGTATACGAGAGTATGTTCTTGATGGATGAAAATAGAGCAGTAAGGGAAACAGGGAACTTCTATGGCATAAAATGCTACACTTTGGGTTATGCTAATGTTGACAAAACAGGGGATGAGTTGAATCAGATTGAGCAGGGAATAGAAAAGACATTGATTGATTTCTTACAAAAACCACAGAAAATGTTTCCTAGAGCATGTGAAGCAGTAAGGTTAAAGGAAAATGAAAACAGGATAGCTCAATTTGCATTCATTAATGGTGGTCTAAGCTTTTATCTTATCTTATTTTAGCAAATATACACATAAGAAATTTCTGAACTGCCTCAATTTGGGGTTTGACAAAGAAAATGCAATACAATTTGACATATGATCACATTAATTGGCCGTTAAAGAGACTAACATCAATTTTCAGCTCTAGTCATAAAAAATATATAAGCTTGAATAGCTTGAGCAATAAACAAAAACTCTGTACAAAAGTGTTAACGCAATGCTTCAAAATCCAATAAAACTCCTTTTAATCTCTTGCAACTAAGTTTTTCAAATCATTGAATCAAAACCTTTTCAAGAATCATTTTTATTTTGAGTTGTGATAACTAAGAACTATTGAAATCTTCTATTTATCTTTGAATCTCATTGAATCATGTTGTGTAGGCATTGAGAGACCGGTTAAATCTCTACCAAGTTGTGATCCATAAGTAAGGTAAGTCTCTCCTGCAAAACGGGCGGGTCGGGTCCTAGTTGTTACCTTCCATGAAGTGGTGCATGCCAATCTATAAATAAATAAATCGATCTGAGATTATTCAGCACGTTCAATATTTATATTCCTTTTTTATCTAAAGTTTTAAACAATCATTTTATATATGATCACCAACCTTCATACTAACAGAAACACTTTACACTTGCTAAATATATATATATATATATATATATATATATATATTGAGAAAGACTTGTTAAATATTAGAAGAAGGAAGAAAGTTGTATTCCAAAAAGGCGTATGATGCTTCTTATTTATTTTTTATTTTTATATATATTTTTCCTTGACTATTAGCTGTTTTTTTAAGGCCGACAGTCAAAGGCAAACCTAATGCACTCTTAAAATAAATAAATAAATAGTTGGAACTAATAATGCCAAGGGCAAATAGATTTATATATTATAGTATTATATCTAATATATAGTGGAGATGGTTAAATTAAAAAATGGTGTGACTCATGACGAAAGAGCAAGACTGTTGGTAAACAAGTGAGCTTCTTGGTGAAAGGATTACAATCTTTGACAAAGGTTAAAACTTTTATGAGGGACACAACTCCTTTCCTAGTTGTTACCTTCCATGAAGTGGTGCATGCCAATCTATAAATAAATAAATCAATATGATATTATTCAGCACGTTCTATATTTATCTTCCTTTTTAATTTAAAGTTTTAAACAATCATTTTATATGTGATCACCAACCTTCATACTAACATAAACATTTTACACTTGTTAAATATTAGTAGAAGGAAGAAAGTTGTATTCAAAAACGACCTAAAGAATCTTCTTATTTATATATATATTTGACTATTAGCTATTTTTTAAGGCTGGCAGTCAAAGGCAAAACTAATGCACTCTTAAAATAAATAAATAAAATAGTTGGAACTAATAATGCCAAAGGCTAATACAAAATATATTATATTATTATATCTAATATATAGTGGAGTACCATCTCCACTATATATAAAATGATTATTTAAAACTTTAAATAAAAAAGTTTAAAACTATTTATAATATAAAATGATAGTCAAGGTATATGTCATCACATATATCTTATATCTAATATATAGTGGAGTACCATCTAATCTTTAACAAGTGTAAAATGTTTCCGTTAGTATCAAGGTTGGTGATCACATATAAAATGATCGTTTAAAACTTTAAATAAAGAAGGAATATAAATATAGAACGTGCTGAATAATCTCGGATTGATTTATTTATTTATAGATATGCATGCACCACTTCATGTAAGGTAACAACTAGGAAAGGAGTTGTGTCCCTCATAAAAGGTTTAACCTTTGTCAAAGATTGTAATCCTTTTACTAAGAAGCACACTTGTTCACCAATAGTCTTGCTCTTTCGTCATGAGTCACACCATTTTTTAATTTAACCATCTCCATGGCCACTACATATTAGATATAATAATATAATATATAGATGTATTTGCCCTTGGCATTATTAGTTCCAACTATTTATTTATTTATTTTAAGAGTGCATTAGGTTTGCCGTTGACTGTCAGCCTTAAAAAAACAGCTGATAGTCAAGGGAAAAAAAAAAAAAAAAATATATATATATATATATATATATAAACTAAGAAGCATCTTTATGCCTTTTTTGAATACAACTTTCTTCCTTCCTCTAATCTTTAACAAGTGTAAAATTTTTTCGTTAGTATCAAGGTTGGTGATCACATATAAAGTGATTATTTAAAACTTTAAATAAAGAAGGAATATAAATATAGAATGCGCTAAATAATCTCAGGTCAATTTATTTATTTATAGATTGGCATGCAGCACTTCATGGAAGGTTACAACTTGGAAAGAAGTTGTGTCCCTCATAAAAGTTTTAACCTTTGTCAAAGATTGTAATCCTTTCACCAAGAAACACACTTGTTCACCAAGAGTCTTGCTCTTTCGTCATGAGTCACACCATTTTTTAATTTAACCACCTCCACTATATATTAGATATAATAATATAATATATAAATGTATTTGCTCTTGGCATTATTAGTTCCAACTATTTATTAAGGAGATATAACAAACTTGTTATTGCTAAGCACTTGATGAGTCTGTTAGGTATACTTTATAAAGGGTAATTATCCAAATCACATAACCTACTACATTAATAATAGTTTTGTGTTTTTTGTTTTTTATTTTATTTTTTATTTTTGATACAATAGAATTTTAACTTATGTCGTCCACTCTTAATAGACATGGCAAAACGGGCAGGTCGGGTCGGGTCAATTCAATCGGGTTGCGGGTTAAAAACGGGTTTTGGTCAACCGGATTGCGGGTTGGGTTGACCCGTATTTTTCACATGATTTTTTTTTTTTAATAAAGAAAACAACATGTATTTGTCATTTGAAAAGTTATGCAACAAATTACTTGATGTAAAATGCATTATTTTGAATTCACCACTTATATTAAGAGTGAACTCAATTAAACTTATTAACACTTATTCAATAATTTTAAAATTATACAAATCCTAACATTGCTATCTAAAACAAAATAATACAACATGATTACTCATATGAATCCTAACATTGTTTTAGATAGCAATGTTAGGATTTGCATAATTTTAAAATTATTGAATAAGTGTTAATAAGTTTAATTGAGTTCATTTTTAATATAAGTGGTGAATTCAAAATAATGCATTTTACATCAAGTAATTTGTTGCATAACTTTTCAAATGGCAAATACATGTTGTTTTCTTTATAAAAATTAAAAAAAAAAATTCATGTGAAAAATACAGGTCAACCCGACCCGACCCGCAACCCGGTTGACCTGAACCCGTTTTTAACCCGCAACCTGATTGACCCGACTCGAAGCGAACTGACCTGCCCGTTTTGTCATGTCTTGGGGCGGGCGACATAGGTTAAAATTTTATTGTATCAAAAACAAAAAAATAAATAAAAAAACAAAAAACCCAAAACCTATTATTAATGTAGTAAGTTATGTGATTTGGATAATTACCCTTTATAAAGTATACCTAACAGACTCATCAAGTGCTTAGCAATAACAAGTTTGTTATATCTCCTTAATAAATAGTTGGAACTAATAATGCCAAGAGCAAATACATTTATATATTATATTATTATATCTAATATATAGTGGAGGTGGTTAAATTAAAAAATGGTGTGACTCATGACGAAAGAGCAAGACTCTTGGTGAACAAGTGTGTTTCTTGGTGAAAGGATTACAATCTTTGACAAAGGTTAAAACTTTTATGAGGGACACAACTTCTTTCCAAGTTGTAACCTTCCATGAAGTGCTGCATGCCAATCTATAAATAAATAAATCGACCTGAGATTATTTAGCGCATTCTATATTTATATTCCTTCTTTATTTAAAGTTTTAAATAATCATTTTATATGTGATCACCAATCTTGATACTAACGGAAACATTTTACACTTGTTAAAGATTAGATGGTACTCCACTATATATTAGATATAAGATATATGTGATCACATATAACTTGACTGTCATTTTATATTATAAATAGTTTTAAACTTTTTTATTTAAAGTTTTAAACAATCATTTTATATATAGTGGAGATGGTACTCCACTATATATTAGATATAATAATATAATATATTTTGTATTAGCCTTTGGCATTATTAGTTCCAACTATTTATTTATTTATTTTAAGAGTGCATTAGGTTTGCCTTTGACTGCCAGCCTTAAAAAATAGCTAATAGTCAAATATATATATAAATAAGAAGATTCTTTAGGTCGTTTTTGAATACAACTTTCTTCCTTCTACTAATATTTAACAAGTGTAAAATGTTTATGTTAGTATGAAGGTTGGTGATCACATATAAAATGATTGTTTAAAACTTTAAATTAAAAAGGAAGATAAATATAGAACGTGCTGAATAATATCATATTGATTTATTTATTTATAGATTGGCATGCACCACTCCATGGAAGGTAACAACTAGGAAAGGAGTTGTGTCCCTCATAAAAGTTTTAACCTTTGTCAAAGATTGTAATCCTTTCACCAAGAAGCTCACTTGTTTACCAACAGTCTTGCTCTTTCGTCATGAGTCACACCATTTTTTAATTTAACCATCTCCACTATATATTAGATATAATAATATAATATATAAATCTATTTGCCCTTGGCATTATTAGTTCCAACTATTTATTTATTTATTTTAAGAGTGCATTAGGCTTGCCTTTGACTGTCGGCCTTAAAAAAACAGCTAATAGTCAAGGAAAAATATATATATAAAAAAATAAATAAATAAGAAGCATCATACGCCTTTTTGGAATACAACTTTCTTCCATCTTCTAATATTTAACAAGTGTAAAATGTTTCTGTTAGTATGAAGGTTGGTAATCACGTATAAAATGATTGTTTAAAACTTTAGATAAAAAAGGAATATAAATATAGAACGTGCTGAATAATCTCAGATCGATTTATTTATTTATAGATTGGCATGCACCACTTCATGGAAGGCAACAACTAGGAAAGGAGTTGTGTCCCTCATAAAAGTTTTAACCTTTGTCAAAGATTGTAATCCTTTCACCAAGAAGCACACTTGTACTCTTAAAATAAATAAATAAATATACAAATAAGGGTTGAGGACTAGAGGGAAACATATAATGTATTTTATTCATATGAATAGGCATATAATGTTTTTTCTTTTCTTTTTTTGGGATAATAATATCTCATGTGTACATTCTAATTAGTTCAACGGATGAAATCTCTTATTATGAAATAACAGATTCATCGTATTTAATAATAATAAGTAAATAACTAAAAATTCTATTTCTTTTCCTTTTTTTTTTTTTTGACTTAATAAAGTAAAATAAAGGCAACGGCCAAGGTAAAGATACTGTCTCTATCCCGTAAACCTTTGCAAAATTTGGTATATAGTACTTTTTTTGGAAAAAATTCAGTGACTAGCACGCGTTTGAATTTGATAAGTTAGACTGTTTTTGGAACTCGAGTTTGTAAAACTTAAGTTCCAACCTAAAATCAAGTTTCTCAAACTCGATTTACACCTGACGTGAATTTAAAAAAAAAAAAAAAAAAGGTGGAACTTGAGTTTAGTAAACTCGTGTTTCACGTTTTATTTTTATTTATTTATTTATTTAATCCATGTCAAGTGTAAATCGAGTTTCAGAAGCTAGATTTTGGGTTAGAACTCGAGTTTCAAAAAACAATCAAACTTTCTAAATACTTTCAGCCGCATGCTATTTATCTAATATTTTTTTGAAAAAAATGATGTTGAGCCTTATATGACAGTCAACAGGTCAAAGTAAAGCTAATGTCTCTATCCCGTAAACGTTATATGACAGTGAACGGGTCAAAGCAAAGATAATGTCTCTATCCCATAAGCATCATATGCCGGTCAATGGGTCAAGGCAAAGACAATGTTTCTATCCTATAAAAGTTAGTACAAAATTTGGATACAGTATCTTAAGTGCTGTTTTTTAAGTTTCATTTTTAAGATTCAGTCATATGACTATTTAACTAAAAAATACACTTCTATCCATGAGAAAAAATTCACGTAAATCTTAAAAGATGAACTTAAGAAACAAAACCTGAATATTTAAATCTTGCCCTTTATATGACAGTCAACGGGTCACGCAAAGACATTGTTTCTATCCCGTAAAAGTTACATGTCTTAGTGTGCTGTCCCTTGTTTTGAGTTGGTGAAACAAAACATAAAAAATATGATGGCGGTCATATGCTGGTGACTGGTGAATAAATAAAGAATAAAGACTTGACCACAACAATTTCACTGAACTTAGGTGACATATTCTTCTTTAAAAAAAAAAAAAAAAAATTATGTGACATGTTAATAGTAGGTAATAAAGTGAATTTAGTAGTGAACCCAAATGAGAACTAATAACAACTTATTATTTAAAATTTCTTATTAAATTATTAGAAAATTGGTATATGTATAATTGTAAATAAAATAAGTTTTCTTTAATGTTGTTATATGTTTTTTATAATCCTTTTATATACTTCTATTGCCAATGCTTTGTAGGTGAGTGGTTATATCTTCTATGACCACAATTCTTTTCCCCAATTTTGTCACAATTTTGATGTGAAAGAATGTGAATAACTACCTATTACTTACATGTGAACCCATGATTTATTTTTTCTTTTACAAGTCACAGTTTGTCACTTCTTAATTGTGGCAAAATGTGAATGACTACATGTTACATACACATGAACCCATGATTTTTTTTTTCTACCACTTACATTCTACTACGTCTTAGTAGTGGCAAAAATAATTATGGTCCTAGATTTCCTCTTTATAGGCCGAATGGCATTTAGATCCTTACAGTATTAGCATTGGGGTCGAAAAACCCCAAATAAATTATTTACAACCCCAAACCTCATAAAACTTGCAACATTCCAATTGCTAAATCTATGTTGGGGTACATTTCTTTACACCTAATATTATTTAAATGACACCTATATATTTCTTTCAAATGTCACAAACAAATTATTGGGTATGCCTAAATATTTTTTGACTATCACTATGATAGCCCACAACCTTTCTCCTTTCTATCACAAAATTGGGCTACAAATGCAAAACACTATGGCACTTAATATTTTCTTGTAAAAGCCTGAATTATTTATTGAGCAAGATAAAATCTAATCCTTTCTATAGCCCAAGAATTTTATACTTAGCAAATATTCGAAAAAACCCATGATTCAAATTCATGGCAATACTATTTTTCCGATGGGATTCAAACCCATGATAAAAGCTCATGATTCAAACCCATGGCAAATTATTCGTAAAAAAGCCCAGTTCCCACTGGTAATATCAAAAGCCCAAATTTCATTGGCAATATCAAAAGCCCAGTTCTCACTAGCAATATCAAAAACCCAATTTCCATTAGCAATATCAAAAGCCCAGTTCTCGCTGGTAATATCGAAAGCCCAATTTACGTTGGCACTATTTTATCAAAAAGCCCAAGATTATTAACGCTTGACAAAGAAAAAATATCATGGTATAATTATTGCTTAAATATCACTATGGCAAAAACCATGGCAATCATCTTATGAAAGCTCATAGGGAGTTATCTTGAAGATTATGTTCTTTATTATAAACCCATGAAATACTTGGTCATCATTTGCATCACAGCATCCATAATATATACCTCCAACACTCATGGTAAATATTCAATCCCATAAGCTTATCATTTAAATTATGATGCAATTATTAGAAACCATGAACATTATTTATGATATGGAATTCATCATAGTAAATGTTACTTACAAAGGTATTTTGAAACTTGTCCTATTGTTTCAAATATTACAACTAATTGCCCAAAGGCCCATTGCAAGTATCTTTGAAAAACCCCAAAATATTTACTAATAAAAGTCCATGAGGAATGAAAAACCATGGCAACATGTGCTGTTAATGTCCATTTTGTAGGATGCATACAACGTAGCCCAAAGGAACCAGCCCATGTGAGCAAGCCCAATTCAAAAGACCCCAGCAAGAGGGAGAGGATTGAAAGTGGACAACCAGCCCTTGTTCATCCCTGGCCAAAGTACAGCTGGAGGCCCCTACAAGATAACCAAGTCTTTGAGGATAAACTAGGGGCTGTCCCATCAGCTTTCTGTCACCCTTTACTTGACGTGAACAGTGCCCGAGAGTTGTGATGTCAGCTGAAGTCTAAAAGGTGATGGAACTCCATCATCTTCCTCAAGACTGTACCTCTAGCAGAAAGGGAGCTGAAACCAAGTTATCCAAACCTCAACAAATTGATGCTATAAATGTCAAAAACATTCAATACATGATTCATGTGCCAAGCCCATGAATCCTAAAGGGGAAAAATTGGGAACATGTGGTTTGGAGGGCATAAAGGGATATCCAGCAGAACCTCCTGAAGTGGACTTAGAGTTTGACACCTGGCTTGGGGTGTTGAATCCTACTTCTTGGGGTCCAAATCTCAGTTGCAGCATTAGGATTCATTCTTGATACATGCCTTAATCTCATTGGTTAAACTCAGCCCCAGAAATCTTGGCATTTAATGCAAAACACTCCAAAATCTCATCATGTGTCATATTACCCAAAGAAGCAAGGCAGCCCCTAAAGTAAATCTCCTACTTCTGGCCAAATCCTAGGAAGATTAACCTTGATTCCCTGCCTCTGATCAATCCTACGTTTTTTGGATTCTTGTTAATTAATGCTTCTCTAAAACTCCACTATAAAAATATAAGCACCTCAGCCCACAAACACACAGCTACTCCCTCTGAAACTCTTGATTTGTTTTCCATTTTTGCTGGTGGTTTAGCTCTCCTTAAGCTCACCACTCATTCCCTTTAGACCACACTCACCTAACCTCAGATATTCTTTTCCCCTTCACACAATCACGGCTCATAAGTGTCTCCCAATTAGTCACAAACAGCCCACTACTCACTAAAGCCTTAACCTCAGTATTAATCCTATCCCACTCACTCAAAACAGCCCACATTACCTCATTCATGCCTTATGAACACACACTCACCAAAATCTTAGTTTAATACTTGCTGCACTGAGCTAGGACCCCTCTCTTCCTTCACACCATGCCAATTAATCCTTTTCTTCTTCCCATGGAACCTTTAATTTTTACTTTTTGTTTTACTATTGAATGATATAATGTATTTGTAACAATCGAACTCTTCCCTCACATTGATGTAATAATGGCCGAAAGTACAATAAATTCCCCTGACCGAGACATACAAGGACCCCTAGGAGTTAACACTTTCCTAAATTTATTTAATCATTGACTGCTGGACTGTGTAATTTCACCTTTGCCGTTGGAGAATTTATCTTTCTGGACTTAAGTGTAATTTCACCTTTACTGCTGGAGAATTTATTTCCCTTGTACTATCAAAACAGGACCACTAAAGTATTAATTAAGTATTGTAAAGTATTTTCATTAGGCTTTTGTTGTTGTTTTGTCAAGTGCAGCCTTTGTTTCTTGCTCGGATAGGCTTGTCATCACACCCAAAGCCTTTGGGTACCATCTCAAGAGCCCATAGTCGAGTTTCAGCTTGGCTTCCCAAAACTTTTTCAGAGGCATCAATTTCTCCCTCAACAATCTAAAACATTTTAACAACTTGATATAGTAAGAGCATTAGCATCCATGTTTAAAAAAAAAAAAGTTTCTATTTTACAACCAAAAAAGCTACTTTATCTATTTTAACAATCCATTTTACGATACACCCAATATCCCAATTTCTATTTTACCATACAACTCATTAAAATAATATACGTATGGATCATAAACAAAGGCCCAACTCGGGATCATGGCCTACTCCCTTAAACCAGCCTAGACCATCTTTACACTAAACCGAACACTATCAAGAATATTGAGCCGATCACCTATTTAGCCGTGGATGAAATATAGTGCCTTGGGGGAATCCGCCTGCCAAGCATATCCTAGTGTTTGGTGCAAGTTCCATGTATGTTATCTCTAGAGCATGCAGTGGATCCCATTTGGTTAGGAATATGGAGCAAGGAAAGACCCACCTGCTTGGGGAAGACCACCCTTCATCATGGCGAACCCACTAAAGGAAGGTTATAAAAGGGGGAATGAGGGATGTGAGAAGGGGTTGGAAAAGTTAAGGGAGAGAGACACGAGAGTAGTAAGGAGAGACACATTGGGGATTGAAAAGTTTTGTTTGGATTCTAGAAAAAGGTCTCAAGAACACAGTCATCTTCTCGGCTAGGCTAGAGTTGAGAGAGTTTGGGGCCTAAACAACCCTTTAACTCTATTAGAAATCTTTAAAACCATCTCTTGGACCTCCCACTGTGGGATAAGTCCAACCTTAAATACAGGTATATTGGAGGTGTGAGCCCAAAGTCCTTACATAATTAGGCTGAATATACACTACCAATAAAATAGTATAAACCATATATATATATATATATATATCTCTCTCTCTCTCTCTCTCTCTCTCTCTCTATTTTCCTTTTTGACAATAAAAATAGCAGCCACAACCACCACCAAGAAAAACAACCAATTGCCATCCCCAAAACCCACAACCAATCTCAAATACCCATCTCTCTATTTTCCTTTCCGGCAATTAACAACAACCACCACTGCCATAACCACCCATAATCCACAACCAATCTTAAATACCCGTCTCTTTATTTTGCTCTTCGACAATCAAGAACAACAGCCATAGCCACCACCACCACCAATCACAACCAATACCTAGCAAAATGGCCAATCGCCAACGCCACCTACGAACCCACAATCAATCTCAAATTCCCACCACCTGCAATTTATAAACCTCATAACTCATCCATAGCTTTGTCACTCACCCCTCATCTCATCCATAACTTTACAAAACCCATAACCCATCACTTGCAAATACCCATCAACTTTAGGTACCATATCAAAGAGAGAGGGGGAAGGTTTATGGGTTGAAGAGAATTTGATTTAGAAAGGGGATTTGAGGTTATGGGCTTGATCTAGAGAGATAAGATGAGAGAAAAGAGTGAGAAAACAAGCAAGTCACCACCGTGAGTGGTGGTGGTGATGGATATATATATATATATATATATATATATATAGAGAGAGAGAGAGAGAGAGAGAGAGAGAGAGAGAGAGAGAGAGATTATTTATAAAAAAAAAAAAAAACACTTGCTACAGTAATTCTTATATTTACAAACTTATTTTTCATAATTGCTAAAATAGCAATTTAAGGGGTTTTACATCCCCACAATGCTAAGTTGTTGTTACTAGTAACAACTTACTATAGCAAGTTCTTAAAAAGAAATTTATTGCTTCTTCTTCTTCTGTCTCTCCCTGACTCACTTCTCTTTGTCTCTGCCTCTCTCTCTCTCTCTCTCTCTCTCTCTCTTCCAAGATTCCAAGTCTCTCACTTTCTCTTCTCTCATCTCCACCGCCCTTTCTCATCTTTCTCTCTCTCTCATCCCTCTTTCTTTCATCTCTGCCTCCCTCTCTCTTTTCTCAGCTTTGCTCTCTCGTCCACTTCCCTCTCACTCAACTCCGCCTCCCTCTCATATCCAATGGATTTATGGGATTGGATTCGAGTTTGGGTTCTTTGTGGGTATTTGCAATGATGATGGTGGTTGTTAGCGGTGGTGTGTGGGTAGCAGCTATGGGTTTGACAGTGGTGGTTGTTGTTGTTTGTTTGTTTTTTTTTTTTTTTGTGGTGGTTGGTGGGTCTTTGTGGGTTGGTGGTGGGTTGCAATTTTGGTTGTGGGGGCTGATGGTTGCTTTTTCTAGAAGGAAGAGAAAAAAGAGACAGAGAGGAAGAGAGAGAAAGTGAGTAAAATAAGTAAATAAATAAATCGTGGTAGTTTCGATATGAAAAATAAGAAATGGGGTGTTGGTGGATTGTAAAATAGTATGTTAAAATAGATAAAGTTGCTTTTTAGGGGTAAAATGAATATTTTTTTAGATACCTGGATGCTAATGCTCATAGTTAATGGTTTTATACTAGGTTCAATCTCCCACTCTTATTTAGAAAAAAAAAATATTTTAAAAATATTTTAATATATTAAATTAAAATATTGAAAAGTGATATAGAATTTTTAATAAAATAAATATAACTAAACCAGTGTCAATTTTGGAAAAAAAACAAAAAAACAAAAAACAATACCAAAAAAAAAAAAAAAATGAAAAGCAGTAAAATGTAGAAAAAGAAAAGTAGGGGCGTTAATTGTTTTGTTTGTTTCATCTTCAAGAATGTTCATGCCAATTCAAGGTATATTTGTTAGTGTGATAACAAGTAGACTCTATTTAAGGTCTTAGCACTTAATGTATGGCCAATTCCATATCTATATCTACTGTTATGTCCACTAGCAAAAGGAGTTGCTGTATTCCCAAGGCAAAGGAGTAAGCAGAGGAGTTGCTGAGTAGGATTGTGTTAGGATTTTTTTTTTTTTTTTTTTTATTTGAATTTGTTTTAGGATAATAATAGCAATCTGAATTGTTATCGGATTGAAGTATTAAGAGTTTGGCTAGGAATAGTGTTTATCCTTATCTAGGTGTTGAGTGGTTTAGGGATGTTGGAGTTGTTTATATAGCTTCACGGCATATCAATAAAGAAACAATCAGAATATTATACAGCAAATTGCTATTGGGAGGTCTGGTTTTTCCTCGAATTAAAACCATATTTACCCTTTTGATCAGGTCCGTTACAACAAAGAATCACCATAGCTCCTCGCGGCAGACGTGGTGGAAGCCGCGGTCGAGGTGGTCATAACAACTTGGTATCAAAACGGGTCATGGATGAATCACGCATCGATCGTTTGGAGGCAGAGATAGGCTCTATAGCAGCAGGGCAAGATAGGAAGTTCCGCGTATTACAGGAAACATTGATGCAGGCGATAACGTCCATGAATACCCGATTAGATCAAATATCGGGCAGCCAAAGTTTGGAACGAGGAGAGAGTTCACACGTGACTCCACTGAGTCTTATGGCGCGGTAATTCCAAGAGTCACTAAACTTGATTTTCCTCACTTCAATGGCAGTGAAGACCCAACGAGTTGGATTTGTTGAGTGGAGCAATTCTTCGAATTTCAGAAAATTGCCGAGGAAGAGAAGGTTCCGTTAGCGACGTATCATCTAGAAGGCGAGGCATAATTGTGGTATCAGATACTGAAGGAAGAAGAAGGGGGAGTTACATGGCTCACGCTTAAGGAAGGGCTGAATTCGAGGTATGGGCCAACGAAATTTGATTTTTTTTGGAGATCTTACAAGGCTCAAACAGGTTGGTTCAGTACGAGAGTATCAAAGCCAATTCGAGAAACTCCTCAGCCAAGTGGGGAAGTTGAATCAGTCTCAACAGGTTGCTTGTTTCATTGGTGGTCTGAAGGAAGGTGTGAGGATAGATGTTCAAGCCATGAAACCACCAACGTTGTCTGCAGCAGTAGGTTTGGCTCGGCTCTATGAGGTTAAATATCAGAAGCGATCCAGTTTCAACCTTGAGCCGAAAAAAGCTGTATCAACGAACTCAACAATCACTAGTCGCCTACCTTCATCTACTCCCGCCATTCGAAGATTGTCACCAACGGAGATGAAAGAACGTCGAGATAAGGGCCTTTGCTTCAATTGTGAGGAGAAGTTTGCTCCTGGGCATTGGTGTAAGAAGCTTTTTTTGATTGAAGGGTGCTAGCTAGAGGAGGATAGCGGTGACGAAATTGGAGATATCAAAGAAAAGGAAGACAACGACGAATTGGAGATTTCCTTGCATGCCATGGCTGGTTCCCCGGCTCCTCAAACCATGCAAATACATGGGGTCATCAACCAACAATCACTAGTTGTGTTGATAGACTCAGGGAGCACCCACAACTTTATTGAAGAGAGGTTAGCGGAAAAATTGGGATTAACATGTAACATGGAAGAACGGTTTAATGTAAAGGTTGCGTGTGGTGAACGGATCTTATGCAAAGGAAGGTGCATTGGAGTGCAAGTTCGGTTACAAGGGGTTACTCTTGATATAGATTTCTATCTCTTACCGTTAGAAGGATATGAGGTGGTTTTGGGAGCATAATGGCTTCGAACTTTGGGGATGATTGAGTGGGATTTTTCTAAATTACTCATGAGATTCCAATATAGTGGGAAAAGAATCTCCTTGCAGGGGATGACTAACCCACACAAGCAGATCGATGGGAATAAGGTGGAAAGAATACTTAAGGGGAGCAAGCATGGTGCTTTCATACAATTTCACGCCATTGCTATGGGGGAGAAGGAAAAAATGGCCGATACCCTCACGGATCAGAATCTCATTAGCCTTATCAATTCTTTTCAGGATATTTTTAAGGAGCCCAAGGGTCTACCACCATCACGAGTTCATGATCACTGTATTCCATTGGTACCTGGAAGCAGACCAGTTAGTGTAAGGCCATATCGGTATCCTCACTTTCAAAAGACAGAGATAGAGCAGCAAGTGGAAGAGATGCTCAAGTTTGGTATCGTAAGGCCAAGTAACAGTCCATATTCATCACCCGTCTTGCTTGTCAAAAAAAGCGATGGTTCATGGAGAATGTGTGTTGATTATCGAGCACTCAATCGCATCACAGTGAAGGACAAATTCCCAATTCCGGTTACTGATGAACTTCTAGATGAGTTGCATGCCGCAAGGTATTTTTCTAAATTGGATTTGCGCTCCAGTTATCATCAAATACCGGTCCATCCTCCTGACATTTCGAAAACTGCCTTCTGCACTCATCATGGGCATTATGAGTTTCTTGTGATGCCATTCGGACTGACCAATGCGCCATCCACCTTCCAATCTTTGATGAACGACATTTTTAAAAGGTACCTTCGAAAATTTGTATTGGTGTTTTTTGATGACATTTTGATATATAGCAGTTCTTGGGAAGATCATCTCCAACATGTCAAATTCGTTTTAGACATCTTGTGGAGCCATAATCTGTTCTAAAAGAGGGAAAAATGTCAGTTTGGGCAAACTCAAATCAAGTATCTGGGACATTTGATAGATGTAGAGGGGGTATCGGTGGATCCGCAAAAGGTGGCTGCCATGATGGAATGGCCGAAACCCAAGACTCCAAAGGCCCTTCGAGGATTTTTGGGGCTTACAAGTTACTATCAAAAATTCATTCGCAATTATGGGAAAATTGCGTCGCCACTGACCAACATGTTAAAAAAAATTCTTTCGCATGGACTTCTGCATCAGAAAGGGCCTTCCAAGATCTTAAGGAGGCGATGACTTAAGCACCGGTGTTGGCTCTTCCTAATTTCGCAAACGCATTCGTGGTAGAATGCGATGCTTCAGGGAGCGGTGTTGGCGGGGTTCTAATGCAAGAGAGACGACCCATTGCTTTTTTTAGTCAAGCACTGTAGGGGAGGAACTTATTACTCTCTACGTATGATAAAGAAATGTTAACCTTGGTGTTGGCTGTTCAGAAGTGGTGGCCATACCTCCTTGGTCGAACCTTTATAGTGAGAACCAATCACCGTAGTCTTAAATTTCTATGGGAGCAGAGGATCACAGCGTATGCTCAACAAAAATGGTTGTCCAAGTTGATGGGATATGATTTTCAGGTCGAATACCGGAAAGGAGAAGAGATTTAGTGGCTGACGCACTCTCAAGAAAGGAAGAAAAGGCAGAGTTGGCAGCAATCTCCACCCCCGTCCCGAGATGGCTTGATACCATTAAGGAGGAGGTGCTCACTAACTCGAAATTGCAGCACCTTTTCAAGCTTGTTCAAGAAGGGGAGGCGGTTGGTCCATGCGAATTCAAGGAAGGAGTGTTATTTTTTAAGAGTCGGATTTATCTCAACTCGGATTCTTCGTTGCTTCCGGTTATCATCCAAGAGTTTCATTCAAGTACTCATGAGGGCATACACAAAACATTACAGAGGATCCGATCAATCTTCTATTGGGTGGGAATGAAGAAACAAATACAAGACTATATTCGCCATTGTGATGTGTACCAGAGACATAAGACGGAATGTACCAGCCCAGCCGATCTTCTTCAACCTTTGCCGATTCCCACGAAGGTGTGGTCTAATATCTCAATGGATTTCGTGGATGGGTTGCCCACTTCAATGGGTAAATCAACCATTTTTGTGGTTGTGGATCGGCTTTCCAAGTACGCCCATTTTATTCCCATTTCTCATCCATTCACAGCTCAAAGTGTAGCCAAAGAATTTTTTGATCATGTTTTTCAATTGCATGGGCTGCCTGAATCGATAGTCTGTGATCGTGACCCTGCATTTACAAGTAAGTTTTGGGAAGAGTTGTTTCGCCTTAATGGGACTAGCTTCAATTTCAGTTCTGCTTATCACCCGCAAACGGATGGGCAAACGGAGGTAGTGAATCGCACATTGGAGATGTACTTGAGGTGTTTCTCTAGCCCTCGGCCCAAGGAGTGGGCTAAATGGATTGCCTGGGCTGAATATTGCTACAATACGAGCATCCACACGACCACCAAAAAGACCCCATTTGAGATTGTGTATGGCAGTCCTCCATCGAGTTTATTGTCATATGTTGCAAGAACAGCTCGAAATGAAGTAGTGGAGAAGGAATTGATAGCACGAGATGAGGTTTTGAAGGAGCTTCGTGAGAATATTCGGTTAGCACAGTCAAGGATGAAGCTTTATGTAGATAGGAAGCGCAAGGAAAGATCATTTGAAGTAGGGGAGTGGGTGTACTTGAGGTTACAGCCTTACCGCCATTCATTTGTGGCCTTGCGTCGGAATTTAAAGCTTTCTCCTCGGTTCTTTGGCCCTTTTCAGATCATACAAGGAGTTGGTGAGGTTGCCTATAAGCTTAATTTGCCGGAAACTTCCAAGATTCATCCAGTGTTTCATGTTTCCAACCTCAAGCCGGCACTTGGTGGTAATGACCAACAGGGTACTTCCTTGCCAGAAATGGATGGGAGCAGTGGTGTTGTGGGTCCTCTCCCACAAGCTGTTTTGGATAGGCGAACTCGGAGAAACAAAGAGGAAGTTTTGATCCGTTGGCAAGGGCTGTCACCAATAGAGCCTACTTGGAAGGATGCTCGCACAATGAGGCTTTGTTTTCCTGATATCACCCTTGAGGACAAGGGTCGAATTTAAGGGGGGAGGAATGTTATGTCCACTAGCAAGAGGAGTTGCTGTATTCCCGAGGCAGAGGAGTAAGCAGAGGAGTTGCTGAGTAGGATTGTGTTAGGATTGTTTTATTTTTTTTTTATTTGAATTTGTTTTAGGATAATAATAGCAATCTGAATTGTTATTGGATTGAAGTATTAAGAGTTTGGCTAGGAATAGTGTTTATCCTTATCTAGGTGTTGAGTGGTTTAGGGATGTTGGAGTTGTTTTACTTTGTAAAGCTATTTATATAGCTTCACGGCATATCAATAAAGAAACAATCAGAATATTATACAGCAAATTGCTATTGGGAGGTCTGGTTTTTCCTCAAATTAAAACCATATTTACCCTCTTGATCAGGTCTGTTACAACAAAGAATCACCATAGCTCCTCGCGGCAGACGTGGTGGAAGCCGTGGTCGAGGTGGTCGTAACATCTACATACATATATCTAAAAGCTCAAACTTAATATTTATTGTTATTATGTTCCTGTTGAGCCACATTAGCATCCACATTATCCATTTATTTTCAACAATTTCTCTCCTTTTTAATTATTTTTCTCCTTATTAATTTCTCAACTTACAATCACACTTCTTTCAACATTTCCCCTACTTTTTCCTTTTTATCTCTCTACTACTCTATACCTTAACCTTACAATTCTTCCATTTCTTAGTCTTCTTTTTATTTGGACTCTTCTTCTCTCCATTTTATTTAATACAAATTTTTTTTCTCTATTCCATTCAATCCATATTTTGCCCATACAAAAAGGTGAATTCTCTCTCTCTCTCTCTCTCTCTCTCTCTATATATATATATATATATATATATATATATATATATATAGGGTTGGGTTCAAGTTACACCTAGTGTAACTCTAAGCAATGTTACACCACTCAATATTTTTTAATTGCATGCGAATATTGGCAAATCCACCGTTAGATTACATTATCTTTGTATATACTTCATATTTGCAAAATTTCGAGGTGATCAAAGATTAATAGCCAGGTCATCAATCAATCATTAAAATTCAAATTTTTGTAGTTTAAAATTAATGCATAAAAATGAGTTTATAGATCAAATGGTAAATAGCATCCGATTGATATGAAAAATTGGCATGCATGTTAAAAACATATAGAACATGTAATTTAACGGTTGGATTTTCAAAATATTAATTCAATAATAAGTTATTGGGTGGTGTAACATTGTTTAGAGTTACACTAGGTGTAACTTGAACCCAACCTATATATATATATATATATATATATTCTTTCTTTCTTTCTTTCTTGGCAAAAACACCATTTTGGTCTAAGACTTAGTTGTTAATTTTGTAGCTTGTGATTTTATTTGGGTTTCTTTCTTTCTTGGCGATAACACTAGGTGTAATTCTAAGCAATGTTACATCACTCAATAACTTGTTATTGAATTCATATTTTGAAAATTCAACCATTGAATTACATGTTATATATGTTCTTAATATTCATACCAATTTTCATGTCAATTGGATATTATTTACCATTCGATCCATAAACTTATATTTTATGCATTATTTCAAATTACAAAAACTTGAATTTAAATAATTGATTAATGATGTGGCTATTAATCTTTGATCACCTTGAAATTTTGCAAGGATGAAGAATATAAGAAAATAATATAATCTAATGGTGGATTTGCCAAAATTCGCATCCAATTAAAAAAATATTAAATAATGTAACATTACTTAGAATTACGTAACTTGAACTCAACCCATATATATATGTTTGACATATTCCAATTATACTTTGATGATTTGATCACGGGGGAGGCGAGCTATTGACTCCGTAGGACAGTTTAATTAGTCAAAAGGAAATTTAAAATTAAGAAAGTTCATACATTAGGTATTTTCCTTTTCTTTTCTGAGGTAACTTTCCTTCTTATGTTTAACATGTCCAAAATTCTGATGTAACTTCCCTCTATATAAGTAGCTTGTTATTCTTCTAAAACCATCCATTTTCATCCTCACTCTACTTCTAATAAGCTTGAGCCTCTGCTCCCTTCTTCTTATAATATCAGTACAGAAAACATGTCCTCCACTGCCTTTAAAGTGTTGGCAGTGGCCATTATTTTAGCATTGGTGTTGCTCGTGTCCTCTGGTGCAATAATTCATGATGCAACACCAAATTACAAACTCGGTTAGTAGAAACCTTAGTTGTATTTTTATAATTAATTTTATGTTGTGCTGAACTTTACATCTTTTGCTATGTAAGAGTATAATCACTTTGAATATTCCTTCTTTTTTGCTTTCATTGAAGTTTATAAGAAAATCGTATTTCCCAAACTCTTTTACCCTTCTCATAATAGGAGTGCTTGATTTAAGTCATGAAACTCTTGGCACATATACACATGATTACTAAGAATTAAGCTTGATCCTTCAGCCAAAAAAAAGTGTTAGGTTCTAAGGTCTTAGGATTTTATGTATTTAGAACTCTAATTTGTAATGTTGGCAAACCATGATCAAAACATTGTATTTAGTCTTATTTAAGCTTGCTCAAAGTTGGTTTATTATTGTACAGTTGGAATCGAGTGGCTGCAAAAGTACTTGGGACTTTTGGCCTGGCTTGATCGATCGAAGAATAGACTCGATCGATCGAAAATCGCACAGGTTGATTATTCTGCAGAATTTCCAACTTAGCCCTACTTCATTAAATGTTTAGGGTTTTATGTTTTTACCCTAGGTATATAAACTAAACCCTAGCCACGTTTTTGAATGTTGTCCATATTGCTTTGTTGCTCATATTTGCTGTTTGTGTGAATCTCTTGTGAGATCTTTGAGGAGCTTTCCTTCACATAAACTTAGGGTTGTCAATATCTTGATGATCAACATAGTTGCAACCATTGGAACTTAAAAGAAAAGCAAGCGGGGAGCTTGTAGCTGATTGAGGAATTCAAGAAAGAAGTAGTCCGTGGACTCGGAGCCTGCGCGTGGTCGTGTCAGGAAGTTCTACTGGTGGGTAGCATTAGGAAGTCGAGCGGGGAGCTTGTAGTCCTTTTGTAAGAACTTCAATTCTTTTATAGTGAATTCTGTTATGCCTTGAGGATCGATGGGTCAAATCCTCCCCAGGTTTTTATCGTGTGGTTTCCTGGGTGATCATATCTTGTGTTCATTTATTTTCCGCTGCATTATTATTCTTGATATGATTGTTGAATTGCTTTAACCTAGAATTGCATAATTTGACTAAGTAACAACTTGGCTAATTAATCTAGGCTACACAATTTGGTTATTTAAGGGGTCTAAATTTCCATCAAGTGGTATCAGAGAGGGTAGTTCTTTTTGTTTGAGATTTTTAATCTCTGAGCTGATCCTTGACCCCTGTTGTCATGGAGCATGGACACTCTCTGTTTGTTCCTCCTCATTTTGATGGGAACAACTATGCTTATTGGAAAGTAAGGATGAAAGCATTCCTGAAATCAATTGATGAGAGGGTTTGGAATTCTGTTGAATACGGATGGGAGAAGCCCACTACTCCTGTGAGTGAGTGGTAAACTTCTGAAAAAGAAGCAGCAGACTTCAATAGCAAAGCTATGAATGCCATTTTTAATGCTGTTTCTATGGAGGAATTTAAGAGGATCTCTAATGTTGAGGTTGCTCATATTGCTTGGAAAATCCTCCAAACTGTGCATGAAGGCACAAAGGCAGTTAAGATTAATAAATTGCAACAATTGACTTCTAGGTTTGAAAGTATTAGGATGTCTGATGATGAATCCTTTGATGAATTTTATGCCAAACTGAATGATATTGTCAATTCTGCTTTTAATTTGGGTGAAATCTATGATCAACCTAAAATTGTTAGGAAGATTCTTAGATCTTTAACTGAAAACTTTAGATCCAAAGTGACTGCCATTACTGAAAGCAAGGATGTGGACTCCATCCCTGTAGATGAACTTGTAGGATCTCTTCAATCCTATGAGTCTGACCTACCTAAAGTGAACAAATCCAAATCAATGGCTCTTAAGTCAGTTGATGATGTTGATGGTGGTGGATTTGATGATGAGCTCTCTGCTACAGAGATTGCCTATCTTGCCAAAAACTTTAAGAACTTTATTAGAAATACCAATAGAAAGGCAAGAGGTACTTACACTGCTGAACCTAGAAATTTTAGGAAGAATGATCCCACTAAGTTTAACAATTTTAAAAAACCTAGAGAAAATTTTGGTCAATCTTCTAATAACTCTTTGGGTCCTCAGTGTTTTGGCTGTCAAGGGTATGGTCATGTGAAATCTGAATGTCCTACATTCTTGAGGAATAAGGGTAAAGCTATGGCTGTAACTCTTAGTGATAATGAGGTTTCTGATGATGAGTCCGGTGGTGATGAGGATGGAAACTTCATTGCTTTCACGGCTACTGCTATAGTCAATGAAAGCATATCTGCTGAGGAGAACCCTTCTGATGGGGAACTCTCTGAAGATGCAGATCTTCAAGAGGCCTATAACAAACTTTGCAAAGTTGCTGCAAAGGATGCTATGAAAGTTGAACTTGGCCTAAAGAAAATTGATTCTCTTGAGCTTGAAAAGAGAAATTTGCTTGTTAAACTGTTTGATGCTAATGAGCTTTTGAATAATGTTAAATCTGAGAACATGCTTTTGCTTGATAAAGTTAGAACTTTGGAACATGATTTATCTGTTGCTAGATCTGCTAGTTCTAAACTTGATCACATGCTGAATGTTCAAAAGTATCCTTCTGATAAAACTGGGTTAGGATATGTTGAAAGCATCTTTGATTCTGGATCACATTCCACTAAGTTTGTTCCTCCTTCTTCTTCTGAACCTTCTGTGAGTGAGGTTGTGAGTGAAACTGTCAAACCACCTGTGAGTGAGGTAGTTAAACCTGTAGAAGTTTTACCACCTAAGAAGATTAGGGTAGACTTAAGTGAATCTAAACCTAAGGAGCCTACCAAATCTAAGGACAAGATGCATGGTAAACCTGCTTGGGTTTGTCATTATTGTGGTAAGTCTGGACACATTCGTCCTAACTGTTACAAGCTTCAAGCTGATAAGAGAGCAAATAAACTGAAAGTGTCTGTGCCTCAAGCACAAGATCCTATGGCACTAATTGGTGAATTGGTAAAGGTGTTAAACCTTTATTCCAATCCTGGAGTTGGGAATCACTCGAATGTGAATAAGAACTCCAAAGCTCGTGGTGCATCTAAAAAGTCTTGGATGCAAAAGACTCGAACTAACTGAGTCTTTTTGACATGGTCCTTGTGCTTAATTGCTCTTTACTTTGGTGACCATTGTTCTTTGTTTTTTTTTGCCTTTTTTGTTGTTTTTATTCTAGGACTTGCATTGCATTACATTCATGCATTTCATTCTAGGATTTATTTGTTTTCTCTTTTAATAAAAATAAAAAATAAAAAAAAAGGGGAAAAGGAGAAAGCAAAAATTATGTTAATCACTATTTTTCTTGATTTTTGAAAAACAAGGTTGGTCTATCTTTTGACACATGTCATGTTCTGTGTACCTTGTTTAACTTTGATGAGCTTAAATATTGCACTTGACTAGTTAAAGCTTTGTAGTGCATGTTGTGTGGGAAAGATGTTTGTGGTTATTAATCACTTTGTCTTGATCTTGAAGTCACATGTTATTTGACTGTCGGACTTGATCATTTTGAGAAAGGCATAAATAACCATCTCACCACTGTTCACTAGTCAATCATGAACACCTTAGTGCGTATCATAAGATTTTGTGCTCGAGAAAGTGTAGCACATGCACAAAAAAAACATAAGGTGTAGCCTCTTTAAATGCTTAAATGCTTAATGCTTAAAATTGGTGTGTACTATTAGGCTTGATGTCATTTCACATAATTTAATCTGGTGTGTACTATTAGGCTTTATGCCAAATTTCACCTAAATAATGGGGCAAAAATACAAGAAACTTACATGATTGCAAGCTTTTGTTCTAAGAGATGTGGGAGTTATAGGATGCAACTCTTTAGGTGATAGTCTCTTTTAAATTCTATGTGATGAATTGTGTAGACTTTGTGTTTGATTGCTATTCACATATCACCTCACATGTATCTCAAGTTTTTGCTAGTATCACACACTACACAAGTTACTCTTTGTTAAACACTGTACATGCTAGTGTGTGTGTATTTGGTCTGACCAACCAAGTTTGAGAATATCTTGAGATTTGTGCACAACATATCTGTTGCTTGGGAAAATTCAATGGGAGAATGATTGAAATTTGTTTTGAGAAAATTGGGTTCAAAATTTTGGGTTTTTGAAAAAGCATTCCATCTCATACTCATGCATTTTGTTTCTGTAATTTAATGCTTTGAGGAGTTGTTTTTTAAAATTAGGTTTGTGTCTTTCAAAACTGTGATTTTTCTCAAAATTTAGTGAGCCTCTGCCCATTTCGATCGATCCAGTCTGATTTTCGATCAATCGAAAAAGTGCTTTCATTTGTCTCAAAATGACTGTGTGTTTCGATCAATCGAATCTGATTTTCGATCGATCGAACATCGTGAAAAAGCTTTTTAAAAGGTTCTTTTCTGACTTTTTCAAAGTTCCTATTCAAAACTTTTCAAACTTTTCCTTTCTCTCTCCGCGTTGGCAAGGCTCCACATAGGGATTTTTGTCGTTTTTCTCCAAAGTTTTTGCAACATCTCTCTTTCCTCAAGCCGGTAAGACTCTTTTGCCCTTCCTTTTGATTTTATTTTCATGTTTTCATGCATAAATCCATACATTTGAGGGTGATTTTCGGACTTTGAATATTTGAGATTTTCTGTTGATTCAAGCCCTATTTTGTGAAATTGATCATTGGGTTTTTGTGGGGACACTTCATAAACATGATTCTTACCTGTTAATTTGATCAATTTTGAGTTTGGTGAAAAATTGAAAAATCTAGGGTTTGTTCTTGATCCGAATTGGGGCTTTTGTTAAATTGGGAAGAATTTGATGAAATTGGCTTGTTGTGTAGTTGTAATTAAACATTATAATCTATGTAATGTGTTTTGTAATGCTCAATTCATCATTATGTTTAAAAATTTCAACAAGTGGTTTTCAATTTTTGGGATTTTTGATAGAAATTCCTTGTTCAAGCCAATTTTGTCAATTCAATCTCAATTGAACTTATGTGTTTACTGCATTAGATCATGCATCACAACATTATTAATGTTCATGCATCATATAGATTTTTGTTCTATATTTTTTATTGTGCTAATTTGCAGTCTGCCCTTGGTTTTGTTTTCTCTTGTTCTTTTTGGTTTTCACTTTGTGTCTATGTCCTTTCCTTAGCACTATGCCTAGGAAGACTAGAGCCCGTAGGAATGTTCCCTCACCTTCTCCTTCACCCCCTCCATCCTTTGACCGTGAGAAGTTTTCTAGTGAGAAAAACCAAGAGATTTTTGAGAAGCTGAACATTAGGAGAAAGATTTGGGCTGAGCGTTCTGTTCTCTTAGATGAACTTGATCCTGTCATTAGGGCAAACTTTGAGCGTAGGGGCTGGTTACCCTTGGTGGATGTTTCTGATCCTCCTCTACCTTCTGCCTTGATTAGAGAGTTCTATTCGAACATCTCTATCCGTATCTATGATTCCAACACTCTAGTCAAGAGTTGGATACGAGGCGTAGAGTACTCCATTACTCCTCAGGTAGTGGCTGATGCTCTAGGGGTACCATTGGTTCGACATCCTGTCTATCCATATGACGTGTCTCCCGAGATTAGTGATGTCTTGTCTTACATCACTGGGACTACTGTCCAGTGGGGTTCTGATCCTCGGATCACTTCTGCTGAGCTCTCCGGGTTACACTATCTCTTCTTTAGGATAGCGTGTCATTCTATCTGGCCCATTTCCCATGTTCACACCATTCCTCTTGAGAGGTGTGTATTTTTGTACGCTTTGGTTACTGATGCTCCTATTAGTTTTCCCCATCTTTTTCTTCGTTCTTTGAACGATGTTTATAGGAGTTCATCCACTGCTCATGCTCTTGTACATCCTATTTTCATTCATAGGATTCTTCGTTATCTTGATATTAGTGGCTTTCCTTCCTCTGAGCCCGTTCATGTGATAGCTCCTATAGGTGCGTCTTTTCTTAGACAAAGGGCTGCTCATCTTCGAGCTGGTTCTAAACACCCTAGGTCTGAGCCCTCTAGTAGCGCACCTCCTTCTTCTTCTTCTGCAGGTCTTGCTGGTGAGGATGTTCCTGATCCAGTTGGTGATGATGCTGCTGCTGCTGATGTTCCTCCACCTCTTTCGGCCGACTTCGATGTTCGTCGTACTTTGGAGACTGTCATGACCGTTCAGGCGGCTCATGGACAGATTTTGGTGGACTTACTAGATGAGTTTCATGCTCTACGAGCTGACTTGGCGCGTCTTCATTCACCCTCACCACCTCCTTTTGATGGCGACTTGTGATTGCCTTTTGGCATTCCGTCACAAAAAGGGGGAGTGGAGTTTTGACTTGTAGAGGAGTTTTTGTAGTTAGGGGGAGACTTGTTTTTTTTTGTTTTGAGGAGCTTGTGGAGTTTTTAGATTGTATCTAGGTGCTTCACTTTGTATATCATTTTTGGGGATATTCATGTTAGGGGGAGTAACATTGACTGATATACATGTTATTTTTATTGATTCTTGTTGCTTTGTGATTCACTGCTTATTGATTTATATTTATGAGTTGATCATTCTTATATGTCTTTATTTTGTGTTGTGTGAATCTTACAAGAATGTTATACCTGTTGTTTTACTCTTTTCTGTCACACATGCGTTTATGCGTTTGTTGAGTATTTCAGGATTATACAGGTTGATTCAACTAAGCTGCTGTCTACACTTGCAACTGATGGATAGTAGTTAGGCTGAATTTGATTTTATGAGCATTACCTTTGTAAAGGGCTGTTTATGTGTAAAACTTTGAGCTTTTAATTATGGTTTTGTCACGGATTGCCAAAGGGGGAGTTTGTTAGGTTCTAAGGTCTTAGGATTTTATGTATTTAGAACTCTAATTTGTAATGTTGGCAAACCATGATCAAAACATTGTATTTAGTCTTGTTTAAGCTTGCTCAAAGTTGGTTTATTATTGTACAGTTGGAATCGAGTGGCTGCAGAAGTACTTGGGACTTTTGGCCTGGCTCTATCGATCGAAGAATAGACTCGATCGATCGAAAATCGCACAGGTTGATTATTCTGCAGAATTTCCAACTCAGCCCTACTTCATTAAACGTTTAGGGTTTTATGTTTTTACCCTAGGTATATAAACTAAACCCTAGCCACGTTTTTGAATGTTGTCCATATTGCTTTGTTGCTCATATTTGCTGTTTGTGTGAATCTCTTGTGAGATCTTTGAGGAGCTTTCCTTCACATAAACTTAGGGTTGTCAATATCTTGATGATCAACATAGTTGCCACCATTGGAACTTAAAAGAAAAGCAAGCGGGGAGCTTGTAGCTGATTGAGGAATTCAAGAAAGAAGTAGTCCGTGGACTCGGAGCCTGCGCGTGGTCGTGTCAGGAAGTTCTACTGGTGGGTAGCATTAGGAAGTCGAGCGGGGAGCTTGTAGTCATTTTGTAAGAACTTCAATTCTTTTATAGTGAATTCTGTTATGCCTTGAGGATCGGTGGGTCAAATCCTCCCCAGGTTTTTATCGTGTGGTTTCCTGGGTGATCATATCTTGTGTTCATTTATTTTCTGCTGCATTATTATTCTTGATATGATTGTTGAATTGCTTTAACCTAGAATTGCATAATTTGACTAAGTAACAACTTGGCTAATTAATCTAGGCTACGCAATTTGGTTATTTAAGGGGTCTAAATTTCCATAAAAAAGAAACAAAGAATTAAGTTTATTCAAAAGCATTGTAATTATCTTCAAGCTGATCATAGATGCATGGTTTGCGTATATGTTGCAGGACGAAGACTTCTTGCCTATCATGATGTGCCTCCCACACCCGCCGATACCTATGGACCTTACGGAGGTGGAGGCTACGTGCCCCCGACATACCCATAATTGCTGAGAGAGGATAGAAGACTGATCAGCTCTGGTTCCTATATAAATTGGAGGCAAAAGATCTATGTTACCTACTTTTTTCTTAAATTTTTTTTTTTTTTAATAATTGATAGTTCTATGTTATTCAGTGGCGACTCCAGGAATTTTTTTCAGGGTGTTTCAAAATTTTTTTTTTTTTTAGTTGAAAGATCCAAAACCATCATCAAGAAGATGAAGATGAATCTTGCACAGGAGATGTATCTTGGGTACGTGGTTTTTTTATTAGATATTTGTCCATAATTCTAGCAAAAGAATAAAAAATAAACTATAAGTTCATTTGAAATATTAATAAAATTATTAATTATTGTTATTTAGTTGTTTCATTAATTTGTTTGTCTTTTATAAGCTATAATTTGTTATATTATTTTTTTATTAATTATAAAATTATTAATTTTTATTTAGCCTAACATAATTTAATTTGTTTATCTTCTATAATATATTAGTTAATTAAATTATTAATTATTGTTTATTAGTTGCTTCCTTTAATTAATTATTAGTTAATTAAATTATTGTTTATTAGTTGCACTAGCACACATTCCATGTACCTTTACTTCCCCCAATTCAAATTCCTCACCCGGCCCCATATGCCATGTGCCCATCCACCCCCCACCCCACTCAACAGACAATGAGACAAGACCTCCAATCACAAGAGCCAGCTACCAATCAAAAAATTTCACAATCACAAATTACAATAAGACAATTAATTGCATCTCACCAAGTCTCACCAACAACAACGGATAAAGCCACAAAAAAAAAAAAAAAAGTCATGAACAGGACCAAAATATTAATAAAGTTAAAGCTAAGCTGAGCCAATCACAGTTGTTCAAAAGAATCAGATAAATCATTAAAGTTAAACTGTTAAAGTCTTAAAAGAATAAAAAGAGAGAGAGAGAGAGAGAGAGAGAGAGAGAGAGTCATTCATTTCATTTCCGTCTAATTTCATATTTCACTTTCATTTTCATTTTTTAGATAAAGAGAGAGAGACTGAGAGAGTCAGAGAGAAAAAGAGAGAGAATTTATGAAATACCTTGAGGTTAAGGTTGAGGGAGCACTAGAGCAAGTCGAGCGACGAGCGACGGAGCAAGCCGAGCGACAAGCGACGAAGCGAGCGACGTGACCAATCGGCGATCTTCGATGCCCGAATCCCGATGCGATGTGCACTGGACTGGAGCTCGAGTTGTGTTGGCTGACCGATCTCCGATGCGGCGATGCCTGATCCATCTGTTGGCTAGTGTTGCAGCGTTGGCTGCGTTGCTTTGTTGACGTTTTTGTCTTTAGGTTTGCTTTAGTGATATCTGATTTAGTGATTTGAGGTTCCTGATTTAGTGATTTGCAGCGTATATTGGGTTTTGGTTTTTTTTTTTTTTTTTTTTAAGAATCTGTGGGTTTGCTTTACCTGTTTACCATCTGTTGGGTTTTTTTTTTTTTTTTTTTTTGTTTAGATTGGGTTTGCTTTACGTTTAGGATTGATGTTGGGCTTTTTTGTGGGCTTGCTCTGTTACAATTTTTTTTTTTTTTTTTTTTTTTTTTTTTTTTTTTTTTTTTTTTTTCAGATTTTAGTTCAAAATTTTTTTGGGCTTTTTTTATTTTATTTTTTTTTAATTTTTTGCTTGAAAGTAGAACAAATAATTTTTTTTTTTTTTAAAAAAATTGAGAGTGTTCCTAATTTTGCTTGAGGGTGTTCGTCAATTTTTTTTAAGGGTAAGCAAATAAAAAAATTTTAATTATTATATATAAATTTTTTTTTCAAGTCAGGGTGTTCCTGGGAACACCCTGACTCCAACATGGTGTCTCCACTGATGTTATTTGCTATTTGAAGACAAGTCATCAGATATTGTATATGCATGCTAATGCTATGCTATGTTTGGTGCCTAAATAAGATATCATTTAAGGGTCTCTGATCATAGTACGCATAAAATATGTCTGAATAAAATGTACTCATACGTGAGAACTAGTGTGGCACTGTATTTAGTATTTACTTGAATATTAAAGTGAATCAATACGATTTACATAAATTGTGAAAATTTACGATTAACTATTGGAATAAATGAGGTTATCCAAAGAACTTCTTTCAAAATTTTCCCTATACATTTTCTTCTTTGGATTCGTCTTGATTGAGTACCTAAGATGCTTGTGCTAGTGCATCCTACACATAAATGTTGAGAGCTTAGTGGAATAGGTTGATTATGAACTAAGACAAAGTAATGATAGTAACTAGTAGAGATTAGCGAGAATCATATATGGGTGCTCGGTGCTCCACTCCTGAAGCGCTCAAATATACACATGCAAAAGTATACATTGTATTGTATATTAGTGTGTAAATTGCAATTTAGTATGCTAACTTAAAAATGAACTGTACTGAATTACTTGCTAATAGTAGTTTTGTAGGTTGCAACTCGTCCAAAATATGGGAAGCGGTTTAGAAATTTTGTTACATTCCATCGCCCTCTTTTAGAAACAAATTTCTTAAAATTATTGGTATTCCTTGTGTTTTCCATTGCCGACTTCCTAAATGAGTTCCAGTTTCAAAAAAAAAATTAAAAAAAGATGAAAAATGATTTTCTATTATGTTTATGTATAAAGAAAAAGGTTAAGAGAAATGAAAAACAAGAGACTGAAGAGAGAGAGAGAGAGAGAGTTTCAGAGAAAGGATTGACTATAGTAGGACATCCATGATTAATTCCATTCATTTGACACAACTGCCACGGGAGGCTTGAAAGCACCATAGTAGAAATATCATATAAAAGGAAAGTTTTATTTTTTAATTTTTTGAAGTTGGACTTCAAAAAATTGGCCCAAATCTAGTAGCCCTACTTGAACATGAAAAATAAAAAATAAATAAATAATAAAAATAATAAAATAATAAAACCCAATTGGACTGAAAAACCGGGTCAACCTTTATCCAATTCACTAAACCTCCTCAGCCTATCCTTTTTAAAGTGATATTTTTTTACATATATCAAATTCAGATAGGACAATTGATACAATATTCAACAATTTCATATGTACATTAAGTATTTATGATGATGATATTCCGTACCTTAAAAAATTTATGGTCCGATCCACAACATATAGGGTTTTTTTTTTATTCTTATTTTATGGTGATGGTGAACTTAATTTTTTTAAATTAAGAATTTATGTATTATTTAATTTTTATTTTTTAGTAATTAGTTATTTATTATTGACCCTATTGACACGACTCACTCCCAACCTAATTTATTATTCTTATTTTGTATTTTTTGTAATACGGTCAACCCGACCCATAACCCTATTGACTCAACCCACTCCCAACCTAATAAGGAATAAGGACAACCCAATTTTTACTCAACCCAACTAGTTTGTCAGATTTAAAGTAGAGCCCACACATGCGTTGACATCCCATATCAAACATATTTATGTGTGATGAAGGTGTGTATCCTCAGTTGCCATTGTTGCAGCCACATCTACCAATCCAAGTCATCCTTTACAGTAAATGGGGAATGGAACCAAGGAGGCTCTAGAGTGCAGGATGGTCACAAGACCACCCTGACCTGGAAAAAAAAATACAATTATTATGTATAAATTTTAAAAATTTATGATTTTTTTTATCTTTAAAAAAACTTTGTGGCCACTCTAAGTTTTTTTTAAGCCCAACATAATTAAATTTTGGACAAAATTTGGCAACAAGCATGGTTGTCGACTAAGGCTACAACTCTATTCAATATTTTTTATTGAATGTGAATTTTAACAAATCCACCATTTAATTACATTTTCTTTTTTAATTTCTACATGCTTGCAACATTTCAAGAAGATAAAAGATCAATAACAATGTCGTTAATCAAATATTTAAATTTCGAGTTTTTGTAGTCTAAAATTATATATAAAAAATAATTTTATAGATCGAATGGCAAATAACATGCGATTGGCATGAAATTTTAACGTGTTTTAAGAATATAGAAAACATGCATTTCATCAATTAGATTTTCAAAATATGTAACAATGTTAATTCATTTAGTGAGAGTGACTACAACAAAGTTTGTAGCCAAATTTTGTTCTTAAACTCTCCCCTTAACAGTATATTAGGTCCTTACAAATAAAAAGAAAAAGTCCAAGAAAATTTTTATTTAACTAAACTTTTGAAGAGATGTAGCTTGCAACATTGATAATGAGACTATCATGTAATGATTTCAAAATAAAAATAAAAAATTTGTAGAAGGAAATCGTAAGATTTTATGTATTTACGTGTTTTTAAAAAAAAAATAAATGTATGAAATTCTCTTTTTATTAAATTTTGTATAATTTAAGTTTTTTAATGACCACCCTCAAAAAAATTTCTGGAGCCGCCTTATGGAACAAAAGTTGGTGCTAGTGACCAGAACTCAAGTTTAAAATAAACAACTCGGTTGGGAAAAGGAGACGTGCTGAAATTAATAGGCAAAAGCTTGATGATAAGAGAAAGAAAAGGACCATTCACAACGCTAGCCATTGAGCTTAGTGAGAGCATTATTAAGAGTAGGGTTTGTCCACTTCTAATATGGAGTGTCATCCATATTCGAAGCCACAGAAATGACTAGAAGCTGAGAGATATATGTACTTTTCTTCCGTATTACATATGAAGTTAGCATAGAATTCTTGCACAAGAAGTGAACAAGATGGCTCAAGATCCTGAACAAGGCTCAACCAACCCCAAATCACAGGAAATCCTTGAAATTCTAGTATGACTAAGACTCTCTATGTCCAAAGAATGCCCTCTAAGAGAATTAGACTTACTAAACTCTTGTATAAATGCCTATTCCACATGCTCTGTGGGAAACCTATCCTCATGCTAAATGACTTGAAATGTATTCCAAAACATGTCATATCAAAATTTGATAGTTTCAGAATTTTATAGAATGCCAAAATTTTCCAGAATAATATTGTTTTTTATTTATTTAAAAGAATGACAGAATCAAGCCTATGAAGCACAAGCGCATTTCCGGATTCGGGTGCGGGTGCGGGTGCGGCAATTAAAAAATTATTAAAAATATTTATATTTATATTTATAATATATTGCTAAGCATACTTTTTCACATTATATAAACATATGCCAAATTTAAGAGCAATAGTTGATAATAACTAAAACATGATGTTCATAAATTAAATAAAAAAAAATCAAACTCAAGTCACAACATTGCAGCTTATATAAAAAATTAAAAAAAATCAGATCACAGTTCACAGATTCACAAATCACAATGAGTAATAACTATTAACTAAATAAAAAATCAAACCCAAGTCATAACATTATTACATTACAGCTTATATAAAAAAAAATTTAAAAATTTAAAAAAATCAGATCAGGTGAGGTGAGCTTCAAACTAAAAAAATCATATTAGCTTGAGCTTAAAAAAATTGAAAAACTAAGATTGAAAGCTTTAGTTTGATACCTGAGTTGAGACTCTTGAGAGTGGGTCAAGCTTGAGAGTTGAGACTTGAGTTGAGTTGAGAACTTGAGATTGAGAGTGGGTTGGTGAGGTTGTGAGTGAGTTGAGAGTGAGATTGTGTGAGTGTGAGAGTGAGTTGAGAGTGAGATTGTGTGTGTGACTAAATGGCTAAGTGTGAGAGAAGGGAGATGGAGAGCAGAGACAGAGAGCACAAAGACGAGTGAGAGAGAGCTGAAGATGAGAAGAATGAATTGGGTTAGATTAGTTAGGGTTTTGTTATTTTGGCCAAAACGGTGCGTTTTGCACCTTTTTTTGAATTTCGGCACGTATCGGCGGTTTCGGCCGGCCCGATTCCGAACAAGTTGGCACCGAGTCAGGAAACGAAGAAAAAAAAAAAAAAAAAACCTAGACGCTTCACGAACGCGCAGGTAGCGGCATCCCTTGCGTGGTGCTGCGTCAGATGCGGGTGCGGCAGCCATTTTGCCGCGTCCATGCATCCCAGAATCAAGCACAATTTTTTGGTTTACTTAAAAGAAATGATGGAATCATGCATAAATAGAAGAATATTTGGAACTAAATATTTTGGTTTTGGTTTTAATATTTCAATAGTTATAGTTAGGAAATTACCTTTTTTATTTTTCTTTTTTAAAAAAATTACCATATAGTATGGCAATGGACTATGGTTAAAATTTTGTTGAAGTGTCTGCTCTATTTTGAAAATATTAATAGGATTTCTTGTAATTAATACAGTTATTTTAAATAGATAAAAAAAAGATGTTATTTTCTTTATTTTTGAGGTATGAGAAATGAGAATGGGTCAATATATCCTGGGGATCTTAGGCATGAATGTATACGAGAGTATGTTCTTGATTGATTCAAATAGGAACCTTCTATGGCATAAAACTTTACACTTTGGGTCATGCTATTGTTGACACAACAGGTGATAAGTTCAACCAGATTGAATAGAGAATAAGAAAGACATCGATTAATTACTTACAAAAACCACTAAAAATTATTGCTAGAGCATGTGAAGCAATAAGGTTAAAGGAACAATATTTTCTCAAAAAAAAAGGTTAAAGGAACAATATGAACCAAGGGATTTTGCATTCATTAAAGGTGTGGTCTAAGCTTTTATCTTATTTTAGTACATATTAACATATGAAAATTTCTGAACTGCCTCAATTTGGGGTTCGATAAAGAAAGAGCAATACAATTTGACATATGATCACATTAACTGGCCATCAAAGAGACTCACATCAATTGGCAGCTCTAGTCATAAGAAAATAAGCATAAATAGCTTGAGCAATAAACTTAAACTCTGCACAAAAGTGTTAAGGCAATGCTTCAAAATCCAATAAAACTCCTTTTAATCTCTTGCAACCTGGATAAGGCTTCTCTCATAGTAAAACGTTCTTTTGATGAATGAGCAGCACAAGATAATCTTACTCCCACCATTGCAGCCACATACTCCTCACTTCTTAAAGCAATGTTGTTGTTGCTGCTGCTGCTGCTCTCTCCACCAATAGAGTACTAGTACTACTTCTGCTTGGTGTTACAGCTTCATAATCTTTGAAAAGCCTTGGATCAGCAATATCCAAGATTTTACTCTTGTGCACTTCAAAGATGATCTTGTTTAGGCCTAAACCTTCCTGGAACATGCTATCTGTGGGCTTCTTGGCAATTATCATCTCAAGCAGCAGTATTCCAAAGCTATAGACATCCCCACTGGTTGAAGCCTTTCCACCCAAGCCATACTCTACAAAAAAATTTAGGATATTAGGATCAAGAATTCCCAACCAGAAATTATTAAAGTTTAACAATGCAGGAAACATAGTGTTAAATATTCCTATTTCTTTCTTTCTAATATGTACTTTGTGTCAAATGCAGCAAGAGAGTAAGAGTGGAAACATGGTCGGAACTTGAAACTAGTTGGCCTGGTACTGTGATAAATTACCATTTGTCCTAAAAGCTTAATCTATTAGGAAATAGTGAATCTAATCATCAGTTCCTTTCATGTTTCATACAACTAAGATTTTCATACCTGGAGCAATGTAACCAATTGAGCCTTTTAGTCCAATTGTGCTACTTTCATTTTGTGATGTATCATGGGAGAGAAATCTTGCTAACCCAAAATCTCCAACATAAGCAGTCATATCTTCGTCCAAAAGCACATTTCCGGGTTTCAAATCACAATGGACTACTGGTGGATCACAGTCATGACATAGGTAATCTAAGGCAGTAGCTAAATCAATGGCAATATTCAGTCTTTGGATTAGTGTCAGAGTTGATCCACATTCAACTTCCTCTGGATACAACCACTTATCCAAGTTACCGTTAGACATGAATTCCATAACCAAAGCCTTGAATGCAGCTCCTGTATGATCAATGCTAGAGCAAGTGAACACCTTAACAAGGTTCCGATGGCGAATGTTTCTTAGAGCTTCAAATTCTGCATCAAAACTCTTGGAAGCTTTACTTTGTGTCAAGTCTAGAACCTTCACTGTAACTGTGGTTAGGGGTCAGGGTGCTATTCTCACCTGTACTAAAAACAACTTTGTAAACAGACCCAAACGTTCCCTTCCCTAACAAATTTTCTGGGGAAAACCCATTTGTACCATGCTGGATTTCTGAGTAAGATAGCCTTGGGGGTAAACCCTTGACTACCAATGAAGAAGTTCCATTGTTTCTTATCTTCCTCTTGTTTTTGGTGACTAGTGCCCACACTAAACACAACGCACAGACAAGCACAATGATAGCAGAAATTGGAATAGTGACTTTGAGTACTAAATGAGAATTTGACTTCATTTTTGTGACACAAGTATTGACTCTTAGCTTTTCTGCAGCATCATGGTCAAATGCACAGAGCCCAGAGTTTCCCTGGAGAGAATCCCAGCTGATGTTTGCAAAGACACCATTTGTCGGTACTTCTCCTTCCAAGCTATTGAAAGACAAATTTAACATCTGCAAAACTTGAAGGTTCTGCAACTCTTTGGGGATTACACCTGAAAGATTGTTGAAAGAAAGATCCAAGCTCTCCAGTGCTGCTAGATTTTCCAGTGACTTCAGTATTGGGCCAGTTATCTTTTTTCTAGCCATGCTGAGAATGCAAAAACTTGAGTATGTCTGGGATATTAATGGAATATTTCCTGAATGTTCAAAATGTGTGTAAAACACCCTTGAACGTTTAGATCCCTAAATTACAAATTACCAATTCAAGCTTAATATCAAACAATGTATGTGCGGAATATGAACATAAGCTAAATCAAAATTGATAAACCAATCTAAACCAAATAAAATCACAACCACAGCTAAATGGCAAAGATTAAGAGAAGAGAGATGCAAACACAAAGACAATACAGCGATGTGTTCGAAGAGGAAACCGAAGTCCTCAGCGTAAAACCTCTCCGCCGCCCTCCAAGCGGTCAATAATCCATTAAAAAATGAAGTTGGGATACATGAACAGCAGAAGACCCTCCAAGCCTAATCTACCCAATGTACCTAAGGCCTCCAAGCTTTTTGCTCCAACAAGGTTACGTCAAACTTTTGTCTTCTTTAGCTTACCGGATTCCGCTATAGCCTATAGCATCAACCAATATCCATTGGTCCCTTCCTAACTGCTTCCTAAGCACCAAGCAGCCTTCTCACAGATATAGGTATGGTGAGAAAAGGTTTTGACTAAGTGAACATCTCAAGGATGTAACAATGAAGAGGGTGAGAGTAGAGGAATTTGGAGAAACAAGGATGAAGATTGTGGATGAGTTAATCTTGTATTTCTCTAGGGTTTCTCTTTCAAAATTCTCTTTGGAACCTCTCTACATTTCGTGGGTATAAGGGGTATTTATACTGGAGTGAGAATGGAATGCGAAGAATCAGTTTTTCCAAAACAGAGTGGACTGGCGACTTGGCCTTGCGACTTGACTGAGTCGCGAGTTCAAGCCGCAAACTAACTGAATGGCCAGTCTGGACTTTTTTTCCTGTAGTGCTTTAGCTGGCGTGATTGTTCAGCTCCTCTGCATGCTCCACACGAGTGCCACTTTTGGCGACTTGCAAGTCGCGAGCAAGCTGCGAGATCCAGTCGCGAGCCACTTGCTGAGTGCATAAACTTGAGCTTTTCTTCACACTTTCTCACACACTACCTTTACATAATTCCTACCTAAATACAAGGTTTCTAAATGCTGAAATACAAGCAAATTTGGCATGGAATAAAGCCAACGAGATGGTTGATTAAATTCAACCCTACAGTCTCCCCCTTTGGCTATTCCGTGACAAAACCCTAAAAGAAACTCTAGACTTAACATGTGAATTGGGAACAGTTGAACAAAACTCACTCACACCTAACTCTAGAATCTGTGTAGCTCTTGAACCATAAGAACAAGTATCTCCTGAAAAACAACAACACAATATGATCACTGTATGCAGAAAACTTGTAATGCATATGGAGCAAGCATAATGCGATCAAGCAAAATGAAATTAAGCAATAGACCATGACTTGACCAAAAACAAACAATCACTATAAATAGTGACCACAATGCTCATTCACACAAGGAATGAATATCCGGACATGCAAGCTAATAAGCTCAATTGCAAAGTATTATTTGCATGTCCAACACTCAGCCAATGCAACAACGCAAGGAAATTGCATTAAGGATATAAAATCCAACAAAGGACACAAGAGTGATGTACTTAAAGAAAATACATAACATTTAACAACAAGTATTAAGCTACAAAGCATGGGTACAAAGCAAAAGCTACAAAAGCAAAGGTACAAAACAAAAAGTACATCCCCTATCATATCACTCCCTCTATCATGAATCATAGGAGCTGTAATGAACTTGGAACATATATACTTGTAACCTGAAACACTTGCACAAAACACATTAGACTCTCAAGGTAAAGCAAGTAATAAACAGACAAGTATAATGTAACAAATAAATTGCGATCAAGTAAACATGATGAGAAACATGTGAGCAACTTGATCATACACCAAAACAGTCATATAGAAATGACTACAATGATCATATAGCAAAGCAAATGATCATCCGAACATGTATTCAATGAAGTGCAATAGCATAAGGATGTATGCACGTCCAAGACACAAACACGATGCAATGAGAACAACAAAGCATATAGATACTAAACATAACTCAAAGCATCATAAAGCAACCAAGAAAAGAAACATAAAGAAACAAAATCAAAATAAATTTTCTTATTAACACAATGTCTTCTCCCCCTTGGTATATGCATCTCCCCTATGGAATATCTCTCCCCCAACAAATGTGCACAAGAAATAGAATTTCTCCCCCTAAGAATGTGCACAAGAGTCATATAGAAATGACAAAAACTCTCTAGTATACTCTCTAAAGTATACTTTCCCCCTTTTTGTCACGAATAGACAAAGGGTCAAGGAGAAACGAGGGCAAGAGATGAAGGTATGAACAATGATAATGATGCATGAGGGGTGCAAGATGAATGAGAAAATGAAGCTCAAACCTAAGACAAAACAAAATCCTACAAAGCATAAGGTAAACATGACATGCTAGTTTGAAGAAACAAGGTATAGATCAATGCATGACAAGGATAGCAAAGGTGTGTGCAAGAGGTGGCTAAGTGCAATGCATGACCAATGCATGGAAAATGCACATGTGGGGCTAAGTGTGTTAAATACACAACCAATGAACCAAACATGTTTCTAATGAGGAAACATGAGAAACCCCAAAGTTTGGTACTCATCGAAGTCCAAACAAGCGAGAAAATGCCTAAGAGGCATTTTACCAAACACCTAGCGTGCACACTATGAACAACAATGTGAAACAATGCATGAACATCATGAAATCCACCCTTAATACATGTTCTTTTTGCCACAAGGGGCCAACATTCAAAGCAAATCCTCAAAAGAAACCAATCACATACAAAAATTTGACAAAGAAATAAGTTTTCCCAACCCCAATGATGAAAATCCCAACCAAGAGCACAAAACTCTCCAAAACATAATCTAAGGATCCAAAATAATGAAAAGAGTTTAAAATTACCTTAGAGATGTTAATATAATGAAAAATCATTCAAATTGATTAGGTTTAGATGTAAAATAAAAAATAAAAAAAATTGAAAGAGTGGTTTAAGAGAGGATGGGAGAGGTTTAAAACAGGTTTCCCACGAAAAGCCCTCTAAAAAACTGTTTCTGGGCGTTTCGCGACTAGGCGAGTCGTGAAGATTTTCACGAGTCGCGAGTGAGTCGCAAGATGAGTCGCGAAAGTTTCTGGATGAACTCGCGACTAGGGTTTCGCAACTGGCGAGTCAGTCGTGAGTGAGTCACGAAAAACTCTAACACTTGTTTTTCAACACAGAACATGTTTAAACAATGAAAAACAATGTAAGCACTAAACATGAACACAAAGAGTGATAAAAATCACTTCCAAATACATATAAAATGATCAAAAATCTTTTTGGATTGATCCATATAGAGTTGAGCACACATACATCACATTTAGACAAGTATAATTTAACAAATGAATAAGGCATTCATTGAACATTAGACATGTGTGTTGTGTGTGTGTATCAAATGTGGAATAGTCCTTAGTCTAGAGTGAAGCTTCAATGATCAATTCAATCAAGTCAGACACAACTAGTAGTAAATCAAGTGGTCTATCTTAATTATAGAAATGACCATATATGACCTCCCACAAGAAAATGAGTACATATCTTTGAAACTTTTTATTTGGCTTCTTTACAATTCATAACATTTGATCATTTTTTATCTTTACATCTCTTTTTGAGATCAATGCCTGAAATTTTTGATATTTCAATTTAATGAACAAGCCTTAGGCTTTTGGGCACTATACATTTTTCATAAAATTCATTTTCCCTTTTTTCTAGTCAAATACTAGTATGTACGACGGCTTTTGCAGCTCATTATCTCTTATCATTTTGAGATTTACATTTGTTGAGCTCTTTAAGCAAAAAAAATATACAAGAGTGGGAAGAGATATAGGCACAAGTCTACGCATGTATCAAAACCAACATGACTATTGACTAATCATTCATGACAAGCTTGAAAATCGATTTACAACAATCACACAAAGATGTAAAGATTTTTCCCACATCAATATAAGTGCATAAAGAACAAGTTTAGCTCGTAAATGCACAAAGCCATATGTACAAAGGTACAAGGCAAAACTCACATGAAATATGTGCTCAAACATATACGATCAAACTTTTTGAATTTTTCACTTTTATGTGGTTTTAGATTTTTTACTCACAAAACTAAAACAAAAAAGTAAGATAAAAAACAAAAACAATGCATATAAAGAAATGCAAGATGCACAAAATGCATGAATATATGACATTCAATGTATGAAGGGTCCTACAAAGATCGAAAGAATTAGATCAAGGACCAAAAGAGCAAAAGCTCAACCATAAGAACCCTTCATCATCCAAACGGAACAAATGTTTGGAATGAGTGTCTCATGAGAAGAGAGATGAGGGTTGGAAGAATAAGAACCAGAGATGCACATAGACAATGAGTTAAGAGCATTAAACACATTTTTTAATAACATGCTATTTTCACTCAAATCCAGTTTACCATTTTTAGTACAACTTCCAAGAAGCTCAAGTTTCTCTTTTCTTTTGATTCTTTTAAGAGCATGAAACTTAGAGTAATGTAGTCTTAGATGACCAAAGGCACCACAATGGTGACAAACAATGTGTTTAGGACCACTAGGCTTTTTGGGAAGGGATCTAGCAACATGGTTTTGTTCTCTCTTCAACTTATGACATTGAGGTCTTATATGACCAATCACATCACATGATGGCAAGTTGGAACAAACTTAGATCCATCCAAAGCCTTAGTTTGAGACCTAAACAGAGGCTTTGACTTAATAGCTTTTCTCTCCACCTTTTGATTTCTTTTATGTGAAGGAATGTACACTGATTTATCCTTTGAGGTAGAACACACAATAGGCACAAAATCAGGCACCACAACATGATTGCAACAAATATTTTCATCCTTTTTAGGAATAGGTTCAGCAATCAAACACTTGACATGCATCTTAAGAGATTCGTTTTCACATTTTAGCTCATCAACAAGTTTGTTAGACAAAACAAGCTTAGCATCTAAGTCCATATTCAAATATTCAAACTCTTTCAGCTTTTCAAGAGAATTTTCAGCAAGTTTCTTATATTTTTTAACCAATTTGTTGGATTCATTGAGCTTAGCAATCAAATCATCATTTTCACAAAATAACTTGCTCAAATCCTTATTAAACTTCTTAGCCTTTTTCTTCATGAGTTTGATGTTAGGAATATCAACAACATCCAAACATTCATGTAACATAGCATCACAATCATGAGGATTATCACTCATAGAGGCATTTTCACAAACACATGGCATGTTACATTCATCAACATCCAAAACATGCATAGAGGCATACAAAGCACTATCCATGACAAATAAACACAAGGAGTCAAGGATCACACTTAAGTATTTAAACCACAACAAGTGTACCGGCTTTGATACTAATTGAATGTTCAAAATGTGTGTAAAACACCCTTGAACGTTTAGACTCCCAAATTACAAATTACCAATTTAAGCTTAATATCAAACAATGTATGTGCGGAATATGAACATAAGCTAAATCAAAATTGATAAACCAATCTTAACCAAATAAAATCACAACCACAGGAGAAATTAAATGGCAAAGATTAAGGAAAGAGAGATGCAAACACAAAGACAACACGGCGATGTATTATCGAAGAGGAAACCGAAGTCCTCAGCGTAAAACCTCTCCACCGCCCTCCAAGCAGTCAATAATCCATTAAAGAATGAAGTTGGGATACATGAACAGCAGAAGACCCTCCAAACCTAATCTACCCAATGTACCTAAGCCCACCAATCTTCTTGCTCCAACGAGGTTACGCCGAAACTTTGCCTTCTTTAGCTTACCAGATTCCGCTATAGCCCATAGCATCAACCAATATCCATTAGTCCCTTCCTAACTGCTTCCCAAGCACCAAACAATCTTCTCATAGATATGGGTATGGTGAGAAAAAT